>CAJQUW010009718.1:0-54376 GCA_907163375.1 Prostheceraeus crozeri | reverse complement strand
TAGTTATTGAATTGGTGATAGACTATTGCTTTCTACCAACTCCAACTCCGTATGTGCGCATGCACAATGCAAACCCTGATCTCTCGCCTACCTACCCGCCTGTAGTATCTCCATGTTTTTAATGAAGAAAAAACCTTATGGTCCAGATATACTCGGTTTAGTCGACCTATGAGGGAGATAAGACGAAGTAAGAACACGTACAGATAGCGTGACAATAGAAGAGCTCAGCTCGTAGTGACGAGGAAAATACTTATCATCTCGGTTTATATAGGTACTGTAATTCTCAATTCCCATTATTCTTGATGTGTGTCCCCGGCTGTTCTCATTCTCCACCCGTTGACAGCTTAGACTTTTATGATGAAGATATTTTTGATGTATTTCAGCCGCTTGTGAGGTTACATATGATACCTCCTTCAATTAGGGTGTTTGTCCCAAACACCTGAGACGAATTCGAGAGGTTAAAAAAAAATATATAAAGTTCACGGGAATCGGAGGATTTATGTAGGTCCATAGATCTCGAGAAAGACGGTGGCACACATCCGTCAGAGAAGATCGAAATACAATAAAGCGAAGATGCTGCTCATACTTCTAGTTATCTCCGCATAAGTTATGTAAAAGATCAAAAAATGATATTCACAAAATGAGAAACATGACAATGTACATTCATGGAGGGGGTGGGGAAGGAGGTCCTAGTAATCATCAACATAAAAGATGTCTGTGCCAACACATAATCAAGAAGCAGTTTACAATGCTGGCACAAAATAAGAAACAGTACTTAACATAATGACCAACACACCAAGAAGAAATGGACAGATGACTGCATTCATCAATGGAGACTCAGACGTGATACAATTGTATACAAAATTCCTGACCCCCATGGAAATACACAATATTAGAGTCCGAAGATTGCACCGCAAGGTAACGATGATGCTGATGATCACGAATGGTTGGAGAAGCGTAGATACACGAAGAAATACAATAAAATAGAGTCTCCCAACTCGACCTCTGACAAGCATACTTCCTGGCACAATTTAATAAGTTTCGGTAATCTCCAGACTGAAGATATCAGGGCATACTAGTAAAGATAATACCAGGATCATAATAGGACCAAATACCAAGGATTTGTACAAGAAGTAATTGATATATCATAAGTATTAAATAATATAATACAAAGCCTCATAAGATGTCATGTTGAAATGCGAATATTAATGAACGTACAAAATGCCAGCTCATCATCAAATCATTTCAATCAGATTCATCAAAGAATGCTCATATTAATCATTGCAATCACACCAAGAGATTGATAGTTTAGTAGTTATAGTAGTAGTTTACGCTGAAACCAAAATCATGGGTGAGCATGTGCATGATGGGGTATAATGCGGATTACGGTGCCGGTTTAGCGCGGATAAACTACCTTTTTATTTCTGAGCGGATAACGGCTATTACATGTATTACTGACGGCCATCTGATTACCCTCGTCTTCTGTCTCCATCGACACGTCATTTTCGGCTTCCGTAACACGCTGAACTCGTTCGAGCAATTCAGCTTCCTCATCGTCACTTACAATGTGACCGTCTCCGTCATGTGTTTCCGAGATTTCATAATTACTTGTATTATTTGTGCTATTATTACTGATGAGTAAAGGGATTCCAGCCGATTTATCGATCTTAACTCTGTTCAAGTGTGGACCCACATGGGTATAATTTTTTTTTAGAGCGCGGTTCTCGTGCAGAGATTATTTTGCAGTTGGTGTCAGTCAGTTTCCGTTATTTTCATGGGTCCCTTCCACTTATGTTCTAATTTAGGGGTGAGCCCTTTTAGTTTTGCGGGCATGTGAACATATACGCGATCCCCTATTGCTAATTTATCCGCCGTGAGCGTCACTTTTCGGTCGTAGTACTTCTTTTGTTTGAGTCTTGTGCTGCTTCAATAGTGGACTTTGCCAATTTCCCAGCATCGGATAAAGTGCGAGCGTGAGATTATGCTTATAATCATCTACTGAAGTTGCCCGAGTCTGTGAGAGTCCTAAGAAACTAGGTCACTAGGGAGGTAAAGGATCCCGACCATATAGTAAGAAAGAATTGGACTCTCCTTTGTAGAACTATGGCTGCAGCCTTATAGGCAAATAACACATATGGGATGAAGAAGACATCCCAGTCTTTCTGGTCGCGACTGGTGTAGAATGATAGCATTGTAATCAAAGTCTTATTGAATCTTTCGACTTGCCCATCCGTTTGCGGATGGAAAGAGGTGGTGAAAACTTTTTCTGTATTTGTCAGACGGCACACCTCTTGTAAGAGTTCTGATGTGAAATTCCTACCTCGATCAGATAATAGACTTTCCGGACATCCGTGGGTCGCAACTATATTTTCAACGAATAATAGCAATTCTTGTAGCTTTCTGATCTGGTACCGCAAATGCCTCCGGCCACTTAGTAAAGTAATCAGCGAATACGACTATGTATTTGTTTTGGTTTCGAGTCAAAGGTAAGGGGCCTAAGACATCGACTCCTAGTCTAGCCATAGGTCGATTTATTGGTATGGAGACCATCGGAACTACAGTTTTGACTTTTGGGCCCTTTTTAGTGGCGCAGGCGATACACGCTTGGCACCATTCTGTGACATCTTTGGTCATAGTAGGCCAATAATAGAATTTGCTAATTCTAGAGATGGTCTTTTCAATACCTAAGTGCCCGCCAAAAGCTCCGGAATGTAATTCCGTGAATATTTTTTGACGAAGCTCCTGTGGTATAGCTAAAAGTAAGTCGTTACCCGGGATGTTTGCACCTTTATAATATAGTAATCCTTTTGATAATCGAAAATTTGGCCAATTATCATTGATGAATTTTGAGTGAGGCCGAGATAACTGTTTTGGCATCGGTTGGTTTTGCAACTTTTTTATGATAGCGCCATAGAGCTGGTCGTCCTTCTGCTGTTGTTGCACACAAGAAAATTCTGAACGTGATCGCATTTCACTGATCGCATTTATAGGAGTGCGAGATAGAGTGGCCGCGTTAGAATGTTTTTTACCCGGGCGATATATAATTTCAAAGTTGTATTCCTGCAGCAGCAGCAGCGCCCATCTCATGAGTCGTGATGACGGTTCTCTATGGTTTAATAGATATCGAAGCGGTGCATGGTCTACTATGGCATAGAACTTTTTACCCCATAGGTATTCCCTAAAATGCTTAACGGCATATACTAAGGCTAGTGCTTCTTTTTCTACTGTCTCATAATGTTTTTCTGCTTTTTGTAAAACTCGACTTGCGTAAGCAATTGGGTGGTCTACGCCATCTGCCATTTGACTCAGGACACTCCCTACTGCCCAATTACTAGCGTCAGTTTGCAAATAAAAGGGTTTTTCAAAATCCGGATAAAGTAAGATAGGTGGTGAAGTTAGAGCTGTTTTCATGAGGATGAATGCCTCCTCATGCTGTTCTGTCCAAACAAATTTTTCCGACTTTTTTATCAAATTATACATAATGATGCAACGATACGAGCAAAGTCTTTTACAAATCTTCTGTCTAGTTTCTGCAAGTGCTCATCAAAAGTTTTGGAGAATACTATAATATCGTCCAAATAAGTGATGCAATCGATATATTGTAATCCCGCTAGAACTAAATCGAGAGCGGAGATAAACGTGGCGGGGCTATTCAAAAGGCCGAAAAGCATCCTAAGGAATTCATAATTTCCAAAACAAGTAGTGAATGCAGTCTTTTGCCGGTCCTCTTCTGCAACGTCAATCTGCCAATAACCAGACGCTAAATCTAAAGTAGAGAAATACTTGGCTTCGTGAAGACAGTCTGTGATGGTTTCCAACTGTGGTAGTGGTTGGTGTTGTGGATAAGTAATTTTATTCAATTTCCGATAATCTATGCAGAACCTCGTGGAGCCGTCCTTTTTTGAAACTAACACTACTGGACTAGAAAATGGTGAGTTGGTGGGCTGGATGATTCCGTTGTTTAACATATTGTTAATATGACTCCTTAAATTCTCTTTCTGCACATGTGGAATTCTATATGGCTTCTGTCGGATAGGAGGATGGTCTCCTGTATCTATATGGTGGTGATACGCCGTTAAATGACCCAAATCATATTCACCTTTTGAGAATACATATTCATGTCTGTTAAGAAGATGCTGTAACTCTCGCAGTTGCTGCTGGGACAAATCAACATGTTCCCAATTAAATTGGCTAATAAGATTAAATGTCGGAGGCGTAATTGGAGCCAAGGTCTGATCATTTGTTTTGGCTGTCTGTAAGACAGGCTCAATAAATCCCAACGTTGTATTTTCATAAATTCTAATCGGAATAGTACTTCTGTTAGCCAATAGAATAGGAAATTTTTGAGCATCAACCTTACCGACGATATCGAAAACCTTGATAGGATAGTCATAAAATCTAGGTGCTGGTTCTAAAAGGCCTGTAGCAGTTGACAGTGTGGATTCTACCGTTGCGACTATGTGGTGAATACTACGAGGAGGTATATCGACGGTTCGCTCCGCATAAACTCTTACATTATTGGCCCATGGCGGTCCTAAAAGCATGGGCTTGTTAGCAATCGTGATCCGATTGTTTGTAAAATCAATGTTAAGTGGACCGAGGTGTTGGCAAATGTCTACTCCTAAAACACAGGGAATAGTGGCACTTGGAAGGATGGACGCTTTGAATTTCATCTTAATAGGCCCAATTACAAAATGCGCGATCGTGTGACCAATGAGGGTTATTTCTTTGCCATCAATGGCCTCAGCCCTTATTGGATGATATATAAATGGAATGTTATTGTTACGTGCCCATGTCCCATCTATGAGGGTAAATGCAGATCCAGTGTCCACTAGAGCTTCCGTATGAATTCCGTTTACTGTTATCTGTATAGTAGTGCGAATAAGGGTATTAAGCCCTGCTATAACTGGCGCCGTAGGGTTTGAAGAACTCTGACGCGACTGCCACTGGTCTTGAAGTATTTGAATAGTCGGTACTGGGTTCAGGGGTTGTACTTGCCCCATTTCGATGGTGTCTAATTCTATTTCGGCTGGTATCTCGCCCGACTGATTGAGATTTCTTCCCTGTTTCCCACGTCTCCAAAAATTACGTCGATGTTTATTTCCCCATTTGCGAATATTCTTTCTCAGGGATCGGATTGTGTTCGACTTAGAGATGAGCAGGGATATATACCATCCCCATTGCAATGTAACATAAATGCAGACTACAAATATCCATATTTGTTTGAAGTCTATTTTTAGACCAAGCAAAAATCGGAAAGTTGAATGTTTGAGAACCTTATTCGCATAGTTCTTAGCTTCGATATACAATGGCTCGATAGGCTGAATGCCTACATTTTCTAAAATGTCAGCATGTCTTTTCATAGCATGAACCAGTTCTGCCCAATGTGATTTAGATTGTATCTCAGTCCAATTGTAGATCACAAGTTGATAGTCTGTCGTGGATGGTGGCTTTGGTAGTTCTTCTAAATCCACTTGAAAAGGAGTTATTTTCTTCCCTGGCTCTAGACCTATGAGGGAGCCGTCTTTACGGTAATTATAGCATTGTTGATCGAGACAAAGTGGGAGAATCGTTAAATCATCACAGGCCACTTTTGGAGAACTATGATAAATAATATTAGTCATAGGGTCAAGATATCCACTGAGATTCGCATTGCGAATCTGAAAGGAGATTGGGATGTATTTCGTACATATACGTGACATTGGCAGCAATTTATAGCTATGTATTGGAGTGCAAGGCCACACTTGTAATATAGTGCTAGTTGATTTCGCGTGGATATACTGCGTCCTATAAAGCTCTCGGGACACAATAGTTGGATTTTGAAGCAACGCAAACTGGAGCATGTGCACAATGTGACGGGTATTTTTACAAATGTTATGAAGCAAGAGATTAAACGTACGATTAGAGTAACGGATGATGGTATCATGAGAAGCCTGTATTTGTGCCGCCACGAATTCTGCGCTGACAATTCCTGACGCTCTTTTCGGCCTGTGATAGGGAACTGGATCCAAAACTTTCTTAGAGAAGAAATACATATCATCTGGAGGTAATAGTGCCACACCTACGCCTTGTTCAGAAGCAGCAATATTGATATTATGACATCGTCCTGCTAACGTAAGAGTGTTAGTGAAAGAAAGCGCTAATTGATGATCATCTGACAGCCAAGTATGATCCCATAAAGTACCTGGCACTCGTCTCCAAAAAATGAGATCACAGGACTCATTAGTTTGAACTTCCCAAATGAGAAAGCTGAGATCCGGTAGTTGACATTGCTTGCTGTGATAATTGCAATTACTGACTTTACCAAAGTCTGTCTCCATCTGCGGTTCCCGATGCCTCTTGTATATTTTTATTGGAATTAAAATGCAATTTATGGTTCTAAAGGTTACCCAGCGACAGCAATTCCAAAGAGGACCTGGGTAACGCCAAGTATGTTTACGGTTAGTGGTAAAATGATCTTGTTTAGTTACCAATTTACCGAATGAGCATGTTCTTGTCTTGATCATTCTATCGCATTCAAGATAGGTGACGGGCCTATGAAGTGTCTTCTCGTTCTTTAGATGGTGATCTCCGAAAAAATAAGAAAATGTCTTTGTAACCTGCTCAATGATCAAACAATGGAAACCGCTTGATTCATACTTGATTATATTATCTTTGTAAATATCAAACGTCATACGCCGCGTATTGACATTAGTGTTATTCGGCGGTTTTGGACAATTAGGAAACTATGGAATTTGATAAACTGAGCCACCCGCAGACGTTTGGCAAATCATTGGCAGAGGAGAAGCGACTGACAAATTTAGCCTCATACAGAACAATATGATGTACATGACGATCCTGAAGGTGAATTGACTGACTTGAAAATTGAAAGTCCGTCTCACAGGTCGTTGGTGCGGTCGCTGCACGTACCCAATCATATTGGTGTGATCACGGGCTATCTGTTCAAGAAGAAAACGATCTTCCTCTTCCCTTTCTGCCGTCTCTGTCTGAATAACATTGATGTGGCCTCGTGGATATCGAGACTGTGGCCTTAAAGGGAAGTTCGGACGACCGAATCTGACTTACTGCTGACTCGGACTTCTGTAAGTTTGTTGGTTAAATCTCCCATAGTGCGGCGTGCTACTGCGACCTTCACGTGCCAGAGTTGATCGCGATTGATGGGAAATGAGGTTAGACCGACACACTCGAGCTATATGGCCCACTTTACTGCAACGAAAGCAGCGCGGTAAGCCTTGAGTTGTCCATTGGGCTGTTGGACGTACTTGAAAAGTGGTTTGAGGCCTATTAAATGTTTCAGTTCTACGAATCGTCGAAGGCTCAAGGGTAGAGATTAACTTGCCTACTCTGTCCGTAAGAGCAGAGAGTTGCTTCGTGGTATTATCGGCCGTATCATCCGCCAATACCTTCCGACGCATTTCCTCTTTAGAGGCGATAAGAATGGCAGCTTCTAGAGAATTAGGCTCGAAACGCAAGAGAGTTTTCTTAAGTGAAGGGGCAACTCCTGATAAAAATGCTTCAAGTGCCAACGTTTGTCTAACGGACTCGTCATAAGATCTGTACGCTAAACGTGTAAGTTTTTGAATATCGGCTGCATAACTAGCGACCGATTCTCCTAGCTTCTGTTTCCTATTACGTAACTGCATAGCATTGTATCTTTCCATCTCAGGAGTATGCAATAAACGTCGAAGATCCTCGAGTAGGACATCGATGTCAACTTTGGATGCAGCACGTAAACTATTGTATATTTCACGGGCATGTCCGCTCAAATAAATGGGCAGCATAGCTAACTGCTGTTCGTCTTTCCATCCCAAAGCCTTTGCTACTAAATGAAATTGGGTAGCAAACTCACCAAATTGGTAATTGCGGTCCTGGAGATCGCCAGAAAATGGCTTCAATGTGATACCGGTTGCTCCAGACGGTAAGACCGGTCGGCGACTGTCTTCAATTTCTGCTATTTTTATTCCGACATTCTCCATACGATCTACCAAATCTTCGACCGTCGCCATCACACGACCTCTTGTATTATAAGGCACGTTTACTTTAAAGAAAACGAATATGTCAATAACTTATTAATGATTTTGTGGAATCCCAAATACTCGTATTAGTGCAATTTTTAAAATCTGTTGGGCAGTCAGTACGACTCGAACGTTAAATTAGTGTTCGTATGTGTACGGTAAATTATTATGTTGTTGCTGGTAGCTACTGTATGGATGATTATTGAATGCAGTAATGAGGTAAACAATTGTACGGTATGAATGATGCAGCTGCAGATACGAGGAAATACCGTAATGTAATGAAGAAAAAACGCAAAATGAATGATAGACTACAGTAGTATAGGACTGATTTATACTGGTAGGTGTGACTATAAAATTGATACTGTATTTAATTTTATGATGCTGTATTCATACAAGGCTACGATAGGGTAATTTTTAGTCGTTCTACTGCTTTTACAATTGTTTTATTCGGCGCCTGTAGATCTCGGATGACGGGACTCGCCGGCGAACGTGGATGTATTCGCTGCAATAGAGCCACCCACTTTAATCTTAATTCGGAAACCCGTGGAAGTATACGCTCTTTTTTTTGGAGCCCTCCACTGATTTATATACCGCGGTAACCCGTGAAAGTGTGCGCTCGTTTACCTCGAGCCTTCCACTAACTATATGTTGTGAATGCCTCTCGGGGCGAAACACGAACTCAAACACGTGGATGTATAGCCACCCACAATAAATAAGAGAACAGAAGGAATACCATATAAATTCTAACTGTTAACGTGCGCGCACTCACAGTATGGCCGAAACTCACACTGTTTTTTTCTCTCTCGTCTCCGCAAGCGAATTTAGTGAAGGATAAAAAATGAACTATGCACCGGCACCGGGCCACCGAACTGAGTTGAAGAAGTTAGTAAAGACAGAAGCAAAGAGGGAAAGATAAACGAGGTGGGACTACCAATATGTAACCTGTATTCTAGCACTCTGGATAACAGGCTAATTAGATAATATATGATAGTTATTGAATTGTGATAGTCTATTGCTTTCTACCAACTCCGTATTGCGCATCCAGCAACCCTGAGCTCTCGCCTACCTTCCCCTGTAGTTATCTCCTTGTTTTATGAAGATAAAACCAATGGTCCAGATATACTCGGTTTATTCTACCTATGAGGGAGATAAGAAGAAGTATGAACAGCGTACAGATAGCGACAATAGAAGACTCAGCTCGGTGACGAGGAATACTTATCATCTCGGTTTATATAGGTACTGTAATTCTCAATTCCCATTATTCTTGATGTGTGTCCCGGCTGTCTCCTTCTCCACCCGTTGCAGCTTGACTTTTATGATGAAGATATTTTTGATGTATCCGCGATTCCTCTCGCCCCGCGACTCTTCTCTACCCGTCGCAGCTTGACTTTTATGATGAAGATATTTTTGATGTATTTCAGCCTTGTTACAGTATCATTCTGGCAACTTCATTGTGGCGATTGAGGTACTCTTTTGATGCCAGTTTTGAGCATCCTGTGAGTATATGAGACACTGTCTCATCAGCTGACTGATTTACACATTCTGCACTTTGCATCATTGCTGGTTTTCAGGATGTATGTTGCATGTGCTTTCGTATTGATGGCTTGGTCTTGAGCTGCCGTTAGTAACGCTTCTGTGGTAATTTTCAAATTGACTGATTTCAACCAACCGTAACAAGCCTGCCTAGATGTTATTTCCAGCATTTGCCTTGTGTATTGTCCGTGCATTATCTTATCTTTCCATTTATGGTATCGATCTTCTACAACTTTCATCTTCCAATCTTCTAAGGTATCTTGTCGCTGCCTGTACAAATTGCCCGATTTAACCACTGCCAGCAGTGGGTCATCGTTTCTGTTTTGTACATTTTGTACATATTCTGTTAGGCTTCTGTCTTCTTGTTCTATGACTTCCGCCAGATCTTTCAACCCCCTACCTGCCCGAGCCCGCGGTAGGTAGAGACCGTCTCGTTTTAAATATTGTAATTAATATTAATCATTGAATTTTCACTGGGTTTCCATTGTCCAATGAAAAAAATGTCCTCTGACCGAGGTACCTTTTCTCGAAGAATTGATTTTTCCATCAAACGTTTTACACCAAACGAATCCTCTAGTGTGCTAGTTTATAAATCCGTAAAGAAAATTCAGTTTGGTGACGTTACAAGTGAGCAATATTGATTTTAAAATATTTTTATCCGTTTTTTCGACCAGAGTATCTGAATATTCCCAAAAATTTCATATGAATGCTGAAACCAGAAATTTTGTCTGTAATCGATGAAATTTCGCAGTATAGTAGGGATCCATGCTCTTAACATCTGTGCAAAAGAAATTTTTCCTTTATATTAATTAGCCCTCTCAAAATCTCCAAAAACCACGAGAATGTCCTCTGACCGAGACCCTAAAAAATCTCGGTCAGAGGACAACGTTAAAATTGAAGATCTCGGTCAGAATACAAGGGTCTCGGTCAAAGGACATTATAATGTATGCAATTACATTTAGATCACTTTGTCTTACGCATTCAAGTATTCGCCCTAAGTTCCCAGTCTCATGAACCCAAATGCAGAAGCCGAAGAGTTTCCTGTTCGACATCAATTTGTCCTCTGACCGAGATCTTAAAAATCTCGGTCAGAGGACAAGGCGGGTCACGGTCAAAGGACATCATATGCATTACATTTTGGTCACTTTGCTTTACGCATGCAAGCATTCATCCTAAGTTCCCAGTCTCATCAGCAACCCAAATGCAGAAGCCGAAGAGTTTCCTGTTCGACATCTATCTGACCGAGATCAATTTGTCTTCTGACCGAGATGTAGAAGAAAATGGCATTTTAAAAGTGCTAGATTTCTATGGAAAGTTTTTATTTGGTGTGGTCGCCGCTAAGATTTTCGTGTTCAGCGTAAAAGAAATGAGTATATATGCAAATTTTCATGGAAATCTGAGACTCAAAGTTGAAAAGACAGAAATGTTGCGGAATAAATTGGATTTACCCCTATACTTTACTGGGTTAGTAATTAAAAGAAACATGTCGAAACTATTCGGTTTCCACTAGTGAAGCAGTAAAACATTTATAAATTTCTACCAAAATAATGACTGTATCAATAAATTAATCCTGGAATTTCGGATTAGGCCTACACAAACCCATGGAATCCCGGGATTGCAATTCCTATCGATACACCATGCTATTGACATTTATCAATGCTTTGCAATGGGATATTTACGATCCTACTCAATCCAGGGATTGAGATTTTCCGGGATTTTGGAATCCCTACTCGAGAGTGAATGCTCTCTATAGTAATCTCAGCTCCTTGACCAAGGCGATCAAGCTGCATATGAGAAATCAACATCGCATTTTCATTGTTCACGTTTAGAATCATGAAAACAGAGTCGAGTAGACGAACAATTTCAGCTTAGGATTGCATACTCATCATGTGACTGTTCAGAAAGAGGTTGTCACGTAAGACTTGAAGTGAATCACAATTCACATGCAGCATGGGTAGTCTGTGGACTTCAATGTAGCTTTCATTTAAACATCAGTATTTATTTCTCACATATTTTCATTTCATTCTATAGTCATGCACGCCAGCATGACTTAAATATGCATGTAGCCTACTTGTACCATCAGACTTGTGTTGTAATTGCGATTACGCCATTACATAATTGCAATTACAATTGCTGCAATAAGTAATTGCTGCCTAAATGTAATCAATTACAATTTTAGTTAAGTAATTTGGAATTGTAGTCAATTGCATTACATGTGTAATTGACACAAGCTGACTTGTAAATGTAAGTTTGAAAATTCATTGAAATTAAGCTATAGCGTCTAATTTACTTATTTTATGCAGTTTGTTTACAGTATTTTATGCAGTCTGCTGCAGAAATAGGATTCCAAATCCACTATGGAGCGAAGTCCTGTGGTCTAGGAGCACGCGATGCCACTGCTAAATGTCTTTTTCACAAAATGAGAGCCATATAGCATAGGTAGAGTAGGCTATCGACTCAAGAAGGCATCTGTAACAGACAAAATTCTTGTATAAAAAGATTAAGTTTTTTGCGAAGATTAAACATTCCTGCGGTTCAAAAATTATTCGAGCAGGTTTTAGAAAGCTAAATTTTTGCAGACCATAAATACAAACACGATCTGTATAAAGTAGTATAAAACATGTTGGATATCAAAAGGAATGAATATGCCAACAAACATCTTGATTTTAAGCGGATGATTATCAAGGAAATTTCATGAACCGCAATATAATGCAAGTCTTCATGAAAAAGTCAAGATCTCATTGTGCTTTCTTGGCTGAGATTTCGAGTTTTTAATTCAATTTTCATCGCTAAATCATCACTAAATTTGTTTAATTTCTTAAATCTGAATAGTGATGTAAATGCTAGAAAAAAGGTGGAAAAGTTTATAGACCTGTTGGCATTAACTAGTAGTAGGCCTGGATCGCGAATCAAATACGTGTGTGAAGTTAGCGGAACCATTTTTTGTTATAGCTTAATTCTATTCGAAACAGCTGCTAGTTTGTCAATTTCAGTCTCCTGATTACGAATCTGAGCTCAGATTTCACAAATTCACAGTCGTTTTTGAGAAATTCAAGTTTAATGATAAAAGTGGTTCCGCTGCGAAGTTAGCGGAACCATCCAGCGGAGCCAATTGCTGAGTCTCGATGATTGAGGCAGTAAATCAATTTCTTTTGGTCACCACCTGATCAATTTTGTTGTGCTGATCTCGAATATGTGCCTCATCTTTCAAAACAATGCAGATTTCACCCGGAAATCTGAATTTCACTTTTTCTGCAAGCTGATTGTGAAGTTAGCGGAAACACTTTTTAATACAAAGAATTTCTCAGCAAAATCCATCCTCTCCTACTAATTTGAAGCTCCTAATCACAAATCTGTAATCAGATTTGCAAAACTCGCCCGCATTGCAAAGATATTCATCTATCTGGGTCCGCTGTGAAGTGATGAATATCTTTGCAATGCGGGCGAGTTTTGCAAATCTGATTACAGATTTGTGATTAGGAGCTTCAAATTAGTAGGAGAGGATGGATTTTGCTGAGAAATTCTTGGTATTAAAAAATGTTTCCGCTAACTTCACAATCAGCTTGCAGAAAAAGTGAAATTCAGATTTCCGGGTGAAATCTGCATTGTTTTGAAAGATGAGGCACATATTCGTGATCAGCACAACAAAATTGATCAGGTAGTGACCAAAAAAATTGATCTACTGCCTCAATCATCGAGACTCAGCAATTGATTCCGCTGGATGGTTCCGCTAACTTCACAGCGGAACCACTTTTATCATTAAACTTGAATTTCTCAAAAACGACTGTGAATTTGTGAAATCTGAGCTCGGATTCGTAATCAGGAGACTGAAATTGACAAACTAGCAGCTGTTTCGAATAGAATTAAGCTATAACAAAAAATGGTTCCGCTAACTTCACACACGTGAATCAAATTCAGCATGGAACTTTAAAGGCACTTCCACGATATTCATGTAAACCCTAAACTGCAGATTATCTCAATCAAAATGACACGGGTTTAACACACCGGAACCTCGACATCCCTTGCTGGTCAATGCTTATGTTTCCTGCTTTGGTTTTTGATGACTTCGCAGTTTCTTACTTTGGCATACTTGTGTCTTATAGCCTACATGTAGTAGGCCCACAGAATTAAATATTTTGTTTATCTACTTCGGTTTGCTAGAAGTGTGATTAATACGAAATTGACGGGACATAGAGGAACCTATTAAGTGGGCAAAAAGGAATTCCTTATACCTTACAGAGATAGGAAAAAAAGTCGTGCGTCGCTTGCGGATTAATGTGAGTTCCAGCAAAGTGCTTCGATTGCCAAAATTCCTTCAGATTCGAAGAATTCAGATCACTGCGCACAAGTTTTCTCCATAATATTGGCCCTTCCGATCATTATTAAAGAAAGTAGCAGGCGTACGAAGTAGTAATAAAAGGTCCATAATAAACACAGCGCGCCCCCTCCCCCTCCCCTCCCCCTCCCCTCCCCCTCCCCCTCCCCTCCCCCTCCCCTCCCCCTCTGGAACGACAGAGGTTGTGGTCTGTCGTGGTGTGCCGGCCAGGTTGGTTCACGTTCACAACATGTTCGCTGACTCCCCCCCCCTCTGCAACGACAGAGTGTGAGACTCGGGTGAGTTGGTCTGACCGCCTGGTTGACGTGGGCGACCGTCCAGGTTGACGTGGGCGACCGTCTAGGTTGACGTGGGCGACCGTCTAGGTTGTCGTGGATGGTGAAATGGCTACCAGATTCGGATTCAGCGTGAAATTCTGCATCGGTATGGTGAATTTGAACGCCATCGGAGAGAAAAATTTCACTGACCTCCCCCCCCCTCTCGACAGCTTGCTTCGATTTTGGCTTCCAGTGAACGGATTTTGTCGTGCCATAGCTCGTTTGAAAGCTAAGAGTGAGACAAATTCACTGAAAGAATCGGCTTGTTCCTATCTGTCTTCGTTTAGATGTGAGACGCCATTTAAGATTTTGGGACATTGGCGAAAAACGACAGAGTTAGAATTTGGGACGTTTTGGGCTGTAGCTTCAAAACGAAGCATCGGATTGGAAAACGGATTTCAGATTTGGAATCAGCGTGAAATTCTCTATCTGTATGGTGAGTTTCAAGGCAATCGGCGAGAAAAAATTTTCAACATTTTTCGAAAAAATGACAGAGTTAGAATTTTTGCGATGGCTGCCTACTGTAGAGCCAAAACGAAGCATCGGATGGGAAAACGGAGGCCAGATTCGGATTCAGCGTCAAATTCTACATGGAAATGGTATATTTCCAGCTCAATCGGAGAGAAAAAATTTTCGCTGACTCCCCCCCCCTCTGGACAGCTTGCTTCGATTTTGGCTTCCAGTGGACGGATTTTGTCGTGCCATAGCTCGTTTGAAAGCTAAGAGTGAGACAAATTCACTGAAAGAATCGGCTTGTTCCTATCTGTCTTCGTTTAGATGTGAGACGCCATTTAAGATTTTGGGACATTGGCGAAAAACGACAGAGTTAGAATTTGGGACGTTTTGGGCTGTAGCTTCAAAACGAAGCATCGGATTGGAAAACGGATTTCAGATTTGGAATCAGCGTGAAATTCTCTATCTGTATGGTGAGTTTCAAGGCAATCGGCGAGAAAAAATTTTCAACATTTTTCGAAAAAATGACAGTTAGAATTTTTGCGATGGCTGCCTACTGTAGAGCCAAAACGAAGCATCGGATGGGAAAACGGAGGCCAGATTCGGATTCAGCGTCAAATTCTACATGGAAATGGTATATTTCCAGCTCAATCGGAGAGAAAAAATTTTCGCTGACTCCCCCCCCTCTGGACAGCTCGCTTCGATTTTGGCTTCCAGTGGACGGATTTAGTCGTGCCATAGCTCGTTTGAAAGCTAAGAGTGAGACAAATTCACTGAAAGAATCGGCTTGTTCCTATCTGTCTTCGTTTAGATGTGAGACGCCATTTAAGATTTTGGGACATTGGCGAAAAACGACAGAGTTAGAATTTGGGACGTTTTGGGCTCTAGCTTCAAAACGAAGCATCGGATGGGAAAACGGAGGCCAGATTCGGATTCAGCGTGAAATTCTGCATCGGTATGGTGAATTTGAACGCCATCGGAGAGAAAAATTTCGCTGACTCCCCCCCCTCTGGACAGCTCGCTTCGATTTTGGCTTCCAGTGAACGGATTTTGTCGTGCCATAGCTCGTTTGAAAGCTAAGAGTGAGACAAATTCACTGAAAGAATCGGCTTGTTCCTATCTGTCTTCGTTTAGATGTGAGACGCCATTTAAGATTTTGGGACATTGGCGAAAAACGACAGAGTTAGAATTTGGGACGTTTTGGGCTCTAGCTTCAAAACGAAGCATCGGATGGGAAAACGGAGGCCAGATTCGGATTCAGCGTCAAATTCTACATGGAAATGGTGTATTTCCAGCTCAATCGGAGCACTAGAACCGGAGATAGACGGGATTTTTAGTGTTTGGATGATGGGTATTACCTCATCAGCTGATCGCCACACACTATATAAGCTGGGAACCGACAGAGACTTGTCATTCAGACGAGAGATTGCCAACGGTAAGTCGTCTCTCTGAGCTCCGATGATAGCTTCGGACATTCCAAATCCCGAGTTTCTGTAAGAAACCGACTTAGAAAATTTCATTGCTGATATCAGCTAAGGCGTCAGACTTAGAGGTTCGCCAGGAGATGGCCTTCGTCTCCAGGCCATAAAAGACTCCAAAACTTTAAAGGCTTGTAACTTTGCTTCTACAAGTCCGTTTGACTTGATTCAAAAAAGGTTCGGTCGCTATTGACCTGACCTAAGTGATGGACTACTTATAAAATTTCATAAGTAGTGCTAAAAAGTTGAAAAATTTAAATTCACTAGTTTTGGAGGTTTTCTGGGGTTTTCGACCCTGCTGAAGTCAATGAAAGCATTTTTAATGATGTCTGAGCCAGTCTTCTCATGGTATAAGCGGCTTTTCACTGAAAGCGAGCAAGACACGGAGAGTTTTGCTGTAATATTCCACTGACAGGGTGTTCCTTCGGGACGGCGGACGATGCCGTAGTGATAAGTGTGGCAAGGGAATGTGTCATATTTGAGACCGTAACCGCTGGGACAACTCATGTCTCATGTTGGGCATTTGACACAGCTCTCAACGTAGCACTTTGAACGCCAATCGGTTGAGTCTTAGCTATCTTGCCATGGGTGGCCTCTAAACATCTCCATTGGAAAACGCTGGTGAATCAAGCTCTCTACGGCTTGCTATCAAGCTGATCAAAGCAATGACTTGGAATGTTTCCTCAAGGTTTTCAAGTATGCTGAGTTCAAATCTGCTATCAGATTTCAAATTTAACTAAGTCTAAGGCAGCTTTGAGGGGTTAGATCCCAGCTACTGTTCACTACCTTTGACTCGGCGTTGCTGTTACCACTTCGGGGCAGTGACAATGATGTCTTCAGCTGTAAATAGCGGGTATCGGGGAAGATCTCTCACTTCCCTAGTGATCAGTACAAGGCCTTCGGGCTGTTGACGGGATCGAGTGCCACTCACTACACTTAAATCTATCATTCCTCACTAAGTGTAAATCATTGTTTTCCGTTTTTCGCTTCAGAAATGCCGAAATACAATAATATGAAGACCAGTTTCAAACTGTGTCAATGCCGGAAGGTATTCCGAGCTGACGCCTTCAAGAAGCACGCTTGCACTAACAAGAAACAGATAGGGGTCGCTCGCTACTATTGCGGAGCCCACAAAGTCAGTCGCTTAAGTGAGCGGCTGGAGGATTGGCACTCACAACACAGCGAGTGTCAAACAGGCGAAGTAGGCGAAGAAGAACGGAGTTCACTCTTCGCCACTGAGCTCCGCTCTTTGGAGCTACAATCTGCCAACCAGCAAGAACGGAGTTCACTCTTCACCACTGAGGCCACTGAGCTACAATCCGCCATTGAAGCGATTGCCGCTGTATCCTCACTTAGTAGCGAGAGCTCGCTGACCAGCAGCGATAGTGAGGAGGAGGAGGGAGAGCTACAGTCGCAACTTATCGAGGACGTCGACCTCGATCGCGAGACCCCTACAGCCGTGACTGCGAGCGGAATTGCAACACAATGTCGCAATTTTGTCAAGCGCCCGCCGGTGATCGCCGAACGGGATAGACTAAAGAAAGAGGTGGAGAAGTTGAAGGAGGAGGCCTTCTCATACAAGGCAAAGTATGAGGACCTAAAGAACGTGGCCGGAGAGATGAAGAAGGTGAAGGAGAGATTAAGCGAGCGGGATGGCGAGTTGGAGCAGGAGAGGCTCAAGACTCTCGAGGGGAAAGCCAGAGAAGAGGCTTTACTAGCAGAGAGGGAAAGTAGGGAGAAGGAGATACGAAGGTTGAAGGAGGAAGTGGAGAGACTCCGTGTGCATATGGCTAAGGTGGTCGAGACGAACCACGAGCTGCACCGTTCGGCGCAGCTGGTGGATCGCGATCGAAGGTTGCGTTCCAGTCGTCTGCACATCCCTATTAGAAAGGGGAGAGTAGCAGAAACTCCTCTCTTGTACGAGCGTGGAAGAGGGGAGAAATGCTACTCTCGGGTGAAGAAAGGGGTGGAGTGTCTACACTTCACCTTCGATCATCGTGATCCGATCTCGAATTTCCTTTATGAGGAAGCGTCCGAGAAGATCTGTAAGTAAAAATGACTAAATTAATATGTAAGATGATAACTCACTACTTCTTTCTTTACAGACATCCAAGAGAAGCGACCACCCGCCCCGTTGCCGGAGCCGCAGTCGAAACAGCAAGCCTGAGTCCCTACCACACACCCCGAGAACGAACCATCGGCTCTCTTAAGGGCCACCATGGGGCAAGACATGATAGAACCTCCACGCGGTTTGCCCTGGGCAGTCTTCGGACTGGCGAATACTATCATTAAGTTGAATCTGCTATCAGTCAACTTGAACGTTGCAAATGAAGTTCGGTGTAATACTTCCTTTCGACGGGCGTTCCTGTAAAGGGCGGCGGTGAAACCCGTAGCTATGTATACCGCAAGGGACATTCGGCAATGGTCAATCTTGTTAAACCTCTCTGCGTCATGTTTGCAAGTGATTGCCTCTGTCTCAACGTAGTATGCATTCGCGCCAGGGCGACATTTAGCCAACTGTCGAAGGTTGCCTAAAACTTTCCATTGCATACGTTATGAGAACCATGAGTTCTACCTGTCTCTATCAATGAGACGAATTGATGAATGGAATGAAATGGGAGGACACTCACGCGCCACACCCAACATAACACACTTCTCTCTTCCGTAGTCTAACAAGCTCTTTACACATGGATCGCAGTCGATTGCTATCCCTGTATCAGAAGTGTAAGCTATCTTAATTTTATTTAACACTATTTCATCTACCATCATCACCCATATGAAGTGTCATAAGATTTACAAGTTAGACTAAGCGTTCTACTATTTGTAAATGAAAGATATAGTTTCACCAGTTTACAAGTTAAAAATAAAGTTTCAATAGTGTGTACGTTAGAAATAAAGTTTTAGCTGTTTGTATATCAAAAACAAAGTTTCAAGAGTTTACAAGTTAAAAAATAAAGTTTCAATGGTGTATACGTTAGAAATAAAGTTTTAGCTGTTTGTATATCAAAATAAAGTTTCAAGAGTTTACAAGTTAAAAAATAAAGTTTCAATGGTGTATACGTTAGAAATAAAGTTTTAGCTGTTTGTATATCAAAATAAAGTTTCAAGAGTTTACAAGTTAGAAATAACGTTTCAATAGTGTATGCGTTAGAAATAAAGTTTTAGCTGTTTGTATATCAAAATAAAGTTTCAAGAGTTTACAAGTTAGAAATAAAGATTCAATAGTGTGTATGTTAGAAATAAAGGTATAACTGTTTGTAAAAATAAGATCGCAAGATTTACTAGTTTACAAGTTAGACTAAGTGTAAATTAAAATAAAATTATAACTGTTCACGAGTTAAAGCGTTGATGCAACGATGAACAATTAATAAGCTGAAAAGTTTTAGATTCACTTTAACATTACCATATGTTTACAGATAGAAATGTATCACAGCAAAGCTACTTCATGAGTTAGTTTGCCAGGAGTGTATCATCTCAAACTTTTACTCCGTCGTTGAAATTTCATGACGACTTTTTGCTAGACGAAAGTTAACACCAGAGGA
Organism: Prostheceraeus crozeri; assembly: GCA_907163375.1. Lineage (NCBI taxonomy): Eukaryota > Metazoa > Platyhelminthes > Polycladida > Euryleptidae > Prostheceraeus > Prostheceraeus crozeri. The sequence continues at coordinate 34,702 of CAJQUW010009718.1, read as the reverse complement.
GCGTAGGGGTGGGTGGCATAAAATACGCCTACAGCACTGAGAGAGTTGGAGTGCATGAGCTATGTACATTCTTTTGACGACGAGAGGAGCGATTTAGCCGATGGCGCAGGTAGTTTCCCAGAGCATGGAGGACATTGTTTAGGTGACTCTAAGGACGTATGTCGAGCTGCCTTCAGTGATAGGCTTCCAACTCATGATGAATGATGATATGCTTACGACCTACATTCAACCATTGGTGTATGCCCACACCCTCCCCCACAACGAGCTTGTCTGCCACATTGTATTCATGAGTGTGGCTCAAAGTAGGAAATTGATTGATGAGACTTTGCTGAAATATCCAAGGCGCGTATTCAAGCATGGTCGCCTACTGTTGGAGTATTATTATCAATGGCGCGACGACACACATTTGCCCACCCGTGTTTTACCACACCTATCAACGGAAGAATACAATAGAGCTTTAGTCGAGACGGTGAAAGGAGACGATGAGCGCTAGCGGGTGAATGAAGCATCGGTGAGAGTGGGAATCAACTTGATGCTATTCTCCAATGAGGATTGTTGTCTAATGAGAATCAAGCATTCCTTTATAAATAGAGAGCCTTCCACAGTGAGAATCATTCCATCGTTGAATCGTACAAGTGGCGGACGCACATTCTCTCTCTCTACATCCCTGTTATATTATCCAACTAAAATGGTAAGTCGCTACTTTCCTCCCTCTCCTCCCTTGAACGTAAACTTAATACAATCTTTTTTATTTTCAGGCATCTTCTACATCTGCTGCACTAGTAGGACAAAATGGTGGCCAGACGTTACAAGGTTCGCTACAATCAGATCATCTACAGCTGAGACCAGTGGAAGAAACAACCAAGGTACGTAATCCTACACCGCTACAGCTTAAATTTAAACAAGTCTTGCGTCATGAGGATCACAGCGTAGTACTGCGAACGGGAATGCTCCCTTCCACTGATGTGAAGATATTGAGCAATCAGTATGGGGATTACATACTCATCCCCGTGAGTCCGTACATTCGCCACCAACTTGACATTATTGAAGAGTACGTAACATTAAATATGGACATTCCTACTCCTCTTGCTCAAGAGTGGAAGGCGAGAGATGAAAAGGATACTCCCTATAGAAGGATTTGGGATGGCAATCAAATTTGCCTACCATTATCACATTGGTGTAGTTATTATAAAAAGGATGGAGATCAATCAATACCCATCAGATGTGATGAGCTCGGAGAAGGTACTTGGGATATCATTTTCAAAGTGAATGGACTATATTATGGTCAGCACAAGGATAACAAAATAGCCTCTCTCTCGATATACACTGAATCCATCCTATATATTCCAAAACCACCCAGCGTAGATGACATTATTGACGAAATCCTTAACGGGGGTGGTACGAAGCGCAAGTCGGGCAAGAATGCTACTTCCAAACGCAAGTCAAGGAAAGAGAATTGCTAATCCTTTCCTAACTCTACCCTATGACAATTCGCTTATGTGCTTTGAGTGTCGTGGACGTGGACTTATTAGATACATTTTACTTCTTCGTTGCCATCATATCATTTGTGTATTTTGTCGTGAAAAGCATCGATGTAATTCTTCATTTTGTGATATGTTATAGAACGTTTCCTTAGATGTGTAATTTACGTTTTAGGCTTCTATCATCATTTTTATGGATTGTGAAGGTGAACCTGTGCAGGAGCTCAGTGCTATTGCTATGAACAATTGGACATATCAGATTGTTAGTGTCTATCATCAACATGCCAACTGTGATCCCAATGTTGATCAATGGGCGAGAAAACACATTCATGGACTTAATCTGAAATATTTGCAAGACTATGGCTTTTCTTGTGAAAGTGCTCTTCTTATTGACTTTAAACGATGGTTAGCTGCTTTCAATGTTATACGCATCTTTTGTAATAATCCTGGTAAGGAGAGGAAAGTATTTCCCAATCTAGTCATTAATGATATTTTGCTCCCACCTTGGGATAGTAGAGTGAATCAACACTATCATGAAGTCACGAAACGTTTTAAGGATTTGTGTGTTCCTATTTTGTCTATTCGTTGTAGTAGCTACGTTCATAACCAATGCTTCTTTCCTCCTTACCTCAACACTGCCAAAGTCCTATATGGTTATCATTGCTCGCTATATGACAGTTACCAGCTGTATCTATTTTATCTGTTTCAAACCATTGATTTGTAATGCATGCTTGTTACAGTTATTCAATAAATGTTATTATGCGAAGAGTTGTTGTTATCATGCAACGGATGGGTAAGATGAAGGGTGATCATATCTTTTTCAAATGACTGTGAAACATTGATTTCCATGATGAAGATTTAAACAGTTAGATTTGATGACGAATAAGATTTACTAGTTTGCAAGTTAGACTAAGCGTTCTATTATTTGTAAATAAAAGATATAGTTTCAACAGTTTACAGATTAAAAATAAAGTTTCAATAGTGTATGTGTTAGAAATAAAGTTTAAGCTGTTTCTATGTTAGAAATAAAATAAAGTTTCAACAGTTTACAGATTAAAATTAAAGTTTCAACAGTGTGTACGTTAGAAATAAAGTTACATCTGTTTGTAAAAATAAGATTGCGGGATTAAATAGTTTGTAAGTTAGACTAAGCGTTCCACTATTTGTAAATGAAAGATATAGTTTCAACAGTTTACAGATTAAAAATAAAGTTTCAATAGTGTGTATGTTAAAAATAAAGTTTAAGCTTTTTGTGTGTTAGAAATAAAATAAAGTTTCAAGAGTTTGTAGATTAAAAATAAAGTTTCAACAGTGTGTACGTTAGAAATAAAGTTACATCTGTTTGTAAAAATAAGATTGCGGGATTAAATAGTTTGTAAGTTAGACTAAGCGTTCCACTATTTGTAAATGAAAGATATAGTTTCAACAGTTTACAGATTACAAAATAAAGTTTCAATAGTGTGTATGTTAAAAATAAAGTTTAAGCTTTTTGTGTGTTAGAAATAGAATAAAGTTTCAACAGTTTGTAGATTAAAAATAAAGTTTCAACAGTGTACACGTTAAAAATAAAGTTTCAATAGTGTGTATGTTAAGAATAAAGTTCTATCTGTTTATATGTTAGAAATAAAAATGAAGGTTCATCAGTTTACAAGTTAAGAATAAAGTTTTATCTGCTTGTATGTCAGAAATGAAATAAAGTTTCACCAGTTTAAAAGTTAAGAATAAAGTTTCAATAGTGTGTATGTTAAGAATAAAGTTCTATCTGTTTATATGTTAGAAATAAAATGAAGTTTCGCCAGTTTACAAGTTAAGAATAAAGTTTTATCTGTTTGTATGTTAGAAATAAAAAAAGTTTCAACCGTTAACAAGTTAAAAATAAGGTTTCAGATTAAAATAAAGTTTCAATAGTGTGTATGATGGAAATAAAGTTTAAGCGCTTTGTGCGTTAGAAATAAAGTTTCAGCCGTTTACAAGTTAAAAATAAAGTTTCAATAGTGTGTACGTTAAGAATAAAGTTCTATCTGTTTATATGTTAGAAGTAAAAATAAAGGTTCACCAGTTTACAAGTTAAGAATAAAGTTTTATCTGCTTGCATGTCAGAAATGAAATAAAGTTTCACCAGTTTAAAAGTTAAAAAATAAAGTCTCAATAGTGTGTATGTTAGAAATAAAGTTTCAATAGTGTGTATGTTAAAAATAAAGTTTTATCTGTTTGCATGTTAGAATTAAGACAAAGTTTCAACCGTTTACAAGGTAAGAATAAAGTTTCAATAGTTAACACGTTAAAAATAAAGTTTCAATAGTGTGTATGTTAAGAATAAAGTTCTATCTGTTTAGATGTTAGAAATAAAAATGAAGGTTCACCAGTTTACAAGTTAAGAATAAAGTTTTATCTGCTTGCATGTCAGAAATGAAATAAAGTTTCACCAGTTTAAAAGTTAAGAATAAAGTTTCACCAGTTTAAAAGTTAAGAATAAAGTTTCAATAGTGTGTATGTTAAGAATAAAGTTCTATCTGTTTATATGTTAGAAATAAAATGAAGTTTCGCCAGTTTACAAGTTAAGAATAAATTTTATCTGCTTGTATGCTAGAAATGAAATAAAGTTTCACCAGTTTACAAGTTAAAAAATAAAGTTTCAATAGTGTGTATGTTAGAAATAAAGTTTCAATAGTGTGTATGTTAGAAATAAAGTTTTATCTGTTTGTATGTTAGAAATAAAAAAAAGTTTCAACCGTTAACAAGTTAAAAATAAAGTTTCAGATTAAAATAAAGTTTCAATCGTGTGTATGATGGAAATAATGTTTAAGCACTTTGTGCGTTAGAAATAAAGTTTCAGCCGTTTACAAGTTAAAAATAAAGTTTCAATAGTGTGTACGTTAAGAATAAAGTTCTATCTGTTTACATGTTAGAAATAAAATGAAGGTTCACCAGTTTACAAGTTAAGAATAAATTTTATCTGCTTGTATGTTAGAAATAAAATAAAGTTTCACCGATTTACAAGTTAAAAAATAAAGTTTCAATAGTTAACACGTTAAAAATAAAGTTTCAATAGTGTGTACGTTAGAAATAAAGTTTCAATAGTTTACACGTTCAAAATAAAGTTTCAATAGTGTGTATGCTTAGAATAAAGTTCTATCTGTCTGTATGTTAGAAATAAAATGAAGGTTCATCAGTTTCCAAGTTAAAAATAAAGTTTTATCTGTTTGTATGTTAGAAATAAAACATAGTTTCAACCGTTAACAAGTTAAAAATAAAGTTTCAATAGTTTGCGAGTTAAAACTAATGTTTCAATAGTGCGTATGTTAAGAATAAAGTTTTATCTGTTTGTATGTTAGAAATAAAATGAAGCTTCGCCAGTTTACAAGTTAAGAATAAAGTTTTATCAGCTTGTATGTTAGAAATAAAATGAAGTTTCACCAGTTTACAAATTAAAAATAAAGTTTCAATAGTGTGTACGTTAGAAATAAAGTTTCAACCGTTTACAAGTTAAAATAAAGTTTCAACAGTGTCTACGTTAGAAATAAAGTTACATCTGTTTGTAAAAATAAGATTGCGGGATTAAATAGTTTGTAAGTTAGACTAAGCGTTCCACTATTTGTAAATGAAAGATATAGTTTCAACAGTTTACAGATTACAAAATAAAGTTTCAATAGTGTGTATGTTAAAAATAAAGTTTAAGCTTTTTGTGTGTTAGAAATAGAATAAAGTTTCAACAGTTTGTAGATTAAAAATAAAGTTTCAACAGTGTACACGTTAAAAATAAAGTTTCAATAGTGTGTATGTTAAGAATAAAGTTCTATCTGTTTATATGTTAGAAATAAAAATGAAGGTTCATCAGTTTACAAGTTAAGAATAAAGTTTTATCTGCTTGTATGTCAGAAATGAAATAAAGTTTCACCAGTTTAAAAGTTAAGAATAAAGTTTCAATAGTGTGTATGTTAAGAATAAAGTTCTATCTGTTTATATGTTAGAAATAAAATGAAGTTTCGCCAGTTTACAAGTTAAGAATAAAGTTTTATCTGTTTGTATGTTAGAAATAAAAAAAGTTTCAACCGTTAACAAGTTAAAAATAAGGTTTCAGATTAAAATAAAGTTTCAATAGTGTGTATGATGGAAATAAAGTTTAAGCGCTTTGTGCGTTAGAAATAAAGTTTCAGCCGTTTACAAGTTAAAAATAAAGTTTCAATAGTGTGTACGTTAAGAATAAAGTTCTATCTGTTTATATGTTAGAAATAAAAATAAAGGTTCACCAGTTTACAAGTTAAGAATAAAGTTTTATCTGCTTGCATGTCAGAAATGAAATAAAGTTTCACCAGTTTAAAAGTTAAAAAATAAAGTCTCAATAGTGTGTATGTTAGAAATAAAGTTTCAATAGTGTGTATGTTAAAAATAAAGTTTTATCTGTTTGTATGTTAGAATTAAGACAAAGTTTCAACCGTTTACAAGGTAAGAATAAAGTTTCAATAGTTAACACGTTAAAAATAAAGTTTCAATAGTGTGTATGTTAAGAATAAAGTTCTATCTGTTTAGATGTTAGAAATAAAAATGAAGGTTCACCAGTTTACAAGTTAAGAATAAAGTTTTATCTGCTTGCATGTCAGAAATGAAATAAAGTTTCACCAGTTTAAAAGTTAAGAATAAAGTTTCACCAGTTTAAAAGTTAAGAATAAAGTTTCAATAGTGTGTATGTTAAGAATAAAGTTCTATCTGTTTATATGTTAGAAATAAAATGAAGTTTCGCCAGTTTACAAGTTAAGAATAAATTTTATCTGCTTGTATGCTAGAAATGAAATAAAGTTTCACCAGTTTACAAGTTAAAAAATAAAGTTTCAATAGTGTGTATGTTAGAAATAAAGTTTCAATAGTGTGTATGTTAGAAATAAAGTTTTATCTGTTTGTATGTTAGAAATAAAAAAAAGTTTCAACCGTTAACAAGTTAAAAATAAAGTTTCAGATTAAAATAAAGTTTCAATCGTGTGTATGATGGAAATAATGTTTAAGCACTTTGTGCGTTAGAAATAAAGTTTCAGCCGTTTACAAGTTAAAAATAAAGTTTCAATAGTGTGTATGTTAAGAATAAAGTTCTATCTGTTTACATGTTAGAAATAAAATGAAGGTTCACCAGTTTACTAGTTAAGAATAAATTTTATCTGCTTGTATGTTAGAAATAAAATAAAGTTTCACCGATTTACAAGTTAAAAATAAAGTTTCAATAGTTAACACGTTAAAAATAAAGTTTCAATAGTGTGTACGTTAGAAATAAAGTTTCAATAGTTTACACGTTCAAAATAAAGTTTCAATAGTGTGTATGCTTAGAATAAAGTTCTATCTGTCTGTATGTTAGAAATAAAATGAAGGTTCATCAGTTTCCAAGTTAAAAATAAAGTTTTATCTGTTTGTATGTTAGAAATAAAACATAGTTTCAACCGTTAACAAGTTAAAAATAAAGTTTCAATAGTTTGCGAGTTAAAACTAATGTTTCAATAGTGCGTATGTTAAGAATAAAGTTTTATCTGTTTGTATGTTAGAAATAAAATGAAGCTTCGCCAGTTTACAAGTTAAGAATAAAGTTTTATCAGCTTGTATGTTAGAAATAAAATAAAGTTTCACCAGTTTACAAATTAAAAATAAAGTTTCAATAGTGTGTACGTTAGAAATAAAGTTTCAACCGTTTACAAGTTAAAATAAAGTTTCAACAGTGTCTACGTTAGAAATAAAGTTTTATCTGTTTGTAAAGTTCGATCGTAGGATTTACTAGTTTGCAAGTTAGACTCAGCATTCTACTAGTTGTAAATGAAAATATCGTTTCAACAGTTTACAGATTAAAATAAAGTTTCAATAGTGTGTATGATGGAAATAAAGTTTAAGCGCTTTGTGCGTTAGAAATAAAGTTTCAGCCGTTTACAAGTTAAAAATAAAGTTTCCACAGTGTGTACGTTAGAAATAAAGTTTCAATAGTTTACAAGTTGAAAAATAAAGTTTCAACAGTGTGTACGTTAGAAATAAATGAAAGTAAGAACTTCATCGTATGAGTATTCAAAGCATGTTTTGTAAATCAAATGTGTATAGTCCTGACATGATAGAATCGCGTTAGAAATAAAGTTTCAGCCGTTTACAAGTTAAAGATAAAGTTTCAACAGTGTGTACGTTAGAAATAAAGTTTTAGCTGTTTATATGTTAGAAACAAAATAAAGTTTCAACAGTTTACAAGTTGAAAAATAAAGTTTCAACAGTGTGTACGTTAGAAATAAATGAAAGTAAGAACTTCATCGTATGAAAATTCAAAGCATGTTTTGTAAATCAAATGTGTGTAGTCCTGACATGATAGAATCAAGCTTGACAAACGCGTTTGTCAAGTTCATTTGATTCTATCATGTCAGGACTACACACATTTGATTTACAAAACATGCTTTGAATTTTCATACGATGAAGTTCTTACTTTCATTTATTTCTAACGTACACACTGTTGAAACTTTATTTTTCAACTTGTAAACTGTTGAAACTTTATTTTGTTTCTAACATACAAGCTGATAAAATTTATTCTTAACTTGTAAACTGGCGAAGCTTCATTTTATTTCTAACATACAAACAGATAAAACTTTATTCTTAACATACGCACTATTGAAAGATTAGTTTTAACTCGCAAACTATTGAAACTTTATTTCTAACTTGTTAACGGTTGAAACTATGTTTTATTTCTAACATACAAACAGATAAAACTTTATTTTTAACTTGGAAACTGATGAACCTTCATTTTATTTCTAACATACAGACAGATAAAACTTTATTCTTAACATACACACTATTGAAACTTTATTTTTAACGTGTTAACTATTGAAACTTTATTTTTTAACTTGTAAATCGGTGAAACTTTATTTTATTTCTAACATACAAGCAGATAAAATTTATTCTTAACTTGTAAACTGGTGAACCTTCATTTTATTTCTCACATATAAACAGATAGAACTTTATTCTTAACATACACACTATTGAAACTTTATTTTTAACTTGTAAACGGCTGAAACTTTATTTCTAACGCACAAAGCGCTTAAACATTATTTCCATCATACACACGATTGAAACTTTATTTTAATCTGAAACTTTATTTTTAACTTGTTAACAGTTGAAACTTTGTTTTATTTCTAACATACAAACAGATAAAACTTTATTTCTAACATACACACTATTGAAACTTTATTTCTAACATACACACTATTGAAACTTTATTTTTTAACTTGTAATCTGGTGAAACTTTATTTCATTTCTAGCATACAAGCAGATAAAATTTATTCTTAACTTGTAAACTGGCGAAACTTCATTTTATTTCTAACATATAAACAGATAGAACTTTATTCTTAACATACACACTATTGAAACTTTATTCTTAACTTTTAAACTGGTGAAACTTTATTCTTAACTTTTAAACTGGTGAAACTTTATTTCATTTCTGACATGCAAGCAGATAAAACTTTATTCTTAACTTGTAAACTGGTGAACCTCCATTTTTATTTCTAACATCTAAACAGATAGAACTTTATTCTTAACATACACACTATTGAAACTTTATTTTTAACGTGTTAACTATTGAAACTTTATTCTTACCTTGTAAACGGTTGAAACTTTGTCTTAATTCTAACATACAAACAGATAAAACTTTATTCTTAACATACACACTATTGAAACTTTTTTCTAACATACACACTATTGAGACTTTATTTTTTAACTTTTAAACTGGTGAAACTTTATTTCATTTCTGACATGCAAGCAGATAAAACTTTATTCTTAACTTGTAAACTGGTGAACCTTTATTTTTATTTCTAACATATAAACAGATAGAACTTTATTCTTAACGTACACGCTGTTGAAACTTTTTTTTTAACTTGTAAACGGCTGAAACTTTATTTCTAACGCACAAAGCGCTTAAACTTTATTTCCATCATACACACTATTGAAACTTTATTTTAATCTGAAACCTTATTTTTAACTTGTTAACGGTTGAAACTTTTTTTATTTCTAACATACAAACAGATAAAACTTTATTCTTAACTTGTAAACTGGCGAAACTTCATTTTATTTCTAACATATAAACAGATAGAACTTTATTCTTAACATACACACTATTGAAACTTTATTCTTAACTTTTAAACTGGTGAAACTTTATTTCATTTCTGACATACAAGCAGATAAAACTTTATTCTTAACTTGTAAACTGATGAACCTTCATTTTTATTTCTAACATATAAACAGATAGAACTTTATTCTTAACATACACACTATTGAAACTTTATTTTTAACGTGTACACTGTTGAAACTTTATTTTTAATCTACAAACTGTTGAAACTTTATTCTATTTCTAACACACAAAAAGCTTAAACTTTATTTTTAACATACACACTATTGAAACTTTATTTTGTAATCTGTAAACTGTTGAAACTATATCTTTCATTTACAAATAGTGGAACGCTTAGTCTAACTTACAAACTATTTAATCCCGCAATCTTATTTTTACAAACAGATGTAACTTTATTTCTAACGTACACACTGTTGAAACTTTATTTTTAACTTGTAAACTCTTGAAACTTTATTTTATTTCTAACACACAAAAAGCTTAAACTTTATTTTTAACATACACACTATTGAAACTTTATTTTTAATCTGTAAACTGTTGAAACTATATCTTTCATTTACAAATAGTGGAACGCTTAGTCTAACTTACAAACTATTTAATCCCGCAATCTTATTTTTACAAACAGATGTAACTTTATTTCTAACGTACACACTGTTGAAACTTTAATTTTAACTTGTAAACTCTTGAAACTTTATTTTATTTCTAACATAGAAACAGCTTAAACTTTATTTCTAACACATACACTATTGAAACTTTATTTTTAATCTGTAAACTGTTGAAACTTTATTTTATTTCTAACATAGAAACAGCTTAAACTTTATTTCTAACACATACACTATTGAAACTTTATTTTTAATCTGTAAACTGTTGAAACTATATCTTTTATTTACAAATAATAGAACGCTTAGTCTAACTTGCAAACTAGTAAATCTTATTCGTCATCAAATCTAACTGTTTAAATCTTCATCATGGAAATCAATGTTTCACAGTCATTTGAAAAAGATATGATCACCCTTCATCTAACCTATCCGTTGCATGATAACAACAACTCTTCTCATAATAACATTTATTGAATAACTGTAACAAGCATGCATTACAAATCAATGGTTTGAAACAGATAAAATAGATACAGCTGGTAACTGTCATATAGCGAGCAATGATAACCATATAGGACTTTGGCAGTGTTGAGGTAAGGAGGAAAGAAGCATTGGTTATGAACGTAGCTACTACAACGAATAGACAAAATAGGAACACACAAATCCTTAAAACGTTTCGTGACTTCATGATAGTGTTGATTCACTCTACTATCCCAAGGTGGGAGCAAAATATCATTAATGACTAGATTGGGAAATACTTTCCTCTCCTTACCAGGATTATTACAAAAAATGCATATAACATTGAAAGCAGCTAACCATCGTTTAAAGTCAATAAGAAGAGCACTTTCACAAGAAAAGCCATAGTCTTGCAAATATTTCAGATTAAGTCCATGAATGTGTTTTCTCGCCCATTGATCAACATTGGGATCACAGTTGGCATGTTGATGATAGACACTAACAATCTGATATGTCCAATTGTTCATAGCAATAGCACTGAGCTCCTGCACAGGTTCACCTTCACAATCCATAAAAATGATGATAGAAGCCTAAAACGTAAATTACACATCTAAGGAAACGTTCTATAACATATCACAAAATGAAGAATTACATCGATGCTTTTCACGACAAAATACACAAATGATATGATGGCAACGAAGAAGTAAAATGTATCTAATAAGACCACGTCCACGACACTCAAAGCACATAAGCGAATTGTCATAGGGTAGAGTTAGGAAAGGATTAGCAATTCTCTCTCCTTGACTAGCGTTTGGAAGTAGCATTCTTGCCCGACTTGCGCTTCGTACCACCCCCGTTAAGGATTTCGTCAATAATGTCATCTACGCTGGGTGGTTTTGGAATATATAGGATGGATTCAGTGTATATCGAGAGAGAGGCTATTTTGTTATCCTTGTGCTGACCATAATATAGTCCATTCACTTTGAAAATGATATCCCAAGTACCTTCTCCGAGCTCATCACATCTGATGGGTATTGATTGATCTCCATCCTTTTTATAATAACTACACCAATGTGATAATGGTTGGCAAATTTGATTGCCATCCCAAATCCTTCTATAGGGAGTATCCTTTTCATCTCTCGCCTTCCACTCTTGAGCAAGAGGAGTAGGAATGTTCATATTTAATGTTACGTACTCTTCAATAATGTCAAGTTGGTGGCGAATGTACGGACTCACGGGGATCAGTATGTAATCCCCATACTGATTGCTCAATATCTTCACATCAGTGGAAGGGAGCATTCCCGTTCGCAGTACTACGCTGTGATCCTCATGACGCAAGACTTGTTTAAATTTAAGCTGTAGCGGTGTAGGATTATGTACCTTTGTTGTTTCTTCCACTGGTCTCAGCTGTAGATGATCTGATTGTAGCGAACCTTGTAACGTCTGGCCACCATTTTGTCCTACTAGTGCAGCAGATGTAGAAGATGCCTGAAAATAAAAAAGATTGTATTAAGTTTACGTTCAAGGGAGGAGAGGGAGGAAAGTAGCGACTTACCATTTTAGTTGGATAATATAACAGGGATGTAGAGAGAGAGAATGTGCGTCCGCCACTTGTACGATTCAACGATGGAATGATTCTCACTGTGGAAGGCTCTCTATTTATAAAGGAATGCTTGATTCTCATTAGACAACAATCCTCATTGGAGAATAGCATCAAGTTGATTCCCACTCTCACCGATGCTTCATTCACCCGCTAGCGCTCATCGTCTCCTTTCACCGTCTCGACTAAAGCTCTATTGTATTCTTCCGTTGATAGGTGTGGTAAAACACGGGTGGGCAAATGTGTGTCGTCGCGCCATTGATAATAATACTCCAACAGTAGGCGACCATGCTTGAATACGCGCCTTGGATATTTCAGCAAAGTCTCATCAATCAATTTCCTACTTTGAGCCACACTCATGAATACAATGTGGCAGACAAGCTCGTTGTGGGGGAGGGTGTGGGCATACACCAATGGTTGAATGTAGGTCGTAAGCATATCATCATTCATCATGAGTTGGAAGCCTATCACTGAAGGCAGCTCGACATACGTCCTTAGAGTCACCTAAACAATGTCCTCCATGCTCTGGGAAACTACCTGCGCCATCGGCTAAATCGCTCCTCTCGTCGTCAAAAGAATGTACATAGCCCATGCACTCCAACTCTCTCAGTGCTGTAGGCGTATTTTATGCCACCCACCCCTACGCTCCTCTGGTGTTAACTTTCGTCTAGCAAAAAGTCGTCATGAAATTTCAACGACGGAGTAAAAGTTTGAGATGATACACTCCTGGCAAACTAACTCATGAAGTAGCTTTGCTGTGATACATTTCTATCTGTAAACATATGGTAATGTTAAAGTGAATCTAAAACTTTTCAGCTTATTAATTGTTCATCGTTGCATCAACGCTTTAACTCGTGAACAGTTATAATTTTATTTTAATTTACACTTAGTCTAACTTGTAAACTAGTAAATCTTGCGATCTTATTTTTACAAACAGTTATACCTTTATTTCTAACATACACACTATTGAATCTTTATTTCTAACTTGTAAACTCTTGAAACTTTATTTTGATATACAAACAGCTAAAACTTTATTTCTAACGCATACACTATTGAAACGTTATTTCTAACTTGTAAACTCTTGAAACTTTATTTTGATATACAAACAGCTAAAACTTTATTTCTAACGTATACACCATTGAAACTTTATTTTTTAACTTGTAAACTCTTGAAACTTTATTTTGATATACAAACAGCTAAAACTTTATTTCTAACGTATACACCATTGAAACTTTATTTTTTAACTTGTAAACTCTTGAAACTTTGTTTTTGATATACAAACAGCTAAAACTTTATTTCTAACGTACACACTATTGAAACTTTATTTTTAACTTGTAAACTGGTGAAACTATATCTTTCATTTACAAATAGTAGAACGCTTAGTCTAACTTGTAAATCTTATGACACTTCATATGGGTGATGATGGTAGATGAAATAGTGTTAAATAAAATTAAGATAGCTTACACTTCTGATACAGGGATAGCAATCGACTGCGATCCATGTGTAAAGAGCTTGTTAGACTACGGAAGAGAGAAGTGTGTTATGTTGGGTGTGGCGCGTGAGTGTCCTCCCATTTCATTCCATTCATCAATTCGTCTCATTGATAGAGACAGGTAGAACTCATGGTTCTCATAACGTATGCAATGGAAAGTTTTAGGCAACCTTCGACAGTTGGCTAAATGTCGCCCTGGCGCGAATGCATACTACGTTGAGACAGAGGCAATCACTTGCAAACATGACGCAGAGAGGTTTAACAAGATTGACCATTGCCGAATGTCCCTTGCGGTATACATAGCTACGGGTTTCACCGCCGCCCTTTACAGGAACGCCCGTCGAAAGGAAGTATTACACCGAACTTCATTTGCAACGTTCAAGTTGACTGATAGCAGATTCAACTTAATGATAGTATTCGCCAGTCCGAAGACTGCCCAGGGCAAACCGCGAGGAGGTTCTATCATGTCTTGCCCCATGGTGGCCCTTAAGAGAGCCGATGGTTCGTTCTCGGGGTGTGTGGTAGGGACTCAGGCTTGCTGTTTCGACTGCGGCTCCGGCAACGGGGCGGGTGGTCGCTTCTCTTGGATGTCTGTAAAGAAAGAAGTAGTGAGTTATCATCTTACATATTAATTTAGTCATTTTTACTTACAGATCTTCTCGGACGCTTCCTCATAAAGGAAATTCGAGATCGGATCACGATGATCGAAGGTGAAGTGTAGACACTCCACCCCTTTCTTCACCCGAGAGTAGCATTTCTCCCCTCTTCCACGCTCGTACAAGAGAGGAGTTTCTGCTACTCTCCCCTTTCTAATAGGGATGTGCAGACGACTGGAACGCACCCTTCGATCGCGATCCACCAGCTGCGCCGAACGGTGCAGCTCGTGGTTCGTCTCGACCACCTTAGCCATCTGCACACGGAGTCTCTCCACTTCCTCCTTCAACCTTCGTATCTCCTTCTCCCTACTTTCCCTCTCTGCTAGTAAAGCCTCTTCTCTGGCTTTCCCCTCGAGAGTCTTGAGCCTCTCCTGCTCCAACTCGCCATCCCGCTCGCTTAATCTCTCCTTCACCTTCTTCATCTCTCCGGCCACGTTCTTTAGGTCCTCATACTTTGCCTTGTATGAGAAGGCCTCCTCCTTCAACTTCTCCACCTCTTTCTTTAGTCTATCCCGTTCGGCGATCACCGGCGGGCGCTTGACAAAATTGCGACATTGTGTTGCAATTCCACTCGCAGTTACGGCTGTAGGGGTCTCGCGATCGAGGTCGACGTCCTCGATAAGTTGCGACTGTAGCTCTCCCTCCTCCTCCTCACTATCGCTGCTGGTCAGCGAGCTCTCGCTACTAAGTGAGGATACAGCGGCAATCGCTTCAATGGCGGATTGTAGCTCAGTGGCCTCAGTGGTGAAGAGTGAACTCCGTTCTTGCTGGTTGGCAGATTGTAGCTCCAAAGAGCGGAGCTCAGTGGCGAAGAGTGAACTCCGTTCTTCTTCGCCTACTTCGCCTGTTTGACACTCGCTGTGTTGTGAGTGCCAATCCTCCAGCCGCTCACTTAAGCGACTGACTTTGTGGGCTCCGCAATAGTAGCGAGCGACCCCTATCTGTTTCTTGTTAGTGCAAGCGTGCTTCTTGAAGGCGTCAGCTCGGAATACCTTCCGGCATTGACACAGTTTGAAACTGGTCTTCATATTATTGTATTTCGGCATTTCTGAAGCGAAAAACGGAAAACAATGATTTACACTTAGTGAGGAATGATAGATTTAAGTGTAGTGAGTGGCACTCGATCCCGTCAACAGCCCGAAGGCCTTGTACTGATCACTAGGGAAGTGAGAGATCTTCCCCGATACCCGCTATTTACAGCTGAAGACATCATTGTCACTGCCCCGAAGTGGTAACAGCAACGTCGAGTCAAAGGTAGTGAACAGTAGCTGGGATCTAACCCCTCAAAGCTGCCTTAGACTTAGTTAAATTTGAAATCTGATAGCAGATTTGAACTCAGCATACTTGAAAACCTTGAGTAAACATTCCAAGTCATTGCTTTGATCAGCTTGATAGCAAGCCGTAGAGAGCTTGATTCACCAGCGTTTTCCAATGGAGATGTTTAGAGGCCACCCATGACAAGATAGCTAAGACTCAACCGATTGGCGTTCAAAGTGCTACGTTGAGAGCTGTGTCAAATGCCCAACATGAGACATGAGTTGTCCCAGCGGTTACGGTCTCAAATATGACACATTCCCTTGCCACACTTATCACTACGGCATCGTCCGCCGTCCCGAAGGAACACCCTGTCAGTGGAATATTACAGCAAAACTCTCCGTGTCTTGCTCGCTTTCAGTGAAAAGCCGCTTATACCATGAGAAGACTGGCTCAGACATCATTAAAAATGCTTTCATTGACTTCAGCAGGGTCGAAAACCCCAGAAAACCTCCAAAACTAGTGAATTTAAATTTTTCAACTTTTTAGCACTACTTATGAAATTTTATAAGTAGTCCATCACTTAGGGCAGGTCAATAGCGACCGAACCTTTTTTGAATCAAGTCAAACGGACTTGTAAAAGCAAAGTTACAAGCCTTTAAAGTTTTGGAGTCTTTTATGGCCTGGAGACGAAGGCCATCTCCTGGCTAACCTCTAAGTCTGACGCCTTAGCTGATATCAGCAATGAAATTTTCTAAGTCGGTTTCTTACAGAAACTCGGGATTTGGAATGTCCGAAGCTATCATCGGAGCTCAGAGAGACGACTTACCGTTTGCAATCTCTCGTCTGAATGACAAGTCTCTGTCGGTTCCCAGCTTATATAGTGTGTGGCGATCAGCTGATGACGTAATACCCATCATCCAAACACTAAAAATCCCGTCTATCTCCGGTTCTAGTGCTCCGATTGAGCTGGAAATACACCATTTCCATGTAGAATTTGACGCTGAATCCGAATCTGGCCTCCGTTTTCCCATCCGAAGCTTCGTTTTGGCTCTACAGTAGGCAGCCATCGCAAAAATTCTAACTCTGTCATTTTTTCGAAAAATGTTGAAAATTTTTTCTCGCCGATTGCCTTGAAACTCACCATACAGATAGAGAATTTCACGCTGATTCCAAATCTGAAATCCGTTTTCCAATCCGATGCCTCGTTTTGAAGCTAGAGCCCAAAACGTCCCAAATTCTAACTCTGTCGTTTTTCGCCAATGTCCCAAAATCTTAAATGGCGTCTCACATCTAAACGAAGACAGATAGGAACAAGCCGATTCTTTCAGTGAATTTGTCTCACTCTTAGCTTTCAAACGAGCTATGGCACGACTAAATCCGTCCACTGGAAGCCAAAATCGAAGCAAGCTGTCCAGAGGGGGGGGGAGTCAGCGAAAATTTTTTCTCTCCGATTGAGCTGGAAATATACCATTTCCATGTAGAATTTGACGCTGAATCCGAATCTGGCCTTCGTTTTCCCATCCGATGCTTCGTTTTGGCTCTACAGTAGGCAGCCATCGCAAAAATTCTAACTCTGTCATTTTTTCGAAAAATGTTGAAAATTTTTTCTCGCCGATTGCCTTGAAACTCACCATACAGATAGAGAATTTCACGCTGATTCCAAATCTGAAATCCGTTTTCCAATCCGATGCTTCGTTTTGAAGCTACAGCCCAAAACGTCCCAAATTCTAACTCTGTCGTTTTTTCGCCAATGTCCCAAAATCTTAAATGGCGTCTCACATCTAAACGAAGACAGATAGGAACAAGCCGATTCTTTCAGTGAATTTGTCTCACTCTTAGCTTTCAAACGAGCTATGGCACGACAAAATCCGTCCACTAGAAGCCAAGATCGAAGCGAGCTGTCCAGAGGGGGGGGACGTCAGCGAAAATTTTTCTCTCCGATTGACTTGAAACTCACCATACCGATGCAGAATTTCACGCTGAATCCGAATCTGGCCTCCGTTTTCTCATCCGATGCTTCGTTTGGGCGCTACACACCAAAACGTCCCAAATTCTAACTCTGTTAAAATTTTGAAGAAAAATTTTTTCTCGCCGATTGCCTTGAAACTCACCCTACCGATGCTGAATTTTACGCTGAATCCGAATCTGGTAGCCATTTCACCATCCACGACAACCTAGACGGTCGCCCACGTCAACCTAGACGGTCGCCCACGTCAACCTGGACGGTCGCCCACGTCAACCAGGCGGTCAGACCAACTCACCCGAGTCTCACACTCTGTCGTTGCAGAGGGGGGGGGAGTCAGCGAACATGTTGTGAACGTGAACCAACCTGGCCGGCACACCACGACAGACCACAACCTCTGTCGTTCCAGAGGGGGGGAGGGGAGGGGGAGGGGAGGGGGCGCGGTTTTTGTTTATTATGGACCTTTTATTACTACTGTACGAAAATTAGTTCACTTGATGTTTTCACATCCTCTGCTCGGCATTGCTCACTGTATAGTGCATACATTGAATCGAAGCCAGACATCGATGTGTGTTTCGGTGTGTGCGAAGTGATATCACAGCACGCACGTCGCACGCATATCTCACTGGCTCTGGTGCCCTCTGCTGGCAGCTCATTGTTTGCCGTTTCCAATAGCAAGCGATACACGAATTATCCATTCGAGAAGGAGCTAATTCTGTGATGTGTCATTTCGATATTAGGGTTACATACAATTCTTCCTTTCTAGGAAACCGAAGCGCGCGCAGATGAATTTAATTCTGTGAGTAGGCCTAATGCGTCAAATGATGGTAAATGCAATATTGCAATCCATTTAGCATTAATGCTCTTATCAAAGCTTAGCTTCTATCATCCTTCTATCAATAATAATATCATTTTTCTGAGAGCTCTGGTGGATACAATGACCATTTTTCTTTCAGAAATAAACATGCATTTTTCCATATCAAACAGGTGTCATCCATTTGCCAATAAACACATTGATCTACAACTTTTTTTGCTAGATTTTGGTAATTTGTGAACTGAAACTATAGATTCAATACGTGAGGTCCAACAGAGTTGAACAATAAGAGTTATAAATAAGGGTGGCTCATTGTGCCCCCAACCATGGACTTTTTTCACCCACTTTGGCAAAAAAATTCAAATCAAATTTTGAGATGAAATGTCACTCAGAGTTTTATTTGATTATGGCTCGTTTTATTTAGCATATCTAAGCTATCAAGTTCAAAAGCATGTTCAATGTGCCCCACCCTCCACTACCTCCATCAGTGTCGTCGAAGCAGACTTTTCATAAAGCTAGAAGATGCTTTTGAATGATATGCGAGCATGATATCATCCATCATTTAAATTGAAGTAAAAATATCATGTTTGGTGTGGATATTGCAAACTGATTGAGTAAATCATCATCAATGTTAGACATAAGAATGAAAATAATACAGTGAAAACAGCACCAAGTTCTCAAAAATGACACAAGATTCAATACGATTTTGAAAGTGAAATAGTCACTAATACGTATGATTTGAATGAGAAATTACAGCAAATTATAATAATTAGTAATTCAATGTCATAGTTCACAGAAGTTTCAATATCAAGGCAAGTATCTCTTTTATATGTTGTAAAATACCAAAAGTTTGAGAGAATAGAGAGAATTTCTCTACGTCAAAAGATGCCACGAATGTTCAGGTTGAGCTTAGACAGGAATGCTAGTCAAGCTCTACCATCGATCATCAACTCTTCGTGAAGACAGACTTTGTCCTTCGCTATATGCAGGCCTTCCATTTCGTTGTTTTTGATATCCCCTTTGTGGAGTGGCTGGGGAGGAACTTTTTCGAGAAACTGGTGACGCTGCTCTACCTGGAGAACTAAATGCTGATGGGCTGGGAGCCATTGATCCGTATTGAGGCTGTCTTCCACTCGCAATGGGCATTGGTCCATTGATGTCTCCGTATTGAGCTGAACGTTTGTGTTGAGTTGAAGGGGCATTGGGGAGAGATCGCCGCGACCGATCCTGCTGGCTGTAGGAAGAGGATCCTACTTGACTGTTGAATGCCACACTTTGAGGTTCAATTCCAATATTTGTTTGAGGAGCGCCACGAGAAGAAGTACGCTGTGATGACATAGAGATGACGGAATTAGCACTCTGATTGATCGGTGTGGTCATTGGAACCGCAGACATTTCCTCTGGTCGAGAGGATAAGTTTACTTGATAATTGTGAACTTGCTTCTCCAAGGCGTAATTTTCTGCTTGCAATGCCATTATTTCTCGACTGAAAATAGATAAAATGTGCTGGCTTGATGCATGAAAATCATTATTCGTGGTCAATGTGATTGTTTCGTAAAATTATCAATCTTCGTGCGTGAATAGACTTTACATAATTTTCCAACAAAATGGAAAATTGTAAACCAAATACATTTCATCTTCTAAAATTTTTGTTGATCCCTGTCCAGAGGTGTTTAGCTTACATATGAGAATTTCACTATGAAAAATTGAATGCGATTTTTAATAGTCACCCCAGTACTTGGGTCAGTGGTTGTGGCGCGAATTTTCACCAATTTCTCATGCGGTCATGAGCTTCGCGTGTTCGTGTTAGCAGTAGCAATTATTATAACAATGCGTAATATGAGCTTTGTGGCTATAATAAAAGAAAGAAAGTGTATATTTTTTTTCATCAATAAAAATCGATCAATATCAAAGTAATTTCATGAAATACTGCAGTTATTAAAACAGAATTATAGCTTTCTAAGGTACAAAACATATCATCCGTTCATGAACCTAGTAACGCAAGGGAAAAAGGTTCGCGAATAAAGACACGTTCTTGAAAAAGGAACACAAAGCTTCTTTGTAAAATATAACCTTTGAGGAGGAACCAAGTGATGTAAAATATGCAATACATTTCCTTCAATTTGTTTAAAAAGTCTCATGGATGCCAGCTTTCTTCTTTCCTCTAATGAGTCGTCACTGCAATAGCATAATCTGTCAGAGCTATGCTCAATGTTATATATGACACGATGAGCGCGATTCTCGATTCTCTGTAACACATGTTTCTCTCTCTCTTAGTCGAACCAACGAAAACAGGAGACGCAAATTCAAAAACTGATCTCATAAACATGACATAAACCTTATGAAGCACTGAAGCCGGGATAAGTCCCTTCAATCGTCCCAAAACATGAATTATTTGTCCTCCCTTAATTCTTAAAGTATCTACATGATCACGATAGTTCAGTTTCTCATTCATTGTGAAGCCAAGGATCTTAAGCTTGTTTACTTGCTTGATTGAAAGAGGTTGATCAAAGATGACTGGACAACGAGTTACCACGAGTGCTTTTTTTGAGCATTCAAAGTTAATGCGTTCTTTGAGCACCAGTTCAGTACCTGATTCGTTTCATCATCGATGAGTAGTCGAATGGTATTTGGATCTTCTGAGAAGAGAGGCAAAATTACAGCTATGTCATCTGCATACTTTATTGTGCTGGCCAAAGGTGTGACGCAGAGAAAATCACCAATAAAAGCATTGAAAATAGCTGGTCCTAAAACTGAGCTTTGTGGAACACCTCTTCCAATGGCAATTGGCCGGGAGTATTCGTGTTTTACCCGTATTATGATCCTCCTCTTCTCCAAATATGATTTTATCCAGAGGACAAAACCACTAGGAAAATAATTGTCTATCAGCTTCTGCACGGCCATCTCATCGTCTAAACAGTCAAAAGGGCGTGTAAGGTCGTAATGTGTAGTTGCTGGAAAAGCAGGGTGGTCATCAGACGTTTTAGGAGCAAGTGCTTGTGAGCATCTGAGTGAGAATGTCTCTGATATAATGTGATGGATTACTGACACTGCATCAGCTTCAAATTAAGGTAATCTGCAACTAATTTGAGTTTTTATGATACTCAATGCAAAAGACACTGCTGAAATACTCTAACATTTCGATTATGAAAACAAAACCTCCAGAAATCAAAGAAAAGCAGCACCTATTCTAGAATTCCAACATGTATTTTATGTTCGCAAGTCCGATTTGCATGAATATCGAAGCACATACATGGGTATAGTATTGTCATGGGTGAGTCATAAATCAGCATGCGATGATTTGTTGAAGGGAGATACAATCCAAATACTACAGAGCAGGGATGCGGAGTCCTATCATTTTGATAGGACTCCGACTCCGAGTGGCAAGTATGGATAGCCTAGTTTTTTGAAAAACTGGTAACTAGTGTTTGGAATTCACGGGACAATTTCAGATCCCGGGAATTCGGGACAAAGCTTCTTCGAATCCCGGAATTTTTCCCGGGACAAACCGAAATTCCGAAAAAGTCCCATGTTGTTGGCAATTTTGCTAGCTCGACTATTTTCTAGGTGCATTGGAAGGGTTTGTATTTACCAATTTATTTTACTGGTGGCTATTTTCGAGTTGTATTGTAAAGGTAATAGCATTTAGAGACACTTTAATTACGGTACCGTACATTTGAGATGCAATTAATCAAGCAAACTTTTTTAATCACGATTAATGCCTGGTAAAGCTGTATTGTCAAAATTGCTAACTGCTACAGTTGCTTACTGATAGAATTATTTCTAATTTTGGTACAAATTCTGCGGTAATTCTTGTACGGTACCGGTACAAAGTTACGAAAGTAGTTAGTAGGCCTATTGACTTATGAACCAGTTGTGTTTAATATACATGTAATTAATTATATTAGACCTAGGCCTACATGTACCTCATACTATATGTATCCGGTGGACAATTTCTCTTAAATATATTTAAGGCTCTAATTTCAAATCCTTTCAGAGTTCTTACCAAAATGAAATGATAAATCTCTTATTCCCCATTAATACACCAGCGTCTGTTTTTGGTCTGCACTGTCAATGTCATGATGGTAGAGCATTCGCCTAGATAGCGACTGTCTGGGGTTCGAGTCCCTCTCCTGACATCAGTTTTTCGAGGTTAACTGTCTCATAAATGAATTACGGAGCAATGCAAACAACAAATCACTGGGTAGATCATGAGAATTGTGCTTACGAGTATAAGAGAATCGGAACAAAAAACAATCGAAAAGAAAAAACACACAAAACAGTCCAGTTTAAAGCTTCATTGGTTGGAAGTAGTAAGCAAGTGACAAACACTCGACCGGCGCGCCCCCCCCCTCTGGAACGACAGAGTGTCGTGGTGTGCCGGCCAGGTGGGTCCACGTTCACAAACTGTTCGCTGACGTCCCCCCCCCCATCTGGAACGATAGAGTGTCGTGGTGGACTTGGGCGGCCGCCAGGATTAGTCTTGAGGCTATAGTGTGTGATGTTTTTCGTGCAATCTGCTGAATGTTGGGTTGTAAAATGGGCTGTTTCGAGTGGAAGGAGTGGTCGGATGAGAAAACGGAGGCCGGATTCGGATTCAGCGTGAAATTCTGCATCGGTATGGTGAATTTGAACGCCATCGGAGAGAAAAAATTTTCGCTGACGTCCCCCCCCTCTGGACAGCTCGCTTCGATTTTGGCTTCCAGTGGACGGATTTAGTCGTGCCATAGCTCGTTTGAAAGCTAAGAGTGAGACAAATTCACTGAAAGAATCGGCTTGTTCCTATCTGTCTTCGTTTAGATGTGACACGCCATTTAAGATTTTGGGGCATTGGCGAAAAACGACAGAGTTAGAATTTGGGACGTTTTGGGCTCTCTGGACAGCTCGCTTCGATTTTGGCTTCCAGTGGACGGATTTAGTCGTGCCATAGCTCGTTTGAAAGCTAAGAGTGAGACAAATTCACTGAAAGAATCGGCTTGTTCCTATCTGTCTTCGTTTAGATGTGAGACGCCATTTAAGATTTTGGGACATTGGCGAAAAACGACAGAGTTAGAATTTGGGACGTTTTGGGCTGTAGCTTCAGAACGAAGCATCGGATTGGAAAACGGATTTCAGATTTGGAATAAGCTTGATGTTATTGTCCAATGAGGATCATCATCCAATGAGAATCAAGCATTTCTTTATAAATAGCGACCCTTCCACAGTGAGAATCATTCCATCGTTGAATCATACGAGTGACGGACGCACATTTTCTCTCTCTCTCTATTCTATTATCCAACTAAAATGGTAAGTCGCTACTTCCCTCCCTCTCCTCCCTTGAACGTAAACTTAATACAATCTTTTTTCATTTTCAGGCATCTACTCCATCTGCTGCACTAGTAGGACAAAATGGCGGTCAAACGTTACAAGGTTCGCTACGGTCAGATCATCTACAACTGAGGCCAGTGGAAGAAACAACCAAGGTACATAATCCTACACCGCTACAGCGTAAATTTAAACATGTCTTGCGTTATGACGATCATAGCGTAGTACTCCAAACGGGAATGCTCCCTTCCACGGATGTCAAGATAATGCGCAATCAGTATGGGGACTACATACTGATCCCCGTGAGTCCGTACATTCGCCGCCAACTTGATATTATTGAGGAGTATGTGACATTAAATATGAACATTCCTACTCCTCTTGCTCAAGAGTGGAGGGCGAGAGATGACAAGGATACTCCCTATAGAAAGATTTGGGATGGTAATCACATTTGCCTACCGGTATCACATTGGTGTACTTACTATAAGAAGGAGGGAGATCAATCAATACCCATCAGATGTGATGAGCTCGGAGAAGGTACTTGGGATATCCTTTTCAAAGTGAATGGGCTATATTATGGTCGACACAAGGATAATAAAATAGCCTCTCTCTCCATGCATATGGAATCCATCCTATATATTCCAAAACCACCCAACGTGGACGACATAATTGATCAAATCCTTAACAGCAGTGGTACGAAGCGCAAGTCGGACAAGAATGCTACCTCAAAACGCAAATCAAAGAAGGAGAATTACTAGTCCTTTCCTAACTCTACCCTATGACAATTCGCTTATGTGCTTTGAGTGTCGTAGACGTGGTCTTATTAGATACATTTTACTTCTTCGTTGCCATCATATCATTTGTGTATTTTGTCGTGAAAAGCATCGATGTAATTCTTCATTTTGTAATATGTTATAGAACGTTTCCTTAGATGTGTAAATTTCCGTTTTAGGCTTCTATCATCATTTTTATGGATTGTGAGGGTGAACCTGTGCAGGAGCTCAGTGCTATTGCTATGAACAATTGGACATATCAGATTGTTAGTGTCTATCATCAACATGCCAACTGCAATCCCAATGTTGATCAATGGGCGAGAAAACACATTCATGGACTTAATCTGAAATATTTGCAAGACTATGGCTTTTCTTGTGAGAGTGCTCTTCTTATTGACTTTAAACGATGGTTAGCTGCTTTCAATGTTATACGCATCTTTTGTAATAATCCTGGTAAGGAGAGGAAAGTATTTCCCAATCTAATCATTAATGATATTTTGCTCCCGCCTTGGGATAGTAGAGTGAATCAACATTATCATGAAGTCACGAAACGTTTTAAGGATTTGTGTGTTCCTATTTTGTCTATTCGTTGTAGTAGCTACGTTCATAACCAATGCTTCTTTCCTCCTTACCTCAACACTGCCAAAGTCCTGTATGGTTATCATTGCTCGCTGTATGACAGTTACCAGCTGTATCTATTTTATCTCTTTCAAACCATTGATTTATAATGCATGCTTGTTACCGTTATTCAATAAATGTTACTATGAGAAGAGTTGTTGTTTTCATGCAATGGATGGGTTAGATAAAGGGCGATCATGTCTTTCTCAAACGACTGCGGAACATTACATTTTCATAGGCAAAGTTTAAAAGCAGCTGTTCAAGATTATGTGATAAATTTTCATAAAGATGAGACCGACATCGAAGCAGTGGTCGATGATGCTAGCACTCTATTTCTAGAGTTAATGAATACATTCTCTGATAGCATTATCATGGCGCGATTAGTTGCGAAAATTAAGTTTAGTCATTTTGGAAAGGAAGAGGTGGAAAGTCGCTCTTTCCATTTTGCTTCTTATTCAATGGAAGTGGTAGATCACCCCCAAGAATTTTTTAAAAGACATATGATAAAAATTGCTGAACGTCTTAACGCATTTAACCATCATGGTAGCAGTCTAGTGATTGAAGCGATTTCAGATATTCACATTCAAATTTCCATAAAGAAAAATTGAAAATGCAGTGGTACTTGATTGTAGCACAACTGGTTTTCGAGCTATGTCTGCTCACTCTCGAAGTATATTCCTTCTGTACATGCGTCTATTATTTAGAAAAGGCTAGCAAATTCATATCTTCAAAGAGACTTGCTATAGACATCAGTAACGGTGAAACTGTGTGTTGCGATGTATGTAAGCGAAAGGATGGAAATGAAAAGCGCATCTTCAAGAGATGTAAGCATGCTTTTTGTCAACGCTGTTTCATACGTAATTGCATTCAACTTTGCCAATGTAACCACTGTGATATTGCTCATTTCGAGTGTCACTTATGTCGCAATAGTTAGTACCTATGCAAATGTGGTAAAGATAGGTTTTAGCAAAGACTAACACGGAAAATGGCGAAACGTAAAAGTCAAAAGTTTTCTTCAGCCATTCAAGCTCTCCGACGAATGAAAGCAAATCAGCGATACAATGCTATACGACATGCTAACGATAAATTCATTTGTGAAATTATTTCTCATGTGAGGAAGTTGAGGACGAAGAAATTAGCGCCAAAACAACGAAAGTTACTTAAGCGATATGCTACGAAATTGCGTTTCATCTCCAATCCTAAAGTCACCCTTCAAAGAAAGAAGAGGCGGTTTCCTTTCAGCAATACTTCCAATGATAGCTCCTGCCGTGGGCAACCTATTGGGTAATATCTTTGGCTCTAAGCGTTAGTTATGCAAATGTTGAGTCTCAAAGTAATAAAATGGATTTCAGACTTCAATGTGATAAAGTTCTGACTGTATCAGGTCCATCTCATGCAGGTAAAACTGTTTTCACGCTGAATTTATTGGATAAAAGAAGGGAGTTGTTTAAGGAACCTATCAATCGAGTGATTTGGTGTTATGGTATTTATCAACCGTCGCTGTTTCAGGAATTGCAAAGTCGCAACTTTATTCGACATGAAGGAATTATTCCAGTGGATAAACTTCAGTCTAATGATGTTGTTGTATTGGATGATTTATTAAAAGAAAGTAAGAATTCAAAAGTTGTTACAGATATGTTCACTCGCGCAGCACATCATAAAAGGTGCTTTATCATCTATATCACACAAAATTTGTTTCCTGATGGAAAAGAAGCTCGTACACGAAACCTGAATACACACTATTATGCTATTTTCAAGAATCCGCGAGATAAAAGTCAATTTGAAATTTTAGCGCGACAAGTTGCACCCAGAGGATCAAAAGCCTTAATTGAAATTTTTCAAGCAGCTACTGAAAAACCATACGGTTACTTATTCATTGACTTTACGCAAGAGTGTCCGGAAGAATTTAGATTTCGAAGTGATATTTTGAAAACTCCCATGATTATCTACAAACTATGAGTTCTTATTCTCGCATGATTGTTATTCCTCAGGATGAATATGTACAATTGACTGCCATGCAGCAAGTAAAGCAACCTCTTGCAAATCAAATGTATAGGAAAGAAATAGATTATCAGCAAAATGTTCACATCAAAGATCCACATCGTGCTGTATTATTACAATCGGAAACTGTTGAGCAATTGAAAAACTTGAAGAATAAGATGCGTGACTCTGTATCGACTGCTACACCTTTAGCATCTCGCGCACATGCCATATCTCTTTTCAATAGTATTGAACCCCATCTCAATGTAAATGATAGAGGAGAAATCATTACAGATGAAAATAAAGTGATTGATGCTTCACGTTATGAAGACTTGATTCAGTATGCGACACGTAGAAAGCGCCGTCAGGGCTATGTTCCACCTGGTTGGTCATACTT
The DNA here is from genome assembly GCA_907163375.1 of Prostheceraeus crozeri. Taxonomy (NCBI): domain Eukaryota; kingdom Metazoa; phylum Platyhelminthes; order Polycladida; family Euryleptidae; genus Prostheceraeus; species Prostheceraeus crozeri. The sequence goes on along the minus strand of CAJQUW010009718.1, from coordinate 7,190 downwards.
TCTTAAACTATTGAAAAAGCATAATGTACCAAAATTTGCTTTGAATAATGAGACATTGAAAGAACATGATTCAACAGTGGCTACTGCTCCAATGCTTCAGACGATGAAAATGCCAACAAATTGGTTTAAGTCGTCACCTGCTACATCCCCTCCCACACTCACTAAGCAAACAAGAGGAAGAACTCGACGTAGATCTACATCACCACTGAAACTAGTAAAAGGAAAACGTAAAACAGTTCCTCCCAGGAAATACATGTTCTCAGACTATTAACATGAAGCAGATGTGTTGCTTGCCATGTAATGAGCCACCAGAGGTGAATGTCGTTGTCACTTGCACTTGCTGCGCCAGCTCTCACAATAAGACCCCTAAGCAATGTGAACATGATCGCAAAACCGCTAAAGCTAAATGCTGCAGTTGTTGCAAATGTAGAAAGGCAAGAAAACAAAAAGATGAGAAGGAGGAAAAAGAGTCAGTCGTCATCGACTGAACGTTTGAAGTCAATCTATTATGATGTAAAACATCCGGCAGGATTTGCATCTATCAAGAAATTATCAAAAGCGAGTGGGCTTCCACAATCACAAGTGAAACAATGGTTAAAGGGTCAGGCTACCTATACACTCCACAAACAAGCGAAAAAGAAGTACCGCACCCGCCATTATATTGTTCATGACATCGATGAACAGTGGCAAGCAGATTTGTATGATGTCGCCTCCATTTCAAAACATAACTCGGGCAATAATTTTATTTTAACCGTCATTGATATTTCTCGCGTTATGCGTGGGCTCAACCTTTAAAAACTAAAGAAGGGAAAGGAGTAGCAAAAGCATTCCAAACAATTTCTCGAGAAGGTCGGATTCCAAAATGAATTCAGAGTGATCAAGGAAAAGAGTTTGAAAATCAGCATGTGCGAAGATTATTTGAGAGGCATGACATTGAGTTGTTTAGTGTAAAGAGTGCTTATAAAGCTGCACTCGTTGAACGTTTTAATCGCACATTAAAAAATCGCTTGTGGCGACATTTTACTGCCAACTTGACACAAAATTGGACAAAGGTTCTACAAGATACACTCCATGCCTACAATCACTCTATCCATCGTTCTATTGGACTCAGACCAGTAGATGTAAATGCTGACAATGTAGATAAAGTGCGCGAATTATTCCAACGTAAACGCACTCATGTGAAAAGTGATGTGAAAATTGGCGATAAAGTTCGTATCTCAAAAGTGAAAAGTGTTTTTGCTAAAGGGTACCTTCCGAATTGCACAGAGGAGGTATTTACAGTATCAAGGATTAATCAAAAAGACTCTCCGACCACCTACAAGTTGAAAGATTACGATAATGAAGAAATTGAGGGTAGCTTTTACCGCGATGAGATTGAGGTAGTCACTGAAAGTGAAACATATTTGGTAGAGAAAATCATTCGATGTAAAAAACGGCAAGGTGAAGAATGGTGTCTTGTTAAATGGACTAGTTATCCTTCAAGTATGAACTCTTGGATGCGTCGTGCCGACATCTTTCATCTAAGTGATCGACAGTGATTCATGCAAAGTTGTAACTAACAATGTTTAGGGTTTGAGCTATGAATCCAACTGCCTCATTTTATTCACGACCCTCCTATGTAAGTGGTGGAGGACAAATTTACATTGGCGCTCGCCGCCAACGTGGAGGTAGCATACTTGGTGCACTGAAATCTGTTGTAGCACCTCTCATATCCAATGTCGGTAGATCTTTAAAACGAAATGTTTTAAGTAATGCCGTTGGCTTTGCTGGTGATGTTGCTAGTGATCTTTCCAGAGGTAGAAGTTTTAAGAGCAGTTTGTTGAATCGTGGGAAGGAACGCGGTTTAAAAACATTGAAGCAGACCTTTGCTGGTGTTACTCAAGGAAAGAAATCACCTAAACGAATGAATAAAGGAAGGAGGAAACATCGCGGAGCTGGTAAGGTGCGATCTTCAGTCAAAAGGCATTCACGCAAACGTCGCAGAGGTTCTAATCATTCATCAGGCGCTAAACGACGACGCTGCTATAACTTCTAATCATGGAGTGTAAAACTTCCGGTTTTTGTTTGTTCGATCAACAAGCCATACAGACAGATATTCTTAGTTCAAGTATTGTAGATTATCATCCTCGAACAGCTGAGAATGCTGGCCCCATTGAATTTGTTATTCCTGGTGGTAGTGATGACTACATAGATTTGAGTTATGCGATGGTTGATTTGAGGTTTAGAATTCAGCAAGCAGATGGAACTGCTATTGACGATGCACATAAAGTTGGACTGAACAATTTACCATTGACTACATTACTTCGCGATGTTTCTCTAACGATTGGAGAGCAGCAGGTGGAAGGTGGTCAAAGCGATTATCCCTATAAATCATATTTCAATCATGTATCACAGTTTCATCCAGCAGCACAAAAAAGTCATATGGAAGCCATGGGATGGTACAGAGATGAAGCAGGAAAATTTGATGTTGTTACAAACAGTGGCTTTCTAAAGCGATCTGCTATGATTAAAGATAGTAAAGTATGTCAGCTATATGGTCCGCTGAATTTCGACTTCTTTAGACAGTCAAAGTTTTTACTCTGTAATACCAGCATGCGACTCAAGCTGACATTGAATAAGCCTGAATTTCCGCTAAATGCATTTGCTAAAGTTGACAATTTTAGAATTCATGTGGAAGATTTTTACATTACATTCGTCGAGTAGTACCGAATCCAAGTGTCATTAGAGGACATGCTGAAGGTCTTAACCGTCAAAATGCCATTTACCCCGTTCAGCATACAAAGCTTCTCACCTTTACAATTCCGAAAGATCAAAAGAGTTTCATGAAAGATGGCCTCTTTCCATCGGAAGCACCGAAGCTCCTCATGGTGGCAATGGTTGAAAATGATGCATTTAATGGTAATATAAAGAAGAATCCTTTCAATTTTAAACACAATCAGTTAAGTGAAATTGCTTTACGTGTAAATGGTGTGAGTCATCCTGGTCCACCCTACAAACCAGATTTTGCTTCGGATCAATTTATGCGCAGTTATGTTGATTTTATGGATGTTTTTGGCTTTTACAATACGGATGACACCAACGGACTGACTATGAAAGAGTTTAAGAGTGGATATACTATTTATGCATTTGATTTGACTGCTGACAGCGATATTAGTGCACCCTATCGTCAAGCGAACGTGCCTCATAATATTCGTTTGGATTTGACGTTCAAAAGAACACTACCTGAGACGATCAATGTATTAATTTATGCAGTCTTCGATTCAAATATTGAAATTACAAAGTATCGTGACGTGATTCTTCAGTATAATCGTTAATGAGTTGGTTGACTGCTGACGATATTAAGACTAAAGTGCAGCGTAATGCAGACGAAGCGACGTTGAAATCTTTCGATAATGTCTATTCACTCGATACCTTGCCACCTGCAGTAAATCACTATCCCATCTTTATTGTGCTAAACACTCATTCGCAGAATTTAGGCGGTGAGCATTGGAAAGCGATCTTTATTGGAGAAGACCGACGTGGTGAACTATTTGACTCTCTTGCTCAACCTTCAAATATACCAACACAGCAGTGGTTGAGAAAACATACGCGTCAATATCAGCGAAATGAACGCATACTACAACATCCACTTTCATCAACGTGTGGTGCTTTTGTACTGTACTTCATCTTAAAACGTTTACATGTATCTCGATTTGCATCTATTATTCAAAACTTTTCATGTAATCCATCCTCTAATGAAAAAATGATTTGTAAGTTCTATCATGATTTGAAATAAAAATATCATTTTGGAAAAATTGTTTTTTATTTTACAATCCGCTGGGTACGTACATACTCAATGAGATAGTCTAGGATCACATTTGCTTGTACATGAGATTTTAGTCCAGTAATGATCACTTTACTATTATGAAAGATTGCCACATGCACAGGTAACCAACAACTAATGAGAGCTGCAGGAAAAAGTTCGGGTTCATAACACAAATTGTAACTGCTGGTACGAATCTTCAAAAATGATAGACTGTCACTCAATTGAGTAGAGATCACCATATTGTCCACAGTCAGATTCGACATCACACACCTCTCCCTCTTCCATAACCGACGTAGTAGTCTTTGTAGCTCTAAGCGCATTGACTGCGCCGATGAATGAGAAAGGGCGCCGAGAATCTGTACAGTCCCATTTTGGAAGAGTTGAAGATTCCGTGAATTGTTCATCTTCACCACTAACATTTGAGGACGGCCCGGGTAATACTTGCTGTTTGGAAGCTGTTGGTGTAATGTTGTGAGATCGATTTTGGTGTAGAGTCTGAAGCGGCGGAGAATGTTGACGATGGTGTAGCGATGGCGCTTCATGATGAAAAAATGAGTAAATTGAGCGATGTACCTTCCTTTTATACTTTTCCCAACTACCTTGATGAAATGTGAAGTTAGTATGAAGTTGGGAATGATAGAGTTGAATTCGCCGATTGTTGACGCGCAGCCAGATGCGATTTCCAATACGTGAATGTCTTTTCATATAGAAGTATTTCAAGTCCTTCATGATGTGATGTAGAGATTGAAAATGACGATAAGATAAAGCAAACTCTCTTCTCACATTTCCAGTTGAATCTTTGAAATAGACGTTTCGATCATGATCCGTTTCAATACGTTGTAGGGAATCTAATTTCCAACTCATGATGTGTGGTAGTCATGTCTGATTAAGATTTGCATAGTAGGGCGATGAACTCACGACGAATAAATGTCACGATGGAGCGATGTATATATCTTCTATACTTCTCCCAATTGTATTTGCGAAATGAGAAACAGTTTGCGGAATGAGAATGGTAGATTTGAATTTCATTTCTGTAATGTTGAAGCCAAACTTGATCACCCAAGGAGATGAATCTTAATGTTTCAAAATATTCCAAATCCCTCATGATATCATTGAGGTTGACAAATTGTCACCATGTTAATGTAATTCCTCTTGATGTATGACCATGAGAATTTTTGAAATGTGCGTTTCCATCACGATCAACTCTGATATATTGTAGAGAGTCCAAAATCCAAGTCTTCATGATGTTATGCAAAGTTGCAGATCAGCAATATAAAAATGTCGTTTTATCATATTTTGCTTAGCAATGCGGCTACAAAGAGATTTACTAGTAATCGAGCCGCACTCTTTTCTACTCCCATTGATCATGCACAACAGCTAAATGGGAATTGGGAAGTGGGTGTCACTCAACTTGTTTATAGCAACTGTGTCTATACTTTTGATCATGAGGTGATGACTATTAATATGAGGCGTACAGCTGCTTACCAATGTGAAAAGGGGTGCCGAGTATACATTCCACAGTGGCCAAAGAAAGATCTCTTATCATGTAAAAAGTTTATATATGATTTCTTGAATAAAGCGTGTAAACATATTGCCCAATTTACTCCGCACAATGATGATTATACTTATGTACATCATGTAGTTGAGAAAGATTGGATTGTTGGTTTAAGTCCAAGTTTAAGAAATGATTTAGGCTACCTCGCTAGCGCCTTAACAAGCTATGATAATTTTAACGTTAATTACCACCCAAGTGGTCATAAACAGTTAATATATCGAGAGGAAGCTTATTATGTAGATCTTATTCCAATAAATGAGAAGACGTTGGTGAAGAAGATTGTGATTAAGACAAGAAAGACAAACATGACTCCTGAAACATTATTGAAGAAATTTAATTATCTCCTTCCAGTTGATGGTAAACAAGTGGCAACATTGACTTATATTAAATCATCTAATCATATTGCAATAAGCAAATTAAATGATGATGATCTAGTATTAGTTTGTTCAAAAGATTTTCATCAGTTCTTAGGACATCGTTCTGCAGCTGTTCATGGAAAACTGATATGCAACATTTACCATGTGAAAGGTCAAATCAATTTGATACAGAATGGTCCGTATCTTTATATAGAAAGTGTGTAGAGCCTTTAGGTGGTATCTTACATGAAACAAGAGTGTTGATGCCTCGCATTATTACTTCGGTTAAATTGGTTGTAGATTATTTAAATGAAGTGATTAATGACCAACATATTTCATTTTCTGAAAAAGAAGGTACTTTGTCTCTCACTATAAGTGGAAAAGGTATTGAACTAATTATGGATAAAACTCTAATGGACATTTTGGGTTTTGATCAAAATATCTTTAAAAGTGGTACTGTAACCAAAGCTAGCGCAGACATGTCGCTATCGCGTCGTATTAACTATTTTCAGATATATTCCAATATTGGTGAAGATGTACGTATGGGAGATGTTGAAGCTCCATTGCTAGCAATGATACCATACCAGCCAAAAAGCTGCAGTATTTTATCTGAGCATACTTTCAAGAAAGTGCATTATACAAAGCTGAAATCAAACTACATCCCACAAATTGATATTGCCATTTATGACGATGCTGGTGCGTTGATTCCTTTTCATAAAGATGCTGTGACAAGTATCACACTCCATTTCCGAATGAAGAGTTAATGCAAAAGTATGCTAATATATTTTTCCAATGTGAATAATATGGAAAGTGAAAATAAGGACTCGTTTCTAATCTACTTGCCCAGTAATGCTTCTATGAATAAATTTCCCAAAAATAAACCATCAGACTATCGAGTAGAATTAAATCGGCCACTGCATTTAGAAGGTGAATGGGAGGTTGGCGTTTCTAGTATTTGCTATGATAGCAATATTCAGAATGTTAATGATTTGGAAGAAATGATATTGACTCCTCGCACCCATGATGGAATAACGATGAATAATACATTTCAGTTCCCATACAATTTAACATCAGATGGAAAGTGGAACTATGAATGGATTCAGATAAAATGAGATTCTTATGAACCATTTGGGAATGAGAAAATTATTAAGGCATTCAACAGTGGTAATACTTCCATCATGAAGAATAAAAATCAGAAAGCTTATGAGTTTACTATCTATCATTGTAGTGGGAGACAGTTCCTCCGCTTTCATTCTTTTACTAAAGGTCTTACGCTGAGGTTGGATAATGAATTCTATCCACATCTTGGTTTTGGTCATGGACTACATCTATCGTCAATTGCTACTGCAAATGTTAAAAAAGTTTATTCAAATCGAATCAACAAATTTCATTATAGATTTAAAATATTTGATGAAGATGTTGTAGAATGCGAAGAACGCATCATTTTGAAAAAGCGTGGTGTTCAAACCTTTAT
>CAJQUW010009717.1:0-139278 GCA_907163375.1 Prostheceraeus crozeri | reverse complement strand
AGCCTACGAAAATAAATCCTATACCCCAGTAATGGGAAGAAGACCGTTCCAGGACACCTAAAATTCAAAAAAATAGTATCTTTAAAAACGACATAAATTCATGAATTTAGACCCTTTTTTCAGGTTTTTAAGACCTAAATACATGAATTTAGTCCATTCAAAAAGTACCATTTTTGAAAAAATGGTACTTTTTAAAAACGACATAAATTCATGAATTTGAACCCTTTTTCAGGTTATGAAGACCTAAATTCACAAATTTGGGCGTTTTTAAAAATACCCAATTTTCAAATTTTTCAAAATCTCAAATTTGAGAATTACAATTTTCACCGCTTAAATCATGACCGTTCCAGGACACCGAAAAAATCATAAAAGTTAAGAATCTCAAAATTTGAGAATTACAATTTTCACCGCTTAAATCATGACCGTTCCAGGACACCGAAAATCATAAAAGTTGAGAATCTGAAATTTGAGAATTACAATTTTCACCCCCGCCAAAATCATGACCGTTCCAGGACACCGAAAATCATAAAAGTTGAGAATTTCAAATTCATGAATTTTATCCATTTTTCAGGTTTTTAAAATATATCATGTGACTAAAAATATTTCTTTAAAAATGGAAGAAACAAAAATGGAAGAAACAAAAATGGAAGAAACCTCAAGAATATATCCTTCTTTGTCTCAATTAAAAATAAGTGAATTAAATATTGAAAAACACAAAGATAGAGTTAGGTATATGATAGATAAGGAATCTCAATTATTATTAAGATTAGAGCATTATAAAAATTAAGAAAGAGATGGACTAAAGTTAAGAATGTAACACAAGGAATTGGCATATTCTTAACAATAAGTTTAGGTGCTTTAACAATTGTTATATCTTCAGGTGTTTTAGTAATTCCAGTAGTTGCTACAGCTTTAACAGGTACGGGTGTTTTTGCAACTTCACTTGTTGCAATGTTAGATAAATCTTTAATATCAAAGAAACGAAAATCATTAAAAACTAAGCATTTACATATTAAAGAAGTCTATGACAAATTACACTACTACTTTCAAAGAGTATGTGATGATAATGTTATTACGCTAGATGAGATTGAAAAATTTGATCAAATAGCTAATGAAGTAAATCAAATATCATTTCAATCACAGACAGAAAAAGTTGATGATAAAAATAAAAAGGATGGCAAAATTTCTAGTGATGGTAAAACTTTTAGTGATGGTAAAACTTTTAGTGATGATAAAATTTCTAATGAAGAAAATGATAAAATTTTTTTAGAAGAGCTAAAAACTTTATTAGACAAAACTTTATTAAACAAAACTTAATACGAGAAAACTTTAAACGAAAAGATTACAAACAGCAAAGCAATAAAAAAATAATTTGTTCAGTAAAATGTTTTTGCTGTATTCCAATGTTACCACAAAATTCAAATATTATATTTTAAAAAAAATAGATAAAATTAAAGCTGATAATAATAAAAAAATAAAATATTAAAACATGATATTTGTATATTTTTTATCACTCGTCAAACAAATCTTCTATAACTCTATCATGAATTTTTTTATCAATATTAATTGTGATAAATCCATAATCTTTTGACCAAGCATTATTACACGATTGTTTAAATTCATCTTTATCTCTTATACATAAATCTCTTAACAAATCACTTAAGTTTCTTGCATTTATTTCGAATAGTATAAATATATTTGCATTCTTTCTAATAACACTTCCATCTAATGAATACATACTTTGTGTTAAATAAAAAACACTACAGTTATTATGTCTACCTCTTGTGAAATAATTTCTCTGAACTGACTGATTTCTATCATTAACACAATCATCAAAAATTACACAATGTTTCATTGTTTTATCTAGTTTACTAGGATCTTGCATATTACCACTATCATCTATTAATTGTATTTTTATATGCTTATTTTTATTGGATTCAACTAATTGTTTATTTTTTGCTGCTTCTTCACACCACAAATTTATTTCTTCTTCATCTTCAGATTTTTCGTATTCTTCGAATAGAGAAGCAATTGCTGTTTTTGTAAGATTATTTTCAAATCCATATTTTAAAAATTGATAGACGGGTTGTTCTGCTGTTGTTGTATAAATTATAAGATTGTTATAATCCAAAAAATTTGGAGACGTTAAAATTTTAAATAATAGATATGTTTTTCCACATCCTGATCTTCCGCAAATAACTGCTAAAACTTTATTAGATAAATTTGGATGATGATTAAATTTAAGTTTTTTTTTATTTAAAGACATTTCATTCATTTTTAAAGTAATAAATTCATCCATTATTGAATTAGTGTTTTTAGAAACAAAAAAATAAAAATAAAATTTTAATTTAAGTTTATTTTTATTTTTTTGTTTCTAAAAAGATTAATTAGATTAATAAGGTTAATAAGATTAATAATGAAAATGATAAAAAAAATTAAACTTCTCTAGCTTCGCGTGGGAGTTTATACCTCTCGAACCAAAAGATCTATCATAATCTCTTCACCTCCAAAATTTATTTCTTGTCCTTTTTCATCAGTGATTCTAATGCCAATGTTGTTAATAGTTTTTCTTGTAATAGGTTAATATATTAATGTTTGGGGAATTACATTTAATCTATAACCAATGGGTACAGTAAAAGCTGGAAAACTGAATATTAAATTTGATAATTTACCATTTATATATCCTCCTTCAATAATGTCACAATGTACAACAATTGAATTTATTTCAGTTATTTCTGGAATCTTCTCACCTAAATGATAACCTTGACTATAGGTTTGTTTATTAAATCCTAATAGCTTTGACAATGATCTATCATGATTAAAATCAACTTGATGATTTTCGTCTAGAGTAAGAGAAAATTTATTAACTGCCGGTTCAACTGCAAAATGTAATTGTTTCTTATCTTTAAATGATATACCTAAATGTCTCTTAATTTCATTTGATATTGTTTCAACTTCGTAAGAACCAGGAAGAAAAGTTAGTATTTTCCATGTTTTGCCTTTATCAGTAGAATATCTAAATTGATCATTCACATCTTTGATAACATTTTGAATAGTGTTAAATGTAGAGAAACTAGTCAATGCAATTTGATAATTTTTATTTTGTTCCAAATGTAAAATGGGTTCTAAATTACAAGTGTGTGATGAAGTAGTTGTTATAATTTTTAACGTCGTACTAAATTTTGATGAACCCAAAATCTCTATCAAATTTTCTAAATGATTATTAATTTTGTCTAAATCTGCTGAACACATTTTTAAACTAAAAAAATTAAATAAATATTTTTTTATGAAATATTTTTTTTATAAAAAATTAAAAACAACAACATATTTCAGCTACGGGCGAAGCCCTTAAAGACATCAGAGATGACCGGTTATACTTTTGTAATCCTCTTCATTTAGAATCTTCTTTTCCAGCAGTCTTTTCAATATAGCATGAATTTTATTGAAACTAGAATTATGTCCTTCTTTTATTGCAGATATTAAAATATTTAATCTATTTAGTAATTCTTGTGGATCATCTGGTAAAAATATGGTTGTTTCTGTTTCTGTTTTCTGTTTTTCAGATAAACCTTTCCCTACTTTAACTCCCGTTGATAATAATTTTTCTAATTGTTTATAACGTCTAAGAGATTTTACTGCACCAACTCTGTCTAACATCGCTTTATATTTTATGAGATCTTCTACAGCATAATTATTTAAATCTGCTCCTCCTAAAAGATTAACAAAATTTCTATCTAAATTAAAAGGAGATTTATCTGGTGAAAAAATTATACCTCGAAAAGGTTGTGGAAATATTTCTTTTTGTCCGAGATAAAATCTAGGTATTATTTTTCCATCTATAAATGAAATAGAATGTTCAAATTGCATAGATTTTGGTAATTTCTTATTAATGTTTGATTCTAGTAATCCATAGTCATCTAATATAGTTTTGTGCTCTGGATCTGTTATATCAATTTGTTTATCATTATTTGTAAGTTCTTTTTCAAGAGTTTTAAATGGTTGCATAGTTTTTTCAAAATCAGTTTTTACTTGCTCGGTTTGCTGCATTTTTTCAAACATATCAGATTGAATACCAGCTTTTATCATTCTATGTTGAAGATGATTTTCTTTCATAATATTTCTTTCTTTTATTAATTCTTCTAATTGTTTTATTCTTTTAAAATTATCAGCTCTAATTTTATCCATTTTTTATATTATTTTTTTTATTTTATGTATATATCAAATTTGTCTATCTTAGAAATTAGAAAATTAAAAAGGTTCAGTAGTTATTCCATCAGGTAAAATTTTTCTTTTATCATCAAATGGATCTAATGCTAATTTATGTTCTTCTTTTAAATACATTTTATGTTTCTTTGAATTAAGTCTATAATTACATGCTGTTTTTATTTCATTATTAAATAATGCATTTTTATAATCTTGAAATGTTATTTGATTAACCACTGATGCCTTTGAAATTCCTTTTAATGTTTTATGTGTTTTAATATTATTAGTTGTATCATAACAGTAACATTTAGATTTTAAAAATATAGCTTCTGTTATGAAATCTTCATTTCCTTCTAATTCATCTTTTACTTTACATAAATCAGAAGGATGAATGATATCTTTTATTTTATCTATTTCTTCATCAAGTGTAGAATTATACGGTATTGTTAATTCTAAGAAAACAGAATCGGTATCTGTAAAGTGTAATTTATAGTTTTTGCCATAAGCAGGTGCTAAATAATCATATATAAATCTATACATAAATAGTTTAGCTAATTCTAATATAGTGAAACCAATGAAATTAAACTTATCATGTTTTACGCTGATTCGACGTAAATGTACAGCACATAGTTCATCACTAAATCTAGTAGTTCTTTTATATGTAGGTTTCCTTGTTAAATTTTGAAATCTATCTTTATCATAAAACTATTTCAATATTTTGTCTATTACGCACATTTTCTAAAGTCTTACCATAAAATGCATTATTCATTAATTTGAAGAAAACGTTTCCAAAATAATCTTTATTTCTTTTAGCTATTTTACGTTTTTCAATATTGAACTCTATATAATCTTTTAACCATTTAGATTTTCTATACTCTAGTTTTCGATGTATTTTGGTGAGAATCATTCCATGATCTAAATACCAATCTAGCATTCTTCCTTCAACAACATACTTTCCTTTATTGCTTTGTGTTAACATAAGTTTTTTTGTTGGCCTATATTTCTTAGGAATTAAAGATTTTTGATAATCTGAAAAATCTTTTATAATGGGAATTTTGTTTTCTGGACAGAAAGGATAATATTTTGTTGCTTCTTTTATATAATCAGGGTATACTAAATCAACTTCATATATATAACCAAAATTACGATTTCCATCATATGTTTTTTGATAAACAAGATTATTACACCATGTCATTTCACCTGTTGGTAATTCTTGTATCATGCAAGAAGAATATAAGCTATTAAAATCATAATATAATAAATAGTTTTCTCTCATGAATTCATCAATTGCTTTTTCACGTTCTACTCCTTCTCGTTTCGTTCGAAAAATTTCTAATATTTTTTCTTTTTCTTCTGGAGATAAAGGTTTCATTATTCCATATTCTTGTGGATTTACTTTCTTATTATAACATTTAACATATCTATTACCTAAAACTGATGAAACTCCACCTCTAATTCCAGATTCAAAAAATAATAATTTATCATATGTATTTTCTTTATAATGTTTAAGTTTAACACCAGTATGTTTTAATCCTGCTAGCCATGTTAAACCTGGTGTAGAATAACAATAACATGGATCTATTCCGTAATATTCTAAACACATGTCACGAAAGTTTTCGAAAAGATCAGCTAGTATTAATACATCTATCTGTAGATATTTCATTGTATAATCATACATTGTTTTACAATTTAAGTCTCTCCAATTCTTTTCAGCTTCTGCATAGTCTTCGTCAGATAATTTTGATTGTTTTAATGTTGATTTTGAATTTATTTATTGGAGGAAGTTGTTTTTCTTCCATAATTTTATTCACAGAATTAAAATCTCCAGTTATGTACTCATACGGAAATATTCCTTTTAAAGGTTTTAAATTATATTTATTTAATATTTTACATTGTTCAGATTTCAAAGTTTTACCCATAACATCTAATGAATAAGGAGTAAAAAATCTAAATGCATCTAAAATTCTAATACAACCTAATTGCATTGAAAAATATTCTTCTTCTTGTTTACATAGTACATTTATTTTTTGTTGTTGTAATTTTTCAGATGAAAATAAATCTTTCATTACTAGATGGAAATCATATTTAGAACCATTGTAGAAATATAAAGAAACAAAGTTATATTTAAATTTATTAGCATTAAGATTACAAGAATTATGTGCTGCACCTCTATATAATCCATTTAGATGATCATGATCTTTTACTTTATCAATATATCTACCTCTGCCAGTTTTATATTTATTTGTAAAACCTTTTCCACAGTAATAACAATTTATTTCATCATAAAATTCTTTTCTTTCTTCATCCGTTAATGGTATCATTGGTATATTTGTTTCAAGCAATTGTGAAAAACGTCCTTGTAATTCTTCTACTTTCTTTGTAAACATTTCTGAACTATCTTCACCATAGTATTGTAAATATTCTGATTTAAATAATTCAGGATAATTTGAATGAATGTACATTCCCCAACATAATGGTTTTTGTTCAAATAAATATTTTTTCTTTACTTTGTTCAGCTGAACTTTTTCCAGGTGCACTTTTTTCAGAATTATAATTTTCAGAATTATAATTTTCAGAATCGGGTGAAGCCCTGGAACTTTCCGTTCGATTTTGTGTCATATTAACATTATATGCTTCAAAATCACAATAAATAGTAAAGGGTACTTTATTTTTAAAATACCATTTATTATATTCTAAATAATCATCTTTAGGAAAAGTATTTTGAACTGCTTCGTTTTGTTGACAATTCTCCAAATGTCTATTCATTTCTTCTAAAGTTCTAAAACTTGTCATACATTGAAGACAAGGAAAATTTTTATTATCTGAAGTTTTTGTAAATATAGAAACATCTTTACACAATATAAAATGACCCTGATAATATAATATATTCGCTTTTGCTGGTTGTTTTGACTGTTCTAATTTTACAAATTCATCTTTATATATTTCATGTGTTTCATTAATTTCTTTTGTAATATTAAATGTATTTTGATGATAATTTTGATTTAATATTTGTAGCTGATAAATATATTCTTTATCATATTGTTCTTTATATTGTTGTAGACATTTTTTTAAACATTCATTTAATTCTTTATTTTCTTCATTATTTAATTCTTTATTATTTTCTTCATTTAATTTTTGAATTGTTTCTATCTTATTTTGATATTTATGGTGATATTCTTGTAGTAACATTTTTGTTTGTTGTTGATAATCTATTTTACATTTTTGTAAACTTTTATTTAAATTTTCTAATTTTTGTTGATATTCTGAAGATAAAGATGAATATTTGTAATTATAATCATCAGTACGTCCTTTATAATTATTATGATTAATCATTATTGGTGATAGTGTTTTAACAAGTTCAAATTTTTCAGTACATATTATATTTCCTTGGTAAAAAATATTATGATGCATGTAATTTCCTCTATCATTATATACTATTTCTGATTGACATAAATTTTTATTATTCAAATAAAATTTTTTTGAATCTGAGTAAAGTGGAATAATTTTACCAATAGAAACATAATTCACATTTAATTCAAAAACATTTACTTCAATTAAATTTTTATTCTTTTTATGAAACTTTATTAACCTATTATAATCATATGGAATTCATGTAAGCCATCAGAAAGATCAAATTCATTTATGTATTCTTCTTTATTATAATGACTTAGTCTTTCTTTATGATATTCTGCAGGATGTAAATGTGCTATAATACTCCACAGAAAACAATAATCATCTTCATTTTTTATGTTGATTAATTGTGGTGAACTGAAAGGTAAAGGAACATAACTACCACCAGTATTATTTTTATATTTATCAATTACTATTTTCTTAGATAGTATTTTAACAAATCTCCAACCAGATTCACGTAACTGGGCTTCAATTATACAATTTTCTAATTTAAGTATCATCGATTCAAATATGGGTTGTATATCATTTACATTATGAATTTCTTGTGAATTTGTAAAATGTCCTTGTATTATTTCTTCAGGAATTCCATCAGGTCCATTTTTTGTATAAAGTACTTCTACATTCATATAACATTTGAAAGATTTCTTAAATATATTATAAAAGTTGGTTAGAATATCAGAAAAAGTTTTATCGGTTTCATTATGTTCAAAAGACTGATTAAATAAATATTTTATATTTGCTAAGGCTTCATCGGTTCGTTCAGCTTCATCAAATTCATCTATTTCGTTAAATTCATCTATTTCGTTAAATTCATCAGTATCGCTAAATAAATATCTTCCATCTGGTACATGTTCATCTTCACTATTAAAAACTTTTTTATATTCCGAATGTGAATAATCATAAAATATTTTTTTAACTTTTATATCAGTAGGTAATGTTTCTATATAGATTTTATAACTATTTAATTTTAATATATTTCCTTCATCAACTCGTTCTACATTTTGTAAATGCATTTTACTTTGTAGATGAGATTGATAACTTCTTTTTGTTTGCAATTTTTTTTCACATAAGACACAATAAAACTTATCCATTTTTTTTATTTTTTTATTTTTTTAGAGAAAATTTGAGAAAATTTTTTTTAAAAAAAAATTTATGTTTTAATTTTTAGAGAAAAAAATTCTAAAATATATATATAATGGAAAAATTCTAATATATATGTAAAATTATGATAAATTTGTTTAATTATTAAGTATTTCACTTACACCATTTATTAATGGTTTTATATCATTATATGTTTTTTTTGCTTCATCAAATGTAGATTTGGCATCAGAAAATGTAGATTTAACATCAGATATTATTGGTGTTGCTTTTCTTAAACCGTTTCTAACATCATTTATTGCAATTTTCAAATAGTTTAATGTTTCATTATCTTGTAATCTGTTAGGTATTGGTATACCAAATTTTGCATTTAAATAATGATCAAAATAAAAATAAAATGTATCAGGAATAATTTTTAGTGGAACTTTTGCTTCAGACTCTAAAAAGATAATTATTTGTTCTATAACTTGATTTGATAAATGTTTTGTATTTGCATATATTCTAATATCAAAATCTTGAGAGTTATTATAGATTTCATGTTCAGTATCTACTAATATATTTAAATCTTTATCATATACTTGCATATGTTCATTTATGGTGTCAACACGTATTATTCCATATTTATGTTGTGTATAATATGATAAAGGCATATTCATTTTATAATTTTTATTAATATCATTAAAGAATGCTGCATTATTTTGTGTAGTTGTAAAAAATGTTTGAATGTTTTCTCTAATCTTATTATCTACATCACAAGCTTTATGAGCTAATACAACTATTTGAATATTTTGATGTCTTCCTTTTGTAAATATTTCTGACATATTTTTTGTTTTGATAAACTTGCAACATCATCTAAAATTAATTAAGATTTATTTTCAGGTGTACCAGCAAAATTTTCCATATCTTGTAACTCATCTAATTGTTTATCATTATAGACGTTTGTAAAAGTTGGCCATTCAGAAGTATGCATACAAAAAATATGTACTTTTGTTTCGTCCTTATAATATTGGTTTATATATTTTTTAATAAACGTAGTCTTACCACTTCCAGTTTTACCGTAAACAATGAAATGTAAATTTTCTTGATACATTTTACCTTGTTTAATATTTTTATTATTAGTTTTATCCTTAATCTTATCCTCATTAGTTTTCCATCCTTTAAAAGTTTTTATTTCTTGTTTATAAAAATTTATCCTCTTTTGTTCCTCTGTTAGAAAGTAACCCCATTGATTTCCAATACATATAACAAGATGATAAATAAAAAATATTAAAATACATGCTAACAATATTTTTATACAATGAAATTTTAAAAAATTCCAAAGACGTGTAAGATCTGATTGTGGTATTTTTTTTATTAAGACATGAATTAGGGGGTAGTGACTCTAAATATTTTTTATTATATATATTTTTATCTATATTATTATATCTAGTATTATGTATAGGATTTTCTACAATATTATTAATATCTTTGAGATTCGGATCTTGAGGGGTTAGTGTATCTTGAAACTCAGTGTTATTTATATAATTATTTATCATTTCATTTATTACATTAAGAGATTTATGACGACTTAGATTACTTTTATTACTTATATTACTTTTATCACTTTTAATTATAACCGGTGAATATAAATCTTCCAAATTTTCGTTTTTATTCATTTAATATTTTTAAAATAAAAATTTAGGAATTATCATTTTTTAATTCCGGACTCGCATTCTTACACTCTTATGAGTGTTTTTTAACCTCTGTAGAACCTCCGGAATGTGTCGGACTTTTTGTTCCTATACTCAAAAGAAGTATTTTTAGTCCTCTCCTCTCTTCCGGAATGCTTAAGAATATTTTAATAAAATAATATTTTATTCTTTATAAAAAAATAATATTTTAATATATATAAGATTATTTTAGTAGAAATACAAATATTTTAATATATATAAGATTATTTTAGTAGAAATACAACTATTTAAATATATAAGACTATTTTAATAATAAAAGTAATTTTATCTAATATAAATTATTATTGTTTTGATATAAATTATTATTTTGATATAAATTATTATTATGTTGATTATTATGTTGATTAAGTTTTGGACATAGTGTTACATGTCGCTGAAAATTTTTCTTTAATATAATTTTTTGACAACCTCTACATTTAACTTTTTCTTTTAAACAATCCTTACACTGATATTTACTATCATAAAACTCTGTCTTAGGTTTAGTAATTTGACAACTTGTACATTGTCTTGTAGAACTTATACAAGAATTATAATGATTAGTAATTCCTTGAATTGTAAAATATTTATTACAATTACGACATAACTGATCTTTTAATTTATCTTTTTTATTTTTTTTAACCTCTTCTGGTTGTTCGCATAATTTTAAATGACGTGCAAAATTTTTAGACGCTATATTTTTATTACATCCGGAACATATTTTTTTGTTATTACATTCAACAAATTGATTTTTATCAACATAATTATTTTGAGCTACATTATTATTTTGAACAAAAGGATTATTTTGTGCTACATTATTATTTTGTGCTAAATAATTATTATTATTTTGCCTAGGTGTATTTTGTCTAGCAGTATAAAGATTTTGTTCTTTATCTGAAATAAATAAATGCTTTAATCTTTGTAATGGTTGCTCTGATTGAATATTATTATACTGAATACTATTATTAGGTTGAATACTATTATTAGGTTGTAATTGATTCATATGCATACCACATGGTGTGTTTTTCATATGAGAATATAATAGTGTTTGATTTAAAAAACGCATATTGCAAACTTGACAAATTTGAGTCATTTCCATTTTTTAATTTTTATTAGGAAAAATTTTATTTTTATAATTTATGTATTTTTATAATGAGAAAAAATTTTATTTTTATTGTTTAAAAATGATGTTACCAAATGTTGGTGGAGGTGCATATATCCCGAATAATCGTGAATCAGAAATAGAACTAGAAAATTATATCATGAAAACTGGAGACGTTTTATCTGGTCCATTACATCTTTCTATTCTTCCGCAACAAAATACAGAGTTAACAAATAAACAATATGTTGATACACAAATCAATGACTTAAAAGAAAAATATATAAACGATGTTTTGGTTCCACTGATGAATGAATTAAAGTTGCTAAAACTTAATGACAAATCATTAAACGAAAAATTATTAAAACTTGATAAAAAGGATAGAGAGCTAGAAGCAGATATAGCAAAACTTTTTAAAAAGATTTCAGAACAATCAAAAATTTTAATATTACTTTCTATAAATTTAAAATCTGCTGTAATTAAAAATAAACATCAGATAAAAATGTTAAAAGAACAATTAGAAGATGAAATAGAAGAACTACCTGAAAGAATTAAAAAAAATTTAAAACAGTTACAAACTACATTCCAAAAAAGTGTGAATGAATTGAGTTCTAAAATTGCTCAACAAATTAAAAAAATAAATCATTTGAAAATTGAAGTAAAATCACTTAATGAAAAAGTTGATAAAATGAAAACTCTTAAAATCAATTTAGAAAATGAATTAAAGAAAAATTTACAAGAAAACTCTAAAGAAACTAAAGAACAGTTAGATTCCGTTAAAAGAAAAGTAGATGGTCTTAAAGTTCAATTAAATGCTTTAAAAACAGAATTAAAGAAAAGTGAGAAAAAATTAGAAATGACTGACAAAGAAATTAAAGTACATCACACGCTTCTTGATGCAATAGATAAAGTGCAACAAGCAATCAATAAAGTTATCTCGAAGTTGTTAGATATTCATAAACGTAAATCTTAAACGAGTATTGTAAATATTAACTTAAATATTTTTTACCTACAAAAAATAAAAATCATAAAAAATATAAATATAATTTTAAAAATATAAAAATATAAATATAATTTTAAAAATATAAAAGTATAAATATAATTTTTTAAAAAAATTTAAAAATATAAAAGTATATAATTTTTAAAAATGGATAAAATTAGAGCTAAAAATTTTAAAAGAATTAAACAATTAGAAGAGTTAATAAAAGAAAGAAATATTATGAAAGAAAATCATAGAATAAAAAGAATGATTGATGCAGGTTTGGTTCCTGTTCAAGTTAAACCAAAAACGCAATCTGTAAAAGTTAAGAACAAAAAATAAACATTTTTTATAATTTTTTTTCCCAAAAGTCAAATTTATTACTAAAAAATGCCTATAATTTATAAACACAATCTTAAACAATTTGCTTCAAATCAAAAAATTGCTCATGAACCACGTATGAATCCGGTTTACCATTATGATAATAGAGAAACCGTTCAAAAAGAAGGGGATGGCATCTTTTCTGGTATTGGTGGTATCGTTAACTTAATTAAAAATAATAAAGATTTGATTACATCTATAGGTGCTATAGGTAGTACAGCTAGTGCAATATCAAATGCTGTTAAATCACAAAACGAATTAAAACAACTAGAAGCTATTCGTAAACTCAAGAATGATTCTGAAGAACTAAAAAAATTAAAAAAACTTTCAGATGAAACAAAAAACAAAATTGCTAACATAGCTGTAGAGGGTGATAGTAAACATAATGAAAAAACAATTGAAGAAAAAAGAGGTAATGGTCTAGCAAAATTCTAAAATTATATTTTAGTAAAAATTTTTTTCTATCTGTGAGAAAAAAAAGTCAAATTAATTTTTATAAAAATGTCTTCGCTTATCGAAAATAAATTTAGATTAGACGATCCTCCGTTCGTCAGTTATAATCAAAAAAAGAATGACTATATAAGAATTGCTATGAATCCCGGATCTTCCAGTAGAGTAAACACTGGAGGTGATTTAATTTTTGAAGTTGATAATCAGCAGAGCTATTTATATTTACCTGATTCATTTTTACACTGTGAATATTCTTTATATAGTGATGCTAATTTTACAACACCATTACCAGATACCGATAATATTACACTAGAAAATAATTTTTTTCCAAGATTATTTACACAAATGCGTTTAGATGTTGCAACTCAAAATATAGAAACAATAAGTGATTCCCCAGGTGTAATTGATACAATGCTTAGATTTGTAATAATTGATGAAAATAATAAAAAGTATAAAGTCGAAGGTTGGTTTCCTGATACTAATGATGGTATAATTATTGATGATTTAACTCACGCCGGAACAGATGCCGCAGGAATTGCGAAAGATGTAGAAAATATTGCAAAACATTTAAATAAAACAAACAATACTGCATATAAAGAAAGACGTGAATTTAACAAGAAAAGTAAGCAAACAGTAAATTGGTCATTGTCTCCATTATTCGGTTATTTAGATTATGTCAAAATATCATAATAATTAAAATTTAAATTAATAATTCATCGTACAGCAAATAATGAATTAATCTTTTTTGGTAAGACTGGAAAAAAAGCATATTTAAAAATTGATAGACTTGAATGGTGGATTAAACATATTACTCCTAGTTTAGAGATTGAAACAGCTATTGCAAAAAGATTAAATACTAACAAACCAATTCCAGTTAATTTTCTAAAGCGTACTGCTAGTTCAGTAACTTTTTCCGAACAAAGATTTAACTGGCATTTTACTAGAACTGCGAATACACCAAGATATTTATTGCTAACTTTTCAAAGAAATAATTCTCCAAGTTTTGATAAGAACAACAATCTTTTTCATATTAATACAATTCGAAGTTTACAAGTTTCATTAAATCAAACTCGATATCCAATTGATCCATTAAGATTCGATGATACCAATAATCAATTTATGGAAGGATATGATTCTTATAGAAATCTTTGTATAGAATTTGGAGTTGAACCACAATTAACTCCTGGAGATTGGAGACATTTATATCCAATTTTCTGTTTCGATTTAAGTGCACAATCTGAAGATATTATTAAAAATGGTTGTGATGTAACAATTAATATTGAAAAAAAAGATTCCACAACTTCATTGATGGCTTATGGTTTATTGCTAGAAGATACAAAATATTCTATTGAAGTTCTTAATGGGAAGATGGCTAGGATCGGTTAGTAACCTTAGGACCTTTGGTCCGATAGGCTAAAGCCCAAGACTTCGTCGTTTAATTAATTTAATTTTTTTGATAACTTAAAAATTTTTCGTAACTAGAATAGATTAAAATTTTGATATCTTAAAATTTTTTCATAACTAGAATAGATTAAAAATTCTTAACTTAAAATTTTTTTATTAAAAATGTCGGAAGCGAAAAGTAATATTAATAATAAAACTGTTGAATTAAAATTACGTAATATTGTTGACAAAAATACCCCTAAAACTATTACGATTAATAAAAAAAGTATTACATAAGTAAACCAATCATAGAGAATATTCAATTACAAGAAGAAAAGAATGGCGGGATTCTCCCATTAATTCCAGTAATAATAGGAGGCATAGCAGCTGCAGGAAGTGTTGCAGGTGGGACAGCTGGTATTGTCCAAGCAGTAAATAAAAATAAATCAGAGAAGGCAGCATTAGAAGAACAAAAACGTCATAACAGAGAGTTAGAGAAAGTTGCTAGGGGAGAAGGAATAGTAGATAATTTTATTAGTAAATTAAAATTAGTTGATGAAGGAAAACGAGTTCTTAAAAATATTCTCCACAATGTTGATGATTTAATTGAAATTAAAGAAACTAAAGATGGTTCTGGAATATATCTAAGTCCTAGTATGATTCGGTAAAACAATTTTTTTTGTTTTATCTTTTAAATTTTTTTTTATCTTTTAAAATGAATTCTAAAAATTCCGAAAATTTAATTAAATTCAAAATTTCTAATTTTGATTTATTGAATTATCTATTAAACAAAAATAAAAACTCAAATTGTAAAATTTATGAAGGTAACGACGACAAACAAAGTTTGGCTACTACCTACGGTGGTGACATACAAAAAACATTAGAAAACTTTCCTGGATTTATTTGGAGTAAATATTCGAAAGAAAAACATCTTCCTGGTCATTCATATACCGGCCCAGGAATTTGATTAGATATAAGACTAGATGAGAATAATAATCCGAAACCAGGTGAAGAACCGATAGAGTAGATGCCGCAGCTTACAGGCATGATTTAGCTTATCGAAATCATGATCTAAGTTCTCGACATGCGGCTGATAAGAAGATGATTCAAGAATTAGATAGTATTCAAAATCCCACATTTAGAGAAAAAATTGAAAGAATGTTTGTTAAGAAAGCTTTACAAGCTAAAATATTATTCGGTCAGGGTTTAAATGAAACGACAGCAAAGCTGTCTGAGAGCAACGCTCGAACTAATAACTCTGAGAGCAACGCCCGAACCTACGCGTCTGAAATTCATAAAGAATACAGAAGGCCTAAATATTTATTGAAAGTAAAAGTATTTAATAAAGATGATATTTGGAGTGCTGATCTTATTCATATGCCGAATGAAACAGATTATAAATACTCATTGACCGTTATAGATTTATATACACGATACGCTTGGGTAAAACCTTTAAAAAATAAAAGTGGTCTATCAGTTAAATATGCGTTTGAAGAAATCTTTAAAGAAAGTAATAGAAAGCCAAAAAAATTGTTTGTTGATAAAGGGTCGGAATTTTATAACAGAAACGTTCAGCCACTATTTGAAATTGTTTATTCAACTGAAAACGCTGGGAAGGCCGTAGTGATAGAAAGATTCAATCGGTCGTTAAAAAATAAATTATTCAAGAAATTTACTGAGCAAAGAAATCAGAAATGGTTGAAGATATTACCAGGAATTGTGGAAGAGTACAATAATAAAGTTCATTCTGGTATTGAAGAAACTCCAAAGAATGCTTCTGACGACCCTGATTTGATACGAAAGAAAATATTCGAGAATAATAATTCGAATGAGAGTAATCCGAATATGCAGAAACTTAAACCGAAATTTAAAATTGGAGATAGAGTTAGAATATTTAAATATAAGAATAAATTTGAAAAAGGCTTTGTTGGTTATTGGACTAAAGAAATATTTGAAGTTTGCAAAATAAATAAAACTTATCCGATTACTTATGAAATTAAAGATTTAGATAATGAGGATATCAGAGGTCGTTTTTATCAAAATGAATTACAGAAAACAGAGCTTTAACCTTTAGGTGGCGCTTTAGCTAGCTTCGCTTGAGTTATAGATTGTTTAACTCTAACATAATATCTAGAAATGGTACTCCTTTTTGTAATTTGTACAAAACGTATAAACATAATTGTCCACAATAGGTAGTGCCTGGTGTTTGAATTTGAAACGTATTGTATGTTCCCGTTCCAAGTAATTCTTTTACTTCATTTGTAGGGGGCAAACCGTATGAATCAAAATAATAGTTCTCAGCCTCCGGGCGGTCAAAATAATAGTTCTGCTGATGATTTTTAACGCCTGCTGACCAATGTACACCTTTTTCATCTGACGTATGAAGATTTGTTATGAAATTTACAGTTATTGATGGAACTTTGTTCCGGGAACTGAAGGTTCCTGTTGGCCTATTTTTTAGGAATTGTAATTCATCCCTCATCAATATGTGAAAATTCTTTATTCCCAATTGATTAGCAATCTTATTTAAATCGAAATTCGTTGTTGTCTGTGTTCCATATAATTTCAAAAACTCATTTATGTTGCTCATTTTATAATAAAAAAATTTCTTAAGGGACCCCTAGAAGTCAGAAGGGGGGTATTGATTTAAAACTGTTCTCTAATGATGTCTTTCCTTACTACTTAGTCAGAAGGGGGTATTGATTTAAAACATTTTTATAATGATGACTTTCCTTACTTCTTGGGGGGGGTATTGATTTAAAACTGATCCACAATGATGTCTTTCTTTACTACTTATTCAATTTTGAAATGATTTAATTTAATCTAAATTTAAACGTTACATTGTTGCATTGTATTAGTAGAGTTGGTGTTTCGCTCATCTTTTATCAATAGTAATTCATTACTCATCAATATGTGAAAATTCTTTATTCCCAATTGCTTAGCAATCTCATTCAAATCGAAATTCGTAGTTTGTTTGCTGTATATTTTTTTTGGAAGACCCTGATGTTTCTCATTTTTATAGAAGATACAATGTTTCTATTATATTCCCGTAAATGAGAAATTAAAAACAACACATGGATATTTCAATTTGGTTACATCCACTTTGCATACATACAATTTGGATACATTGAAATACATGTAAATTTGTCCACGCGAGGACAAGGTTTCATTGGATGAGAGAAAAATGACGTAATATAACAACATAATGAAAATGATTGAAAACAGGAAATAACATTGCATTTAAAACAGGAAATAACATTGCATTTAAAACAGGAAATAACATTGCATATAACAACATAATGAAAATGATTGAAAACAGGAAATAGCATTGCATATAAGATACAAGTTTTCTAAACAATAGGATTTCTGTCCACGCGAGGACAAAGTTTCATTGGTTGAAACACTCTATTGTATTTACATGTGCAAGAGGAAATAACATTGCATATAAAACAGGAAATAACATTGCATATAAAACCGACAGATACAAGTTTTCTAAACAATGGGTTTTCTGTCCACGCGAGGACAAGGTTTCATTGGATGAGAGAAAAATGACGTCATATAACAACATAATGAAAATGATTGAAAACAGAAGGGTTGAATAATCAATTATTCCAAAAACACTCATCTTGTGAAAGACACTGCTCCAAGATTGAAAGATTAGTTTTTAACAGTCGTATAGGAAGCGAGACTCTACAAAGAGTCTGATATTTATCTGCCAGTTTTGCCAACTTCATTGCGAAACTCAATTCAGTTCGTGAATAGTTAATATTGTGATGTTTTAAGAGATATGTGAAATCTGCTTTATTATTCTCACACAAGGATAATATATGATTTGCGTTTTTTCCAATAAAAATTTTACATGTGACACTCAAAAGATGGCTTTGTTTTTCGTATTTCAAGTGTTGTTTCAAAGAATTCACTGTCGTTGAAATGTCCCCCGCCGGTTCTGTAAAATATTCCACTGATTCGATGAATGTATGACGTTCAACAACACTTTCCTTCAACTGTTTTGTAAATGTTTCGATTCTGAAGGGAAGTGCTGCTTCCTTCTTTGCTCTGGCTGCGATTTTATGTTGCTCTTTGTATGCTTTTCGAGCAGAACGTATAGCGTCAGGATTGAAGAGTAGATGCGCTTTCTTCACTTGCTGGTCTATATACGAAAAGTATTCAGAATGTTTCTCCGATGGAATGAACAAATCCGCAATATTTTTGAAGAACTCTGGAAGTACCGTTGCTATGTTGGCTTGTTGTTCAACGACTGCTTGACTCATGATTGACGGATAAATTAGTACAAATCACTATGTTCAAAATATAAGAATAACGTAATGAAAGATAGCGGAACGATGAGAGCAAGCAGATGATAAGTGTTGATTGAAATAATATCACAACAATCTGAGCACACGATACAATGACAGACGAGAGAGATAAATGAAAACAGTACAGCTGGCAGATATCTTAACGTCATACGGGTGTGCTGACGCACTAACAAGAATTAAAACAACTCGCCTAACGTACAATTAAAATGTCATTGTTTCACAGAGTAGTAGCAGCTGTTTGTTCTTTCATACATTGTTTCCTTTCAAATGTTTGAGTTGGAGGACACAGCTCCTTACACTGAAATGCATTTTATTCATAAATGCGAGAAGCAGATGTTCTCTACAATTGAATGACAATTGTAAAAGTACCTAAACTTATTGTTAAGAATATGTCAATTCCTTCAAATATTTTTAGTCACATGATATATTTTAAAAACCTGAAAAATGGATAAAATTCATGAATTTGAAATTCTCAACTTTTATGATTTTCGGTGTCCTGGAACGGTCATGATTTTGGCGGGGGTGAAAATTGTAATTCTCAAATTTCAGATTCTCAACTTTTATGATTTTCGGTGTCCTGGAACGGTCATGATTTAAGCGGTGAAAATTGTAATTCTCAAATTTTGAGATTCTTAACTTTTATGATTTTTTCGGTGTCCTGGAACGGTCATGATTTAAGCGGTGAAAATTGTAATTCTCAAATTTGAGATTTTGAAAAATTTGAAAATTGGGTATTTTTAAAAACGCCCAAATTTGTGAATTTAGGTCTTCATAACCTGAAAAAGGGTTCAAATTCATGAATTTATGTCGTTTTTAAAAAGTACCATTTTTTGAAAAAAATGGTACTTTTTGAATGGACTAAATTCATGTATTTAGGTCTTAAAAACCTGAAAAAGGGTCTAAATTCATGAATTTATGTCGTTTTTAAAGATACTATTTTTTTGAATTTTAGGTGTCCTGGAACGGTCTTCTTCCCATTACTTACCCCCTCTGATATAGAGGATTCATGTGATCTCTGATCTCAATGATTAGTTTAATGCGGTACATGCACATCATAGCATGCATAATCTGCTCTTCGTTTGATACTAGTAGGAGTAGGGATACCTGCAACGGAAGAACTGACAGCTAAAGTGCAGATTTCAAATCTTAGGCTTGGGTCTTGGGGTTTTGACCAAAGTTTGTGGAAAACATATAAAATATAATATAATTAGTAATAAAAAATATAATTAATCATCTCTCTCGGTCTCTACTGTTTCTTTATCAAAATGTTTATTAAAAAGCCCAATCATTACCCAATGCAACTAACAGATTTAAGCTGTCATCGTCGAAAAGCACAAACTTTTAAAATGGTATTTCCTCAAAGAGAATCGAATGGACTAAATGCAATCTTCCGAAGCTCAATAGATTTTCCTGCTTTATGACATCAAGTTCCGTAAATTCAATGTTTAAAGGATTCTACTTATGAACTATCATAGTCGGATATTTTGGGACGTAGGTATCACACTTAGGAAGAAGTGTCTACATTTCGTCAACAGACATGACATTGCAATTACTTTTTTTGGTGTCTTTCTGTTTATAAATGCTTCGTTACGTCTTGCAGCATTCCACAAGGATAAACTTGAATGCGACTGAGATGAATTAGCGCGGTCGACCACGCTGAGAAGACCACTTGCCCTATGTTCTTCTCAAAGGATCTGCCAGAGAGAGGCACCCGTTATGCAAACAATTTAGTGGTCAGATGTGAGGTCAAAGTCCTGTTATACTATCTCCCTACCAGAACAATTTAGTGCTCGAATGTGAGTTCAAAGTCCTGTTATACCATCTCCGTAATAGAACAATTTAGTCCTCAAATGTGAGCTCAAAGTCCTGTTATGTTATCTCCCTAACAGAACAATTTAGTGCTCGAATGTGAGCTCAAAGTCCTGTTATGTTATCTCCGTAACAGAACAATTCAGTCCTCGAATGTGAGCTCAAAGTCCTGTTATGTTATCTCCCTAACAGAACAATTTAGTGCTCCAATGTGAGCTCAAAGTCCTGTTATACTATCTCCCTAACAGAACAATTCATTCCTCGAATGTGAGCTCAAAGTCCTGCTATGTTATCTCCCTAACAGAACAATTTAGTGCTCGAATGTGAGCTCAAAGTCTTGTTATGTTATCTCCCTGACAGAACAATTTAGTCCTCGAATGTGAGCTCAAAGTCCTGCTATGTTATCTCCCTAACAGAACAATTTAGTGCTCGAATGTGAGCTCAAAGTCTTGTTATGTTATCTCCCTGACAGAACAATTTAGTCCTCGAATGTGAGCTCAAAGTCCTGTTATGTTATCTCCCTAACAGAAATATTCAGTCCTCGAATGTGAGCTCAAAGTCCTGTTATGTTATCTCCCTAACAGAACAATTCAGTCCTCGAATGTGAGCTCAAAGTCCTGTCATGTTATCTCCCTAACAGAACAATTTAGTCCTCGAATGTGAGCTCAAAGTCCTGTTATGTTATCTCCCTAATAGAACAATTTAGTCCTCGAATGTGAGCTCAAAGTCCTGTTATACTATCTCCCTAACACAACAATTTAGTGCTCGAATGTGAGCTCAAAGTCCTGTTATGTTATCTCCCTAACAGAACAATTTTGTGCTCGAATGTGAGCTCAAAGTCTTGTTATGTTATCTCCCTAACAGAACAATTCAGTCCTCGAATGTGAGCTCAAAGTCCTGTCCTGTTATCCTATCTCCTTTATAGAACAATTTAGTGCTCGAATGTGAACTCAAAGTCCTGTTATGTTATCTACCTAACAGAAAAATTCAGTCCTCGAATGTGAGCTCAAAGTTCTGTTATGTTATCTCCCCAACAGAACAATTTAGTGCTCGAATGTGAGGTCAAAGTCTGTCATACTATCTCCCTAATAGAACAATTCAGTCCTCGAATGTGAGCTCAAAGTTCTGTTATGTTATCTCCCTAACAGAACAATTTAGTGCTCGAATGTGAGCTCAAAGTCCTGTTATACTAACTCCCCGACAGAACAATTTAGTCCACGAATGTGAGCTCAAAGTCCTGTTATGTTATCTCCCTAACAGAAATATTTAGTGCTCGAATGTGAGCTCAAACTCCTGTTATGCTATCTCCCTAATAGAACAATCTGGTCCTCGAATGTGAGCTCAAAGTCCTGTTATGTTATCTCCCTAACAGAACAATTCAGTACTCGAATGTGAGCTCAAAGTTTTGTTACGTTATCTCCCTAACGGAACAATTTAGTCCTCAAATGTGAGTTCAAAGTCCTGTCATGTTATCTCCCTAACAGAACAATTTTGTGCTCGAATGTGAGCTCAAAGTCCTGTCATGTTATCTCCCTAACAGAACAATTCAGTCCTCGAATGTGAGCTCAAAGTCCTGTTATGCTATCTCCTTTATAGGACCATTTAGTGCCGAATGTGAACTCAAAGTCCTGTCATGTTATCTCCCTAACAGAACAATTCAGTCCTCGAATGTGAGCTCAAAGTTCTGTTATGTTATCTCCCTAACAGAACAATATTGTCCTCGAATGTGAGCTCAAAGTCCTGTCATGTTATCTCCATAACAGAACAATTCAGTCCTCGAATGTGAGCTCAAAGTCCTGTCATGTTATCTCCCTAACAGAACAATTTAGTCCTCGAATGTGAGCTCAAAGTCCTGTTATGCTATCTCCTTTATAGAACAATTTAGTGCTCGAATGTGAGCTCAAAGTTTTGTTATGTTATCTCCCTAACAGAACAATTCAGTCCTCGAATGTGAGCTCAAAGTCCTGTTATGTTATCTCCCTAACAGAACAATTTAGTGCTCGAATGTGAGCTCAAAGTCCTGTTCAGTTATCTCCCTAACAGAACAATTCAGTCCTCGAATGTGAGCTCAAAGTTCTGTTATGTTATCTCCCTAACAGAACAATTTAGTGCTCGAATGTGAGCTCAAAGTACTGTTATACTAACTCCCCGACAGAACAATTTAGTCCACGAATGTGAGCTCAAATTCCTGTTATGTTATCTCCCTAACAGAAATATTTAGTGCTCGAATGTGAGCTCAAACTCCTGTTATGCTATCTCCCTAATAGAACAATCTGGTCCTCGAATGTGAGCTCAAAGTCCTGTTATGTTATCTCCCTAACAGAACAATTCAGTACTCGAATGTGAGCTTAAAGTTCTGTTACGTTATCTCCCTAACAGAACAATTTAGTCCTCAAATGTGAGTTCAAAGTCCTGTCATGTTATCTCCCTAACAGAACAATTTTGTGCTCGAATGTGAGCTCAAAGTCCTGTCATGTTATCTCCCTAACAGAACAATTCAGTCCCCGAATGTGAGGTCAAAGTCCTGTTATGCTATCTCCTTTATAGGACCATTTAGTGCCGAATGTGAACTCAAAGTCCTGTCATGTTATCTCCCTAACAGAACAATTCAGTCCTCGAATGTGAGCTCAAAGTTCTGTTATGTTATCTCCCTAACAGAACAATATTGTCCTCGAATGTGAGGTCAAAGTCCTGTCATGTTATCTCCATAACAGAACAATTCTGTCCTCGAATGTGAGCTCAAAGTCCTGTCATGTTATCTCCCTAACAGAACAATTTAGTCCTCGAATGTGAGCTCAAAGTCCTGTTATGCTATCTCCTTTATAGAACAATTTAGTGCTCGAATGTGAGCTCAAAGTTTTGTTATGTTATCTCCCTAACAGAACAATTCAGTCCTCGAATGTGAGCTCAAAGTCCTGTTATGTTATCTCCCTAACAGAACAATTTAGTGCTCGAATGTGAGCTCAAAGTCCTGTTCTGTTATCTCCCTAACAGAACAATTCAGTCCTCGAATGTGAGCTCAAAGTCCTATTATACTATCTGCCTAACAGAACAATTTAGTCCTCGAATGTGAGCTCAAAGTCCTGTTATGTTATCTCCCTAATAGAACAATTTAGTCCTCGAATGTGAGCTCAAAGTCCTGTCATACTATCTCCCTAACAGAACAATTTAGTGCTCGAATGTGAGCTCAAAGTCCTGTTATGTTATCTCCCTAACAGAACAATTCAGTCCTCGAATGTGAGCTCAAAGTCCTGTTATGCTATCTCCCTGACAGAACAATTTAGTCCTCGAATGTGAGCTCAAAGTCCTGTTATGTTATCTCCCTAACATAAAAATTTAGTGCTCGAATGTGAGTTCAAAGTCCTGTTATACCATCTCCGTAATAGAACAATTTAGTCCTCAAATGTGAGCTCAAAGTCCTTTTATGTTATCTCCCTAACAGAGCAATTTCGTCCTCAAATGTGAGCTCAAAGTCCTGTTATGTTATCTCCCTAACAGAACAATTTAGTGCTCGAATGTGAGCTCAAAGTCCTGTCATACTATCTCCCTAATAGAACAATTCAGTCCTCGAATGGGAGCTCAAAGTTCTGTTATGTTATCTCCCTAACAGAACAATTTAGTGCTCGAATGTGAGCTCAAAGTCCTGTTCTGTTATCTCCCTAACTGAACAATTCAGTCCTCGAATGTGAGCTCAAAGTTCTGTTATGTTATCTCCCTAACAGAACAATTTAGTGCTCGAATGTGAGCTCAAAGTCCTGTTATACTAACTCCCCGACAGAACAATTTAGTCCACGAATGTGAGCTCAAATTCCTGTTATGTTATCTCCCTAACAGAAATATTTAGTGCTCGAATGTGAGCTCAAACTCCTGTTATGCTATCTCCCTAATAGAACTATCTGGTCCTCGAATGTGAGCTCAAAGTCCTGTTATGTTATCTCCCTAACAGAACAATTCAGTACTCGAATGTGAGCTTAAAGTTCTGTTACGTTATCTCCCTAACAGAACAATTCAGTCCTCAAATGTGAGTTCAAAGTCCTGTCATGTTATCTCCCTAACAGAACAATTTTGTGCTCGAATGTGAGCTGAAAGTCCTGTCATGTTATCTCCCTAACAGAACAATTCAGTCCTCGAATGTGAGGTCAAAGTCCTGTTATGCTATCTCCTTTATAGGACCATTTAGTGCCGAATGTGAACTCAAAGTCCTGTCATGTTATCTCCCTAACAGAACAATTCAGTCCTCGAATGTGAGCTCAAAGTTCTGTTATGTTATCTCCCTAACAGAACAATATTGTCCTCGAATGTGAGCTCAAAGTCCTGTCATGTTATCTCCATAACAGAACAATTCAGTCCTCGAATGTGAGCTCAAAGTCCTGTCATGTTATCTCCCTAACAGAACAATTTAGTCCTCGAATGTGAGCTCAAAGTCCTGTTATGCTATCTCCTTTATAGAACAATTTAGTGCTCGAATGTGAGCTCAAAGTTTTGTTATGTTATCTCCCTAACAGAACAATTCAGTCCTCGAATGTGAGCTCAAAGTCCTTTTATGTTATCTCCCTAACAGAACAATTTAGTGCCCGAATGTGAGCTCAAAGTCCTGTTATGTTATCTCCCTAACAGAACAATTCAGTCCTCGAATGTGAGCTCAAAGTCCTATTATACTATCTGCCTAACAGAACAATTTAGTCCTCGAATGTGAGCTCAAAGTCCTGTTATGTTATCTCCCTAATAGAACAATTTAGTCCTCGAATGTGAGCTCAAAGTCCTGTTATACTATCTCCCTAACAGAACAATTTAGTGCTCGAATGTGAGCTCAAAGTCCTGTTATGTTATCTCCCTAACAGAACAATTCAGTCCTCGAATGTGAGCTCAAAGTCCTGTTATGTTATCTCCCTGACAGAACAATTTAGTCCTCGAATGTGAGCTCAAAGTCCTGTTATGTTATCTCCCTAACATAAAAATTTAGTGCTCGAATGTGAGTTCAAAGTCCTGTTATACCATCTCCGTAATAGAACAATTTAGTCCTCAAATGTGAGCTCAAAGTCCTTTTATGTTATCTCCCTAACAGAGCAATTTCGTCCTCAAATGTGAGCTCAAAGTCCTGTTATGTTATCTCCCTAACAGAACAATTTAGTGCTCGAATGTGAGCTCAAAGTCCTGTCATGTTATCTCCGTAACAGAACAATTCAGTCCTCGAATGTGAGCTCAAAGTCCTGTTATGTTGTCTCCCTAACAGAACAATTTAGTGCTCCAATGTGAGCTCAAAGTCCTGTTATGTTATCTCCCTGACAGAACAATTTAGTCCTCGAATGTGAGGTCAAAGTCCTGTCATGTTATCTCCCTAACAGAACAATATTGTCCTCGAATGTGAGCTCAAAGTCCTGTTATGTTATCTCCATAACAGAACAATTCAGTCCTCGAATGTGAGCTCAAAGTCCTGTCATGTTATCTCCCTAACAGAACAATTTAGTCCTCGAATGTGAGCTCAAAGTCCTGTTATGCTATCTCCTTTATAGAACAATTTAGTGCTCGAATGTGAACTCAAAGTCCTGTTATGTTATCTACCTAACAGAAAAATTCAGTCCTCGAATGTGAGCTCAAAGTTCTGTTATGTTATCTCCCCAACAGAACAATTTAGTGCTCGAATGTGAGGTCAAAGTCCTGTCATACTATCTCCCTAATAGAAAAATTCAGTCCTCGAATGTGAGCTCAAAGTTCTGTTATGTTATCTCCCTAACAGAACAATTTAGTGCTCGAATGTGAGCTCAAAGTCCTGTTATACTAACTCCCCGACAGAACAATTTAGTCCACGAATGTGAGCTCAAAGTCCTGTTATGTTATCTCCCTAACAGAAATATTTAGTGCTCGAATGTGAGCTCAAACTCCTGTTATGCTATCTCCCTAATAGAACAATCTGGTCCTCGAATGTGAGCTCAAAGTCCTGTTATGTTATCTCCCTAACAGAACAATTCAGTACTCGAATGTGAGCTCAAAGTTCTGTTACGTTATCTCCCTAACAGAACAATTTAGTCCTCAAATGTGAGTTCAAAGTCCTGTCATGTTATCTCCCTAACAGAACAATTTTGTGCTCGAATGTGAGCTCAAAGTCCTGTCATGTTATCTCCCTAACAGAACAATTCAGTCCTCGAATGTGAGGTCAAAGTCCAGTTATGCTATCTCCTTTATAGGACCATTTAGTGCCGAATGTGAACTCAAAGTCCTGTCATGTTATCTCCCTAACAGAACAATTCAGTCCTCGAATGTGAGCTCAAAGTTCTGTTATGTTATCTCCCTAACAGAACAATATTGTCCTCGAATGTGAGCTCAAAGTCCTGTCATGTTATCTCCATAACAGAACAATTCAGTCCTCGAATGTGAGCTCAAAGTCCTGTCATGTTATCTCCCTAACAGAACAATTTAGTCCTCGAATGTGAGCTCAAAGTCCTGTTATGCTATCTCCTTTATAGAACAATTTAGTGCTCGAATGTGAGCTCAAAGTTTTGTTATGTTATCTCCCTAACAGAACAATTTAGTCCTCGAATGTGAGCTCAAAGTCTTGTTATGTTATTTCCCTAACAGAACAATTTAGTGCTCGAATGTGAGCTCAAAGTCCTGTTCTGATATCTCCCTAACAGAACAATTCAGTCCTCGAATGTGAGCTCAAAGTTCTGTTATGTTATCTCCCTAACAGAACAATTTAGTGCTCGAATGTGAGCTCAAAGTCCTGTTATACTAACTTCCCGACAGAACAATTTAGTCCTCGAATGTGAGCTCAAAGTCCTGTTATGTTATCTCCCTAACAGAAATATTTAGTGCTCGAATGTGAGCTCAAACTCCTGTTATGCTATCTCCCTAATAGAACAATCTGGTCCTCGAATGTGAGCTCAAAGTCCTGTTATGTTATCTCCCTAACAGAACAATTCAGTACTCGAATGTGAGCTCAAAGTTCTGTTACGTTATCTCCCTAACAGAACAATTTAGTCCTCAAATGTGAGTTCAAAGTCCTGTCATGTTATCTCCCTAACAGAACAATTTTGTGCTCGAATGTGAGCTCAAAGTCCTGTCATGTTATCTCCCTAACAGAACAATTCAGTCCTCGAATGTGAGGTCAAAGTCCTGTTATGCTATCTCCTTTATAGGACCATTTAGTGCCGAATGTGAACTCAAAGTCCAGTCATGTTATCTCCCTAACAGAACAATTCAGTCCTCGAATGTGAGCTCAAAGTTCTGTTATGTTATCTCCCTAACAGAACAATATTGTCCTCGAATGTGAGCTCAAAGTCCTGTCATGTTATCTCCATAACAGAACAATTCAGTCCTCGAATGTGAGCTCAAAGTCCTGTCATGTTATCTCCCTAACAGAACAATTTAGTCCTCGAATGTGAGCTCAAAGTCCTGTTATGCTATCTCCTTTATAGAACAATTTAGTGCTCGAATGTGAGCTCAAAGTTTTGTTATGTTATCTCCCTAACAGAACAATTCAGTCCTCGAATGTGAGCTCAAAGTCCTGTTATGTTATCTCCCTAACAGAACAATTTAGTGCTCGAATGTGAGCTCAAAGTCCTGTTCTGTTATCTCCCTAACAGAACAATTCAGTCCTCGAATGTGAGCTCAAAGTCCTATTATACTATCTGCCTAACAGAACAATTTAGTCCTCGAATGTGAGCTCAAAGTCCTGTTATGTTATCTCCCTAATAGAACAATTTAGTCCTCGAATGTGAGCTCAAAGTCCTGTTATACTATCTCCCTAACAGAACAATTTAGTGCTCGAATGTGAGCTCAAAGTCCTGTTATGTTATCTCCCTAACAGAACAATTCAGTCCTCGAATGTGAGCTCAAAGTCCTGTTATGTTATCTCCCTGACAGAACAATTTAGTCCTCGAATGTGAGCTCAAAGTCCTGTTATGTTATCTCCCTAACATAAAAATTTAGTGCTCGAATGTGAGTTCAAAGTCCTGTTATACCATCTCCGTAATAGAACAATTTAGTCCTCAAATGTGAGCTCAAAGTCCTTTTTATGTTATCTCCCTAACAGAGCAATTTCGTCCTCAAATGTGAGCTCAAAGTCCTGTTATGTTATCTCCCTAACAGAACAATTTAGTGCTCGAATGTGAGCTCAAAGTCCTGTCATGTTATCTCCCTAACAGAACAATTTAGTCCTCGAATGTGAGCTCAAAGTCCTGTTATGTTATCTCCCTAATAGAACAATTTAGTCCTCGAATGTGAGCTCAAAGTCCTGTTATACTATCTCCCTAACAGAACAATTTAGTGCTCGAATGTGAGCTCAAAGTCCTGTTATGTTATCTCCCTAACAGAACAATTTAGTGCTCCAATGTGAGCTCAAAGTCCTGTTATACTATCTCCCTAACAGAACAATTCAGTCCTCGAATGTGAGCTCAAAGTCCTGCTATGTTATCTCCCTAACAGAACAATTTAGTGCTCGAATGTGAGCTCAAAGTCTTGTTATGTTATCTCCCTGACAGAACAATTTAGTCCTCGAATGTGAGGTCAAAGTCCTGTCATGTTGTCTCCCTAACAGAACAATATTGTCCTCGAATGTGAGCTCAAAGTCCTGTTATGTTATCTCCCTAAAAGAACAATTCAGTCCTCGAATGTGAGCTCAAAGTCCTGTCATGTTATCTCCCTAACAGAACAATTTAGTCCTCGAATGTGAGCTCAAAGTCCTGTTATGTTATCTCCCTAATAGAACAATTTAGTCCTCGAATGTGAGCTCAAAGTCCTGTTATACTATCTCCCTAACAGAACAATTTAGTGCTCGAATGTGAGCTCAAAGTCCTGTTATACTAACTTCCCGACAGAACAATTTAGTCCTCGAATGTGAGCTCAAAGTCCTGTTATGTTATCTCCCTAACAGAACAATTCAGTCCTCGAATGTGAGGTCAAAGTCCTGTTATGCTATCTCCTTTATAGGACCATTTAGTGCCGAATGTGAACTCAAAGTCCTGTCATGTTATCTCCCTAACAGAACAATTCAGTCCTCGAATGTGAGCTCAAAGTTCTGTTATGTTATCTCCCTAACAGAACAATATTGTCCTCGAATGTGAGCTCAAAGTCCTGTCATGTTATCTCCATAACAGAACAATTCAGTCCTCGAATGTGAGCTCAAAGTCCTGTCATGTTATCTCCCTAACAGAACAATTTAGTCCTCGAATGTGAGCTCAAAGTCCTGTTATGCTATCTCCTTTATAGAACAATTTAGTGCTCGAATGTGAGCTCAAAGTTTTGTTATGTTATCTCCCTAACAGAACAATTCAGTCCTCGAATGTGAGCTCAAAGTCCTGTTATGTTATCTCCCTAACAGAACAATTTAGTGCTCGAATGTGAGCTCAAAGTCCTGTTCTGATATCTCCCTAACAGAACAATTCAGTCCTCGAATGTGAGCTCAAAGTTCTGTTATGTTATCTCCCTAACAGAACAATTTAGTGCTCGAATGTGAGCTCAAAGTCCTGTTATACTAACTTCCCGACAGAACAATTTAGTCCTCGAATGTGAGCTCAAAGTCCTGTTATGTTATCTCCCTAACAGAAATATTTAGTGCTCGAATGTGAGCTCAAACTCCTGTTATGCTATCTCCCTAATAGAACAATCTGGTCCTCGAATGTGAGCTCAAAGTCCTGTTATGTTATCTCCCTAACAGAACAATTCAGTACTCGAATGTGAGCTCAAAGTTCTGTTACGTTATCTCCCTAACAGAACAATTTAGTCCTCAAATGTGAGTTCAAAGTCCTGTCATGTTATCTCCCTAACAGAACAATTTTGTGCTCGAATGTGAGCTCAAAGTCCTGTCATGTTATCTCCCTAACAGAACAATTCAGTCCTCGAATGTGAGGTCAAAGTCCTGTTATGCTATCTCCTTTATAGGACCATTTAGTGCCGAATGTGAACTCAAAGTCCTGTCATGTTATCTCCCTAACAGAACAATTCAGTCCTCGAATGTGAGCTCAAAGTTCTGTTATGTTATCTCCCTAACAGAACAATATTGTCCTCGAATGTGAGCTCAAAGTCCTGTCATGTTATCTCCATAACAGAACAATTCAGTCCTCGAATGTGAGCTCAAAGTCCTGTCATGTTATCTCCCTAACAGAACAATTTAGTCCTCGAATGTGAGCTCAAAGTCCTGTTATGCTATCTCCTTTATAGAACAATTTAGTGCTCGAATGTGAGCTCAAAGTTTTGTTATGTTATCTCCCTAACAGAACAATTCAGTCCTCGAATGTGAGCTCAAAGTCCTGTTATGTTATCTCCCTAACAGAACAATTTAGTGCTCGAATGTGAGCTCAAAGTCCTGTTCTGTTATCTCCCTAACAGAACAATTCAGTCCTCGAATGTGAGCTCAAAGTCCTATTATACTATCTGCCTAACAGAACAATTTAGTCCTCGAATGTGAGCTCAAAGTCCTGTTATGTTATCTCCCTAATAGAACAATTTAGTCCTCGAATGTGAGCTCAAAGTCCTGTTATACTATCTCCCTAACAGAACAATTTAGTGCTCGAATGTGAGCTCAAAGTCCTGTTATGTTATCTCCCTAACAGAACAATTCAGTCCTCGAATGTGAGCTCAAAGTCCTGTTATGTTATCTCCCTGACAGAACAATTTAGTCCTCGAATGTGAGCTCAAAGTCCTGTTATGTTATCTCCCTAACATAAAAATTTAGTGCTCGAATGTGAGTTCAAAGTCCTGTTATACCATCTCCGTAATAGAACAATTTAGTCCTCAAATGTGAGCTCAAAGTCCTTTTTATGTTATCTCCCTAACAGAGCAATTACGTCCTCAAATGTGAGCTCAAAGTCCTGTTATGTTATCTCCCTAACAGAACAATTTAGTGCTCGAATGTGAGCTCAAAGTCCTGTCATGTTATCTCCGTAACAGAACAATTCAGTCCTCGAATGTGAGCTCAAAGTCCTGTTATACTATCTCCCTAACAGAACAATTTAGTGCTCGAATGTGAGCTCAAAGTCCTGTCATGTTATCTCCCTAACAGAACAATTCAGTCCGCGAATGTGAGCTCAAAGTTCTGTTATGTTATCTCCCTAACAGAACAATATTGTCCTCGAATGTGAGCTCAAAGTCCTGTCATGTTATCTCCATAACAGAACAATTCAGTCCTCGAATGTGAGCTCAAAGTCCTGTCATGTTATCTCCCTAACAGAACAATTTAGTCCTCGAATGTGAGCTCAAAGTCCTGTTATGCTATCTCCTTTATAGAACAATTTAGTGCTCGAATGTGAGCTCAAAGTTTTGTTATGTTATCTCCCTAACAGAACAATTCAGTCCTCGAATGTGAGCTCAAAGTCCTGTTATGTTATCTCCCTAACAGAACAATTTAGTGCTCGAATGTGAGCTCAAAGTCCTGTTCTGTTATCTCCCTAACAGAACAATTCAGTCCTCGAATGTGAGCTCAAAGTCCTATTATACTATCTGCCTAACAGAACAATTTAGTCCTCGAATGTGAGCTCAAAGTCCTGTTATGTTATCTCCCTAATAGAACAATTTAGTCCTCGAATGTGAGCTCAAAGTCCTGTTATACTATCTCCCTAACAGAACAATTTAGTGCTCGAATGTGAGCTCAAAGTCCTGTTATACTAACTTCCCGACAGAACAATTTAGTCCTCGAATGTGAGCTCAAAGTCCTGTTATGTTATCTCCCTAACAGAACAATTCAGTCCTCGAATGTGAGGTCAAAGTCCTGTTATGCTATCTCCTTTATAGGACCATTTAGTGCCGAATGTGAACTCAAAGTCCTGTCATGTTATCTCCCTAACAGAACAATTCAGTCCTCGAATGTGAGCTCAAAGTTCTGTTATGTTATCTCCCTAACAGAACAATATTGTCCTCGAATGTGAGCTCAAAGTCCTGTCATGTTATCTCCATAACAGAACAATTCAGTCCTCGAATGTGAGCTCAAAGTCCTGTCATGTTATCTCCCTAACAGAACAATTTAGTCCTCGAATGTGAGCTCAAAGTCCTGTTATGCTATCTCCTTTATAGAACAATTTAGTGCTCGAATGTGAGCTCAAAGTTTTGTTATGTTATCTCCCTAACAGAACAATTCAGTCCTCGAATGTGAGCTCAAAGTCCTGTTATGTTATCTCCCTAACAGAACAATTTAGTGCTCGAATGTGAGCTCAAAGTCCTGTTCTGATATCTCCCTAACAGAACAATTCAGTCCTCGAATGTGAGCTCAAAGTTCTGTTATGTTATCTCCCTAACAGAACAATTTAGTGCTCGAATGTGAGCTCAAAGTCCTGTTATACTAACTTCCCGACAGAACAATTTAGTCCTCGAATGTGAGCTCAAAGTCCTGTTATGTTATCTCCCTAACAGAAATATTTAGTGCTCGAATGTGAGCTCAAACTCCTGTTATGCTATCTCCCTAATAGAACAATCTGGTCCTCGAATGTGAGCTCAAAGTCCTGTTATGTTATCTCCCTAACAGAACAATTCAGTACTCGAATGTGAGCTCAAAGTTCTGTTACGTTATCTCCCTAACAGAACAATTTAGTCCTCAAATGTGAGTTCAAAGTCCTGTCATGTTATCTCCCTAACAGAACAATATTGTCCTCGAATGTGAGCTCAAAGTCCTGTCATGTTATCTCCATAACAGAACAATTCAGTCTTCGAATGTGAGCTCAAAGTCCTGTCATGTTATCTCCCTAACAGAACAATTTAGTCCTCGAATGTGAGCTCAAAGTCCTGTTATGCTATCTCCTTTATAGAACAATTTAGTGCTCGAATGTGAGCTCAAAGTTTTGTTATGTTATCTCCCTAACAGAACAATTCAGTCCTCGAATGTGAGCTCAAAGTCCTGTTATGTTATCTCCCTAACAGAACAATTTAGTGCTCGAATGTGAGCTCAAAGTCCTGTTCTGTTATCTCCCTAACAGAACAATTCAGTCCTCGAATGTGAGCTCAAAGTCCTATTATACTATCTGCCTAACAGAACATTTTAGTCCTCGAATGTGAGCTCAAAGTCCTGTTATGTTATCTCCCTAATAGAACAATTTAGTCCTCGAATGTGAGCTCAAAGTCCTGTTATACTATCTCCCTAACAGAACAATTTAGTGCTCGAATGTGAGCTCAAAGTCCTGTTATGTTATCTCCCTAACAGAACAATTCAGTCCTCGAATGTGAGCTCAAAGTCCTGTTATGTTATCTCCCTGACAGAACAATTTAGTCCTCGAATGTGAGCTCAAAGTCCTGTTATGTTATCTCCCTAACATAAAAATTTAGTGCTCGAATGTGAGTTCAAAGTCCTGTTATACCATCTCCGTAATAGAACAATTTAGTCCTCAAATGTGAGCTCAAAGTCCTTTTTATGTTATCTCCCTAACAGAGCAATTACGTCCTCAAATGTGAGCTCAAAGTCCTGTTATGTTATCTCCCTAACAGAACAATTTAGTGCTCGAATGTGAGCTCAAAGTCCTGTCATGTTATCTCCGTAACAGAACAATTCAGTCCTCGAATGTGAGCTCAAAGTCCTGTTATACTATCTCCCTAACAGAACAATTTAGTGCTCGAATGTGAGCTCAAAGTCCTGTCATGTTATCTCCCTAACAGAACAATTCAGTCCGCGAATGTGAGCTCAAAGTTCTGTTATGTTATCTCCCTAACAGAACAATATTGTCCTCGAATGTGAGCTCAAAGTCCTGTCATGTTATCTCCATAACAGAACAATTCAGTCCTCGAATGTGAGCTCAAAGTCCTGTCATGTTATCTCCCTAACAGAACAATTTAGTCCTCGAATGTGAGCTCAAAGTCCTGTTATGCTATCTCCTTTATAGAACAATTTAGTGCTCGAATGTGAGCTCAAAGTTTTGTTATGTTATCTCCCTAACAGAACAATTCAGTCCTCGAATGTGAGCTCAAAGTCCTGTTATGTTATCTCCCTAACAGAACAATTTAGTGCTCGAATGTGAGCTCAAAGTCCTGTTCTGTTATCTCCCTAACAGAACAATTCAGTCCTCGAATGTGAGCTCAAAGTCCTATTATACTATCTGCCTAACAGAACAATTTAGTCCTCGAATGTGAGCTCAAAGTCCTGTTATGTTATCTCCCTAATAGAACAATTTAGTCCTCGAATGTGAGCTCAAAGTCCTGTTATACTATCTCCCCAACAGAACAATTTAGTGCTCGAATGTGAGCTCAAAGTCCTGTTATGTTATCTCCCTAACAGAACAATTCAGTCCTCGAATGTGAGCTCAAAGTCCTGTTATGTTATCTCCCTGACAGAACAATTTAGTCCTCGAATGTGAGCTCAAAGTCCTGTTATGTTATCTCCCTAACATAAAAATTTAGTTCTCGAATGTGAGTTCAAAGTCCTGTTATACCATCTCCGTAATAGAACAATTTAGTCCT
This sequence comes from Prostheceraeus crozeri, assembly GCA_907163375.1. Taxonomy (NCBI): domain Eukaryota; kingdom Metazoa; phylum Platyhelminthes; order Polycladida; family Euryleptidae; genus Prostheceraeus; species Prostheceraeus crozeri. Next base: position 104,070 of record CAJQUW010009717.1, on the reverse strand, counting down.
CAAATGTGAGCTCAAAGTCCTTTTTATGTTATCTCCCTAACAGAGCAATTTCGTCCTCAAATGTGAGCTCAAAGTCCTGTTATGTTATCTCCCTAACAGAAAAATTTAGTGCTCGAATGTGAGCTAAAAGTCCTGTCATGTTATCTCCGTAACAGAACAATTCAGTCCTCGAATGTGAGCTCAAAGTCCTGTTATGTCATCTCCCTAACAGAACAATTTAGTGCTCCAATGTGAGCTCAAAGTCCTGTTATACTATCCCCCTAACAGAACAATTCAGTCCTCGAATGTGAGCTCAAAGTCCTGCTATGTTATCTCCCTAACAGAACAATTTAGTGCTCGAATGTGAGCTCAAAGTCTTGTTATGTTATCTCCCTGACAGAACAATTTAGTCCTCGAATGTGAGCTCAAAGTCCTGTTATGTTATCTCCCTAACAGAACAATTCAGTCCTCAAATGTGAGCTCAAAGTCCTGTCCTGTTATGCTATCTCCTTTATAGAACAATTCAGTCCTCGAATGTGAGCTCAAAGTCCTGTCATGTTATCTCCCTAACAGAACAATTTAGTCCTCGAATGTGAGCTCAAAGTCCTGTTATGTTATCTCCCTAATAGAACAATTTAGTCCTCGAATGTGAGCTCAAAGTCCTGTTATACTATCTCCCTAACAGAACAATTTAGTGCTCGAATGTGAGCTCAAAGTCCTGTTATGTTATCTCCCTAACAGAACAATTTTGTGCTCGAATGTGAGCTCAAAGTCTTGTTATGTTATCTCCCTAACAGAACAATTCAGTCCTCGAATGTGAGCTCAAAGTCCTGTCCTGTTATGCTATCTCCTTTATAGAACAATTTAGTGCTCGAATGTGAACTCAAAGTCCTGTTATGTTATCTCCCTAACAGAACAATTCAGTCCTCGAATGTGAGGTCAAAGTTCTGTTATGTTATCTCCCCAACAGAACAATTTAGTGCTCGAATGTGAGGTCAAAGTCCTGTTATACTATCTCCCTAACAGAACAATTTAGTGCTCGAATATGAGCTCAAAGTCCTGTCATACTATCTCCCTAATAGAACAATTCAGTCCTCGAATGTGAGCTCAAAGTTCTGTTATGTTATCTTCCTAACAGAACAATTTAGTGCTCGAATGTGAGCTCAAAGTCCTGTTATACTATCTCCCCAACAGAACAATTTAGTCCTCGAATGTGAGCTCAAAGTCCTGTTATGTTATCTCCCTAACAGAACAATTTAGTGCTCCAATGTGAGCTCAAAGTCCTGTTATACTATCTCCCTAACAGAACAATTCAGTCCTCGAATGTGAGCTCAAAGTCCTGCTATGTTATCTCCCTGACAGAACAATTTAGTCCTCGAATGTGAGGTCAAAGTCCTGTCATGTTATCTCCCTAACAGAACAATATTGTCCTCGAATGTGAGCTCAAAGTCCTGTTATGTTATCTCCCTAAAAGAACAATTCAATCCTCGAATGTGAGCTCAAAGTCCTGTCATGTTATCTCCCTAACAGAACAATTTAGTCCTCGAATGTGAGCTCAAAGTCCTGTTATGTTATCTCCCTAATAGAACAATTTAGTCCTCGAATGTGAGCTCAAAGTCCTGTTATACTATCTCCCTAACAGAACAATTTAGTGCTCGAATGTGAGCTCAAAGTCCTGTTATGTTATCTCCCTAACAGAACAATTCAGTCCTCGAATGTGAGCTCAAAGTTCTGTTATGTTATCTCCCCAACAGAACAATTTAGTGCTCGAATGTGAGCTCAAAGTCCTGTTATACTATCTCCCCAACAGAACAATTTAGTCCACGAATGTGAGCTCAAAGTCCTGTTATGTTATCTCCCTAACAGAACAATTCAGTACTCGAATGTGAGCTCAAAGTTCTGTTACGTTATCTCCCTAACAGAACAATTTAGTCCTCAAATGTGAGCTCAAAGTCCTGTCATGTTATCTCCCTAACAGAACAATTTTGTGCTCGAATGTGAGCTCAAAGTCCTGTCATGTTATCTCCCTAACAGAACAATTCAGTCCTCGAATGTGAGGTCAAAGTCCTGTTATGCTATCTCCTTTATAGGACCATTTAGTGCCGAATGTGAACTCAAAGTCCTGTCATGTTATCTCCCTAACAGAACAATTCAGTCCTCGAATGTGAGCTCAAAGTTCTGTTATGTTATCTCCCTAACAGAACAATATTGTCCTCGAATGTGAGCTCAAAGTCCTGTCATGTTATCTCCATAACAGAACAATTCAGTCCTCGAATGTGAGCTCAAAGTCCTGTCATGTTATCTCCCTAACAGAACAATTTAGTCCACGAATGTGAGCTCAAAGTCCTGTTAAGCTATCTCCTTTATAGAACAATTTAGTGCTCGAATGTGAGCTCAAAGTCCTGTTATGTTATCTCCCTAACAGAACAATTCAGTCCTCGAATGTGAGCTCAAAGTCCTGTTATGTTATCTCCCTAACAGAACAATTTAGTGCTCGAATGTGAGCTCAAAGTCCTGTTCTGTTATCTCCCTAACAGAACAATTCAGTCCTCGAATGTGAGCTCAAAGTCCTATTATGCTATCTGCCTAACAGAACAATTTAGTGCTCGAATGTGAGCTCAAAGTCCTGTTATGTTATCTCCCTAATAGAACAATTTAGTCCTCGAATGTGAGCTCAAAGTCCTGTTATACTATCTCCCTAACAGAACAATTTAGTGCTCGAATGTGAGCTCAAAGTCCTGTTATGTTATCTCCCTAACAGAACAATTCAGTCCTCGAATGTGAGCTCAAAGTCCTGTTATGTTATCTCCCTGACAGAACAATTTAGTCCTCGAATGTGAGCTCAAAGTCCTGTTATGTTATCTCCCTAACATAAAAATTTAGTGCTCGAATGTGAGTTCAAAGTCCTGTTATACCATCTCCGTAATAGAACAATTTAGTGCTCGAATGTGAGCTCAAAGTCTTGTTATATTATCTCCCTAACAGAGCAATTTCGTCCTCAAATGTGAGCTCAAAGTCCTGTTATGTTATCTCCCTAACAGAACAATTTAGTGCTCGAATGTGAGCTCAAAGTCCTGCTATGTTATCTCCCTAACAGAACAATTTAGTGCTCGAATGTGAGCTCAAAGTCTTGTTATGTTATCTCCCTGACAGAACAATTTAGTCCTCGAATGTGAGCTCAAAGTCCTGTTATGTTATCTCCCTAACAGAAATATTCAGTCCTCGAATGTGAGCTCAAAGTCCTGTCCTGTTATGCTATCTCCTTTATAGAACAATTTAGTCCTCGAATGTGAGCTCAAAGTCCTGTCATGTTATCTCCCTAACAGAACAATTTAGTCCTCGAATGTGAGCTCAAAGTCCTGTTATGTTATCTCCCTAATAGAACAATTTAGTCCTCGAATGTGAGCTCAAAGTCCAGCTATATTATCTCCCTAACAGAACAATTCAGTCTCCGAATGTGAGCTCAAAGTCCTGTTATGTTATCTCCCTAACAGAACAATTTTGTGCTCGAATGTGAGCTCAAAGTCTTGTTATGTTATCTCCCTAACAGAACAATTCAGTCCTCGAATGTGAGCTCAAAGTCCTGTCCTGCTATGCTATCTCCTTTATAGAACAATTTAGTGCTCGAATGTGAACTCAAAGTCCTGTTATGTTATCTCCCTAACAGAACAATTCAGTCCTCGAATGTGAGCTCAAAGTCCTGTCATGTTATCTCCCTAACAGAACAATTTAGTCCTCGAATGTGAGCTGAAAGTCCTGTTATGTTATCTCCCTAATAGAACAATTTAGTCCTCGAATGTGAGCTCAAAGTCCTGTTATACTATCTCCCTAACAGAACAATTTAGTGCTCGAATGTGAGCTCAAAGTTCTGTTATGTTATCTCCCCAACAGAACAATTTAGTGCTCGAATGTGAGGTCAAAGTCCTGTTATACTATCTCCCTAACAGAACAATTTAGTGCTCGAATATGAGCTCAAAGTCCTGTCATACTATCTCCCTAATAGAACAATTCAGTCCTCGAATGTGAGCTCAAAGTTCTGTTATGTTATCTCCCTAACAGAACAATTTAGTGCTCGAATGTGAGCTCAAAGTCCTGTTATACTATCTCCCCAACAGAACAATTTAGTCCACGAATGTGAGCTCAAAGTCCTGTTATGTTATCTCCCTAACAGAAATACTTAGTGCTCGAATGTGAGCTCAAACTCCTGTTATGCTATCTCCCTAGTAGAACAATCTGGTCCTCGAATGTGAGCTCAAAGTCCTGTCATGTTATCTCCCTAACAGAACAATTCAGTACTCGAATGTGAGCTCAAAGTTCTGTTACGTTATCTCCCTAACAGAACAATTTAGTCCTCAAATGTGAGCTCAAAGTCCTGTCATGTTATCTCCCTAAAAGAACAATTTTGTGCTCGAATGTGAGCTCAAAGTCCTGTCATGTTATCTCCCTAACAGAACAATTCAGTCCTCGAATGTGAGGTCAAAGTCCTGTTATGCTATCTCCTTTATAGGACCATTTAGTGCCGAATGTGAACTCAAAGTCCTGTCATGTTATCTCCCTAACAGAAGAATTTAGTCCTCGAATGTGAGCTCAAAGTCCTGTTATGTTATCTCCCTAACAGAACAATTTAGTGCTCGAATGTGAGCTCAAAGTCCTGTTCTGTTATCTCCCTAACAGAACAATTCAGTCCTCGAATGTGAGCTCAAAGTCCTATTATACTATCTGCCTAACAGAACAATTTAGTCCTCGAATGTGAGCTCAAAGTCCTGTTATGTTATCTCCCTAATAGAACAATTTAGTCCCCGAATGTGAGCTCAAAGTCCTGTTATACTATCTCCCTAACAGAACAATTTAGTGCTCGAATGTGAGCTCAAAGTCCTGTTATGTTATCTCCCTAACAGAACAATTCAGTCCTCGAATGTGAGCTCAAAGTCCTGTTATGTTATCTCCCTGACAGAACAATTTAGTCCTCGAATGTGAGCTCAAAGTCCTGTTATGTTATCTCCCTAACATAAAAATTTAGTGCTCGAATCTGAGCTCAAAGTCCTGTTATGCTATCTCCTTTATAGAACAATTTAGTCCTCGAATGTGAACTCAAAGTCCTGTTATGTTATCTCCCTAACAGAACAATTCAGTCCTCGAATGTGAGCTCAAAGTCCTGTCATGTTATCTCCCTAACAGAACAATATTGTCCTCGAATGTGAGCTCAAAGTCCTGTCATGTTATCTCCATAAGAGAACAATTCAGTCCTCGAATATGAGCTCAAAGTCCTGTCATGTTATCTCCCTAACAGAACAATTCAGTACTCGAATGTGAGCTCAAAGTCCTGTCCTGTTATGCTATCTCCTTTATAGAACAATTTAGTGCTCGAATGTGAGCTGAAAGTTCTGTTATGTTATCTCCCTAACAGAACAATTCAGTCCTCGAATGTGAGCTCAAAGTCCTGTTATGTTATCTCCCTAACAGAACAATTTAGTGCTCGAATGTGAGCTCAAAGTCCTGTCATGTTATCTCCCTAACAGAACAATTTAGTCCTCGAATGTGAGCTCAAAGTCCTGTCATGTTATCTCCCTAACAGGACAATTTAGTCCTCGAATGTGAGCTCAAAGTCCAGCTATATTATCTCCCTAACAGAACAATTCAGTCTCCGAATGTGAGCTCAAAGTCCTGTTATGTTATCTCCCTAACAGAACAATTTAGTCCTCGAATGTGAGCTCAAAGTCCTGTTATGTTATCTCCCTAAAGAACAATTTAGTGCTCGAATGTGAGTTGAAAGTCCTGTTATGTTATCTCCCTAACATAACAATTTAGTGCTCGAATCTAGGCTCAAAGTCATGTTATGTTATCTCCCTAACAGAACAATTCAGTCCTCGAATGTGAGCTCAAAGTCCTGTCATGTTATCTCCCTTACAGAACAATTTTGTCCTCGAATGTGAGCTCAAAGTCCTGTCATGTTATCTCCTTAACAGAACAATTTAGTCCTCGAATGTGAGCTCAAAGTCCTGTCCTGTTATGCTATCTCCTTTATAGAAGAATTTAGTGCTCGAATGTGAGCTCAAAGTCCTGTTATGTTATCTCCCTAACAGAACAATTCAGTTCTCGAATGTGAGCTCAAAGTCCTGTTATGTTATCTCCCTAATAGAGCAATTTAGTGCTCGAATGTGAGCTCAAAGTCCTGTTATACTATCTCCCTAACAGAACAATTTAGTGCTCGAATGAGAGCTCTAAGTCCTGTTATGTTATCTCCCTAACAGAACAATTCAGTCCTCGAATGTGAGCTCAAAGTCCTGTTATACTATCTCCCTAACAGATCAATTTAGTGCTCAAATGTGAGCTGAAAGTCCTGTTATGTTATCTCCCTAACATAACAATTTAGTGCTCGAATGTGAGCTCAAAGTCCTGTTATGTTATCTCCCTAACAGAACAATTTAGTGCTCGAATGTGAGCTCAAAGTCCTGTTATGTTATCTCCCTAACAGATCAATTTAGTGCTCAAATGTGAGCTGAAAGTACTGTTATGTTATCTCCCTAACATAACAATTTAGTGCTCGGATCTGAGCTCAAAGTCCTGTCATGTTATCTCCCTAACAGAACAATTCAGTCGTCGAATGTGAGCTCAAAGTCCTGTCATGTTATCTCCCTAACTGAACAATTTAGTGCTCGAATGTGAGCTGAAAGTCCTGTTATGTTATCTCCCTAACAGAACAAATCAGTCCTCGCATGTGAGCTCAAAGTCCTGTTATACTATCAGCCTAACAGAACAATTTAGTCCTCGAATGTGAGCTCAAAGTCCTGTTATGTTATCTCCCTAATAGAACAATTTAGTGCTCGAATGTGAGCTCAAAGTCCTGTTATACTATCTCCCGAACAGAACAATTTAGTGCTCGAATGTGAGCTCAAAGTTTTGTTATGTTATCTCCCTAACAGAACAATTCAGTCCTCGAATGTGAGCTCAAAGTCCTGTCCTGTTATGCTATCTCCTTTATAGAACAATTTAGTGCTCGAATGTGAGCTGAAAGTTCTGTCATGTTATCTCCCTAACAGAACAATTCAGTCCTCGAATGTGAGCTCAAAGTCCTGTCATGTTATCTCCCTAACAGAACAATTTTAGTGCTCGAATGTGAGCTCAAAGTCCTGTCATGTTATCTCCCTAACAGAACAATTCAGTCCTCGAATGTGAGCTCAAAGTCCTGTCATGTTATCTCCCTAACAGAACAATTTAGTCCTCGAATGTGAGCTCAAAGTCCTGTCATGTTATCTCCCTAACAGAACAATTTAGTCCTCGAATGTGAGCTCAAAGTAATGTTATGTTATCTCACTAACAGAAAAATTCAGTCCTCGAATGTGAGCTCAAAGTCCTGTTATGTTATATCCCTTACAGAACAATTTTGTCCTCGAATGTGAGCTCAAAGTCCTGTCATCTTATCTCCTTAACAGAACAATTTAGTCCTCGAATGTGAGCTCAAAGTCCTGTCCTCTTATGCTATCTCCTTTATAGAACAATTTAGTGCTCGAATGTGAGCTCAAAGTCCTGTTATACTATCTCCCTAACATAACAATTTAGTGCACGAATCTGAGCTGAAAGTCCTGTTATGTTATCTCCCTGACAGAACAATTTAGTCCTCGAATGTGAGCTCAAAGTCCTGTTATGTTATCTCCCTAACATAACAATTTAGTGCTCGAATCTAGGCTCAAAGTCATGTTATGTTATCTCCCTAACAGAACAATTCAGTCCTCGAATGTGAGCTCAAAGTCCTGTCATGTTATCTCCCTTACAGAACAATTTTGTCCTCGAATGTGAGCTCAAAGTCCTGTCATGTTATCTCCTTAACAGAACAATTTAGTCCTCGAATGTGAGCTCAAAGTCCTGTCCTGTTATGCTATCTCCTTTATAGAAGAATTTAGTTCTCGAATGTGAGCTCAAAGTCCTGTTATGTTATCTCCCTAACAGAACAATTCAGTTCTCGAATGTGAGCTCAAAGTCCTGTTATGTTATCTCCCTAATAGAGCAATTTAGTGCTCGAATGTGAGCTCAAAGTCCTGTTATACTATCTCCCTAACAGAACAATTTAGTGCTCGAATGAGAGCTCAAAGTCCTGTTATGTTATCTCCCTAACAGAACAATTCAGTCCTCGAATGTGAGCTCAAAGTCCTGCTATACTATCTCCCTAACAGATCAATTTAGTGCTCAAATGTGAGCTGAAAGTCCTGTCATGTTATCTCCCTAACATAACAATTTAGTGCTCGAATGTGAGCTCAAAGTCCTGTAATGTTATCTCCCTAACAGAACAATTTAGTGCTCGAATGTGAGCTCAAAGTCCTGTTATGTTATCTCCCTAACAGATCAATTTAGTGCTCAAATGTGAGCTGAAAGTACTGTTATGTTATCTCCCTAACATAACAATTTAGTGCTCGAATCTGAGCTCAAAGTCCTGTCATGTTATCTCCCTAACAGAACAATTCAGTCGTCGAATGTGAGCTCAAAGTCCTGTCATGTTATCTCCCTAACTGAACAATTTAGTGCTCGAATGTGAGCTGAAAGTCCTGTTATGTTATCTCCCTAACAGAACAAATCAGTCCTCGAATGTGAGCTCAAAGTCCTGTTATACTATCAGCCTAACAGAACAATTTAGTCCTCGAATGTGAGCTCAAAGTCCTGTTATGTTATCTCCCTAATAGAACAATTTAGTGCTCGAATGTGAGCTCAAAGTCCTGTTATACTATCTCCCGAACAGAACAATTTAGTGCTCGAATGTGAGCTCAAAGTTTTGTTATGTTATCTCCCTAACAGAACAATTCAGTCCTCGAATGTGAGGTCAAAGTCCTGTTATGTTATCTCCCTAACATAACAATTTAGTGCTCGAATGTGAGCTCAAAGTCCTGTCATGTTATCTCCCTAACGGAACAATTCAGTCCTCGAATGTGAGCTCAAAGTCCTGTTATACTATCCCCCTTAACAGAGCAATTTAGTTCTGGAATGTGAGCTCAAAGTCCTGTCATGTTATCTCCCTAATAGAACAATTCAGTCCTCGAATGTGAGGTCAAAGTCCTGTTATGCTATCTCCTTTATAGAACAATTTAGTGCTCGAATGTGAACTCAAAGTCCTGTTATGTTATCTCCCTAACACAACAATTCAGTCCTCGAATGTGAGCTCAAAGTCCTGCCATGTTATCTCCCTAACAGAACAATTTAGTGCTCGAATGTGAGCTCAAAGTCCTGTTATGTTATCTCCCTAACAGAACAATTCAGTCCTCGAATGTGAGCTCAAAGTCCTGTTATACTACCTGCCTAACAGAACAATTTAGTCATCGAATGTGAGCTCAAAGTCCTGTTATGTTATCTCCCTAATAGAACAATTCAGTCCTCGAATGTGAGCTCAAAGTCCAGTTATACTATCTGCCTAACAGAAAAATTTAGTGCACGAATCTGAGCTGAAAGTCCTGTTATGTTATCTCCCTAACAGAACAATTTAGTGCTCGAATGTGAGCTCAAAGTCCTGTTATGTTATCTCCCTAACAGAACAATCTAGTCCTCGAATGTGAGCTCAAAGTCCTGTTATGTTATCTCCCTAACAGAACAATTTAGTCCTCGAATGTGAGCTCAAAGTCCTGTTATGTTATCTCCCTAACAGAACAATTCAGTCCTCAAATGTGAGCTCAAAGTCCTGTTATGTTATCTCCCTAAAGAACAATTTAGTGCTCGAATGTGAGCTCAAAGTCCTGTTATGTTATCTCCCTACCATAACAATTTAGTCCTCGAATGTGAGCTCAAAGTCCTGTCATGTTATCTCCCTAATAGAACAATTCAGTCCTCGAATGTGAGCTCAAAGTCCTGTTATGCTATCTCCTTTATAGAACAATTTAGTCCTCGAATGTGAACTCAAAGTCCTGTTATGTTATCTCCCTAACAGAACAATTCAGTCCTCGAATGTGAGCTCAAAGTCCTGTTATGTTATCTCCCTTACAGAACAATTTTGTGCTCGAATGTGAGCTCAAAGTCCTGTCATGTTATCTCCCTAACAGAACAATTCAGTCCTCGAATGTGAGCTCAAAGTCCTGTCATGTTATCTCCCTAACAGAACAATTTAGTCCTCGAATGTGAGCTCAAAGTCCTGTCCTCTTATGCTATCTCCTTTATAGAACAATTTAGTGCTCGAATGTGAGCTCAAAGTCCTGTTATACTATCTCCCTAACATAACAATTTAGTGCACGAATCTGAGCTGAAAGTCCTGTTATGTTATCTCCCTGACAGAACAATTTAGTCCTCGAATGTGAGCTCAAAGTCCTGTTATGTTATCTCCCTAACATAAAAATTTAGTGCTCGAATGTGAGTTCAAAGTCCTGTTATACCATCTCCGTAATAGAACAATTTAGTCCTCAAATGTGAGCTCAAAGTCCTTTTTATGTTATCTCCCTAACAGAGCAATTTTGTCCTCAAATGTGAGCTCAAAGTCCTGTTATGTTATCTCCCTAACAGAACAATTTAGTGCTCGAATGTGAGCTCAAAGTCCTGTCATGTTATCTCCGTAACAGAACAATTCAGTCCTCGAATGTGAGCTCAAAGTCCTGTTATGTTATCTCCCTAACAGAACAATTTAGTGCTCCAATGTGAGCTCAAAGTCCTGTTATACTATCTCCCTAACAGAACAATTCAGTCCTCGAATGTGAGCTCAAAGTCCTGCTATGTTATCTCCCTAACAGAACAATTTAGTGCTCGAATGTGAGCTCAAAGTCTTGTTATGTTATCTCCCTGACAGAACAATTTAGTCCTCGAATGTGAGCTCAAAGTCCTGTTATGTTATCTCCCTAACAGAAAAATTTAGTGCTCGAATGTGAGCTCAAAGTCCTGTTATGTTATCTCCCTAACAGAACAATTCAGTCCTCGAATGTGAGCTCAAAGTCCTGTCATGTTATCTCCCTAACAGAACAATTTAGTCCTCGAATGTGAGCTCAAAGTCCTGTTATGTTATCTCCCTAATAGAACAATTTAGTCCTCGAATGTGAGCTCAAAGTCCTGTTATACTATCTCCCTAACAGAACAATTTAGTGCTCGAATGTGAGCTCAAAGTCCTGTTATGTTATCTCCCTAACAGAACAATTTTGTGCTCGAATGTGAGCTCAAAGTCTTGTTATGTTATCTCCCTAACAGAACAATTCAGTCCTCGAATGTGAGCTCAAAGTCCTGTCCTGTTATGCTATCTCCTTTATAGAACAATTTAGTGCTCGAATGTGAACTCAAAGTCCTGTTATGTTATCTCCCTAACAGAACAATTCAGTCCTCGAATGTGAGGTCAAAGTTCTGTTATGTTATCTCCCCAACAGAACAATTTAGTGCTCGAATGTGAGGTCAAAGTCCTGTTATACTATCTCCCTAACAGAACAATTTAGTGCTCAAATATGAGCTCAAAGTCCTGTCATACTATCTCCCTAATAGAACAATTCAGTCCTCGAATGTGAGCTCAAAGTTCTGTTATGTTATCTCCCTAACAGAACAATTTAGTGCTCGAATGTGAGCTCAAAGTCCTGTTATACTATCTCCCCAACAGAACAATTTAGTCCTCGAATGTGAGCTCAAAGTCCTGTTATGTTATCTCCCTAACAGAACAATTTAGTGCTCCAATGTGAGCTCAAAGTCCTGTTATACTATCTCCCTAACAGAACAATTCAGTCCTCGAATGTGAGCTCAAAGTCCTGCTATGTTATCTCCCTAACAGAACAATTTAGTGCTCGAATGTGAGCTCAAAGTCTTGTTATGTTATCTCCCTGACAGAACAATTTAGTCCTCGAATGTGAGGTCAAAGTCCTGTCATGTTATCTCCCTAACAGAACAATATTGTCCTCGAATGTGAGCTCAAAGTCCTGTTATGTTATCTCCCTAAAAGAACAATTCAGTCCTCGAATGTGAGCTCAAAGTCCTGTCATGTTATCTCCCTAACAGAACAATTTAGTCCTCGAATGTGAGCTCAAAGTCCTGTTATGTTATCTCCCTAACAGAACAATTTAGTCCTCGAATGTGAGCTCAAAGTCCTGTTATACTATCTCCCTAACAGAACAATTTAGTGCTCGAATGTGAGCTCAAAGTCCTGTTATGTTATCTCCCTAACAGAACAATTTAGTCCTCGAATGTGAGCTCAAAGTTCTGTTATGTTATCTCCCCAACAGAACAATTTAGTGCTCGAATGTGAGGTCAAAGTCCTGTCATACTATCTCCCTAATAGAACAATTCAGTCCTCGAATGGGAGCTCAAAGTTCTGTTATGTTATCTCCCTAACAGAACAATTTAGTGCTCGAATGTGAGCTCAAAGTCCTGTTATACTATCTCCCCAACAGAACAATTTAGTCCACGAATGTGAGCTCAAAGTCCTGTTATGTTATCTCCCTAACAGAACAATTCAGTACTCGAATGTGAGCTCAAAGTTCCGTTACGTTATCTCCCTAACAGAACAATTTAGTCCTCAAATGTGAGCTCAAAGTCCTGTCATGTTATCTCCCTAACAGAACAATTTTGTGCTCGAATGTGAGCTCAAAGTCCTGTCATGTTATCTCCCTAACAGAACAATTCAGTCCTCGAATGTGAGGTCAAAGTCCTGTTATGCTATCTCCTTTATAGGACCATTTAGTGCCGAATGTGAACTCAAAGTCCTGTCATGTTATCTCCCTAACAGAACAATTCAGTCCTCGAATGTGAGCTCAAAGTTCTGTTATGTTATCTCCCTAACAGAACAATATTGTCCTCGAATGTGAGCTCAAAGTCCTGTCATGTTATCTCCATAACAGAACAATTCAGTCCTCGAATGTGAGCTCAAAGTCCTGTCATGTTATCTCCCTAACAGAACAATATTGTCCTCGAATGTGAGCTCAAAGTCCTGTTAAGCTATCTCCTTTATAGAACAATTTAGTGCTCGAATGTGAGCTCAAAGTCCTGTTATGTTATCTCCCTAACAGAACAATTCAGTCCTCGAATGTGAGCTCAAAGTCCTGTTATGTTATCTCCCTAACAGAACAATTTAGTGCTCGAATGTGAGCTCAAAGTCCTGTTCTGTTATCTCCCTAACAGAACAATTCAGTCCTCGAATGAGAGCTCAAAGTCCTATTATACTATCTGCCTAACAGAACAATTTAGTGCTCGAATGTGAGCTCAAAGTCCTGTTATGTTATCTCCCCAATAGAACAATTTAGTCCTCGAATGTGAGCTCAAAGTACTGTTATACTATCTCCCTAACAGAACAATTTAGTGCTCGAATGTGAGCTCAAAGTCCTGTTATGTTATCTCCCTAACAGAACAATTCAGTCCTCGAATGTGAGCTCAAAGTCCTGTTATGTTATCTCCCTAACAGAACAATTCAGTCCTCGAATGTGAGCTCAAAGTCCTGCCATGTTATCTCCCTAAAGAACAATTTAGTGCTCGAATGTGAGCTCAAAGTCCTGTTATGTTATCTCCCTAACAGAACAATTCAGTCCTCGAATGTGAGCTCAAAGTCCTGTTATACTACCTGCCTAACAGAACAATTTAGTCATCGAATGTGAGCTCAAAGTCCTGTTATGTTATCTCCCTAATAGAACAATTCAGTCCTCGAATGTGAGCTCAAAGTCCAGTTATACTATCTGCCTAACAGAACAATTTAGTGCACGAATCTGAGCTGAAAGTCCTGTTATGTTATCTCCCTAACAGAACAATTTAGTGCTCCAATGTGAGCTCAAAGTCCTGTTATACTATCTCCCTAACAGAACAATTCAGTCCTCGAATGTGAGCTCAAAGTCCTGCTATGTTATCTCCCTAACAGAACAATTTAGTGCTCGAATGTGAGCTCAAAGTCTTGTTATGTTATCTCCCTGACAGAACAATTTAGTCCTCGAATGTGAGCTCAAAGTCCTGTTATGTTATCTCCCTAACAGAAATATTCAGTCCTCGAATGTGAGCTCAAAGTCCTGTCCTGTTATGCTATCTCCTTTATAGAACAATTTAGTCCTCGAATGTGAGCTCAAAGTCCTGTCATGTTATCTCCCTAACAGAACAATTTAGTCCTCGAATGTGAGCTCAAAGTCCTGTTATGTTATCTCCCTAATAGAACAATTTAGTCCTCGAATGTGAGCTCAAAGTCCTGTTATACTATCTCCCTAACACAACAATTTAGTGCTCGAATGTGAGCTCAAAGTCCTGTTATGTTATCTCCCTAACAGAACAATTTTGTGCTCGAATGTGAGCTCAAAGTTCTGTTATGTTATCTCCCTAACAGAACAATTTTGTGCTCGAATGTGAGCTCAAAGTTCTGTTATGTTATCTCCCCAACAGAACAATTCAGTCCTCGAATGTGAGCTCAAAGTCTTGTTATGTTATGCTATCTCCTTTATAGAACAATTTAGTGCTCGAATGTGAACTCAAAGTCCTGTTATGTTATCTCCCTAACAGAACAATTCAGTCCTCGAATGTGAGCTCAAAGTCCTGTCATGTTATCTCCCTAACAGAACAATTTAGTCCTCGAATGTGAGCTGAAAGTCCTGTTATGTTATCTCCCTTTATAGAACAATTTAGTCCTCGAATGTGAGCTCAAAGTCCTGTTATACTATCTCCCTAACAGAACAATTTAGTGCTCGAATGTGAGCTCAAAGTTCTGTTATGTTATCTCCCCAACAGAACAATTTAGTGCTCGAATGTGAGGTCAAAGTCCTGTTATACTATCTCCCTAACAGAACAATTTAGTGCTCGAATATGAGCTCAAAGTCCTGTCATACTATCTCCCTAATAGAACAATTCAGTCCTCGAATGTGAGCTCAAAGTTCTGTTATGTTATCTCCCTAACAGAACAATTTAGTGCTCGAATGTGAGCTCAAAGTCCTGTTATACTATCTCCCCAACAGAACAATTTAGTCCACGAATGTGAGCTCAAAGTCCTGTTATGTTATCTCCCTAACAGAAATACTTAGTGCTCGAATGTGAGCTCAAACTCCTGTTATGCTATCTCCCTAGTAGAACAATCTGGTCCTCGAATGTGAGCTCAAAGTCCTGTTATGTTATCTCCCTAACAGAACAATTTAGTGCTCGAATGTGAGGTCAAAGTCCTGTCATACTATCTCCCTAATAGAACAATTCAGTCCTCGAATGGGAGCTCAAAGTTCTGTTATGTTATCTCCCTAACAGAACAATTTAGTGCTCGAATGTGAGCTCAAAGTCCTGTTATACTATCTCCCCAACAGAACAATTTAGTCCACGAATGTGAGCTCAAAGTCCTGTTATGTTATCTCCCTAACAGAACAATTCAGTACTCGAATGTGAGCTCAAAGTTCTGTTACGTTATCTCCCTAACAGAACAATTTAGTCCTCAAATGTGAGCTCAAAGTCCTGTCATGTTATCTCCCTAACAGAACAATTTTGTGCTCGAATGTGAGCTCAAAGTCCTGTCATGTTATCTCCCTAACAGAACAATTCAGTCCTCGAATGTGAGGTCAAAGTCCTGTTATGCTATCTCCTTTATAGGACCATTTAGTGCCGAATGTGAACTCAAAGTCCTGTCATGTTATCTCCCTAACAGAACAATTCAGTCCTCGAATGTGAGCTCAAAGTTCTGTTATGTTATCTCCCTAACAGAACAATATTGTCCTCGAATGTGAGCTCAAAGTCCTGTCATGTTATCTCCATAACAGAACAATTCAGTCCTCGAATGTGAGCTCAAAGTCCTGTCATGTTATCTCCCTAACAGAACAATTTAGTCCACGAATGTGAGCTCAAAGTCCTGTTAAGCTATCTCCTTTATAGAACAATTTAGTGCTCGAATGTGAGCTCAAAGTCCTGTTATGTTATCTCCCTAACAGAACAATTCAGTCCTCGAATGTGAGCTCAAAGTCCTGTTATGTTATCTCCCTAACAGAACAATTTAGTGCTCGAATGTGAGCTCAAAGTCCTGTTCTGTTATCTCCCTAACAGAACAATTCAGTCCTCGAATGTGAGCTCAAAGTCCTATTATACTATCTGCCTAACAGAACAATTTAGTGCTCGAATGTGAGCTCAAAGTCCTGTTATGTTATCTCCCTAATAGAACAATTTAGTCCTCGAATGTGAGCTCAAAGTCCTGTTATACTATCTCCCTAACAGAACAATTTAGTGCTCGAATGTGAGCTCAAAGTCCTGTTATGTTATCTCCCTAACAGAACAATTCAGTCCTCGAATGTGAGCTCAAAGTCCTGTTATGTTATCTCCCTAACAGAACAATTCAGTCCTCGAATGTGAGCTCAAAGTCCTGCCATGTTATCTCCCTAACAGAACAATTTAGTGCTCGAATGTGAGCTCAAAGTCCTGTTATGTTATCTCCCTAACAGAACAATTCAGTTCTCGAATGTGAGCTCAAAGTCCTGTTATACTACCTGCCTAATAGAACAATTCAGTCCTCGAATGTGAGCTCAAAGTCCAGTTACACTATCTGCCTAACAGAACAATTTAGTGCACGAATCTGAGCTGAAAGTCCTGTTATGTTATCTCCCTAACAGAACAATTTAGTGCTCCAATGTGAGCTCAAAGTCCTGTTATACTATCTCCCTAACAGAACAATTCAGTCCTCGAATGTGAGCTCAAAGTCCTGCTATGTTATCTCCCTAACAGAACAATTTAGTGCTCGAATGTGAGCTCAAAGTCTTGTTATGTTATCTCCCTGACAGAACAATTTAGTCCTCGAATGTGAGCTCAAAGTCCTGTTATGTTATCTCCCTAACAGAAATATTCAGTCCTCGAATGTGAGCTCAAAGTCCTGTCCTGTTATGCTATCTCCTTTATAGAACAATTTAGTCCTCGAATGTGAGCTCAAAGTCCTGTCATGTTATCTCCCTAACAGAACAATTTAGTCCTCGAATGTGAGCTCAAAATCCTGTTATGTTATCTCCCTAATAGAACAATTTAGTCCTCGAATGTGAGCTCAAAGTCCTGTTATACTATCTCCCTAACACAACAATTTAGTGCTCGAATGTGAGCTCAAAGTCCTGTTATGTTATCTCCCTAACAGAACAATTTTGTGCTCGAATGTGAGCTCAAAGTTCTGTTATGTTATCTCCCTAACAGAACAATTTTGTGCTCGAATGTGAGCTCAAAGTTCTGTTATGTTATCTCCCCAACAGAACAATTCAGTCCTCGAATGTGAGCTCAAAGTCTTGTTATGTTATGCTATCTCCTTTATAGAACAATTTAGTGCTCGAATGAGAACTCAAAGTCCTGTTATGTTATCTCCCTAACAGAACAATTCAGTCCTCGAATGTGAGCTCAAAGTCCTGTCATGTTATCTCCCTAACAGAACAATTTAGTCCTCGAATGTGAGCTGAAAGTCCTGTTATGTTATCTCCCTAATAGAACAATTTAGTCCTCGAATGTGAGCTCAAAGTCCTGTTATACTATCTCCCTAACAGAACAATTTAGTGCTCGAATGTGAGCTCAAAGTTCTGTTATGTTATCTCCCCAACAGAACAATTTAGTGCTCGAATGTGAGGTCAAAGTCCTGTTATACTATCTCCCTAACAGAACAATTTAGTGCTCGAATATGAGCTCAAAGTCCTGTCATACTATCTCCCTAATAGAACAATTCAGTCCTCGAATGTGAGCTCAAAGTTCTGTTATGTTATCTCCCTAACAGAACAATTTAGTGCTCGAATGTGAGCTCAAAGTCCTGTTATACTATCTCCCCAACAGAACAATTTAGTCCACGAATGTGAGCTCAAAGTCCTCTTATGTTATCTCCCTAACAGAAATACTTAGTGCTCGAATGTGAGCTCAAACTCCTGTTATGCTATCTCCCTAGTAGAACAATCTGGTCCTCGAATGTGAGCTCAAAGTCCTGTTATGTTATCTCCCTAACAGAACAATTCAGTACTCGAATGTGAGCTAAAAAGTTCTGTTACGTTATCTCCCTAACAGAACAATTTAGTCCTCAAATGTGAGCTCAAAGTCCTGTCATGTTATCTCCCTAACAGAACAATTTTGTGCTCGAATGTGAGCTCAAAGTCCTGTCATGTTATCTCCCTAACAGAACAATTCAGTCCTCGAATGTGAGGTCAAAGTCCTGTTATGCTATCTCCTTTATAGGACCATTTAGTGCCGAATGTGAACTCAAAGTCCTGTCATGTTATCTCCCTAACAGAACAATTTAGTCCTCGAATGTGAGCTCAAAGTCCTGTTATGTTATCTCCCTAACAGAACAATTTAGTGCTCGAATGTGAGCTCAAAGTCCTGTTCTGTTATCTCCCTAACAGAACAATTCAGTCCTCGAATGTGAGCTCAAAGTCCTATTATACTATCTGCCTAACAGAACAATTTAGTCCTCGAATGTGAGCTCAAAGTCCTGTTATGTTATCTCCCTAATAGAACAATTTTGTCCTCGAATGTGAGCTCAAAGTCCTGTTATACTATCTCCCTAACAGAACAATTTAGTGCTCGAATGTGAGCTCAAAGTCCTGTTATGTTATCTCCCTGACAGAACAATTTAGTCCTCGAATGTGAGCTCAAAGTCCTGTTATGTTATCTCCCTAACATAAAAATTTAGTGCTCGAATCTGAGCTCAAAGTCCTGTTATGCTATCTCCTTTATAGAACAATTTAGTCCTCGAATGTGAACTCAAAGTCCTGTTATGTTATCTCCCTAACAGAACAATTCAGTCCTCGAATGTGAGCTCAAAGTCCTGTCATGTTATCTCCCTAACAGAACAATATTGTCCTCGAATGTGAGCTCAAAGTCCTGTCATGTTAACTCCATAAGAGAACAATTCAGTCCTCGAATATGAGCTCAAAGTCCTGTCATGTTATCTCCCTAACAGAACAATTTAGTCCTCGAATGTGAGCTCAAAGTCCTGTCCTGTTATGCTATCTCCTTTATAGAACAATTTAGTGCTCGAATGTGAGCTGAAAGTTCTGTTATGTTATCTCCCTAACAGAACAATTCAGTCCTCGAATGTGAGCTCAAAGTCCTGTTATGTTATCTCCCTAACAGAACAATTTAGTGCTCGAATGTGAGCTCAAAGTCCTGTCATGTTATCTCCATAACAGAACAATTTAGTCCTCGAATGTGAGCTCAAAGTCCTGTCATGTTATCTCCCTAACAGGACAATTTAGTCCTCGAATGTGAGCTCAAAGTCCAGCTATATTATCTCCCCAACAGAACAATTCAGTCTCCGAATGTGAGCTCAAAGTCATGTTATGTTATCTCCCTAACAGAACAATTTAGTCCTCGAATGTGAGCTCAAAGTCCTGTTATGTTATCTCCCTAAAGAACAATTTAGTGCTCGAATGTGAGTTGAAAGTCCTGTTATGTTATCTCCCTAACATAACAATTTAGTGCTCGAATCTAGGCTCAAAGTCCTGTTATGTTATCTCCCTAACAGAACAATTCAGTCCTCGAATGTGAGCTCAAAGTCCTGTCATGTTATCTCCCTTACAGAACAATTTTGTCCTCGAATGTGAGCTCAAAGTCCTGTCATGTTATCTCCTTAACAGAACAATTTAGTCCTCGAATGTGAGCTCAAAGTCCTGTCCTGTTATGCTATCTCCTTTATAGAAGAATTTAGTGCTCGAATGTGAGCTCAAAGTCCTGTTATGTTATCTCCCTAACAGAACAATTCAGTTCTCGAATGTGAGCTCAAAGTCTGTTATGTTATCTCCCTAATAGAGCAATTTAGTGCTCGAATGTGAGCTCAAAGTCCTGTTATACCATCTCCCTAACAGAACAATTTAGTGCTCGAATGTGAGCTCAAAGTCCTGTTATGTTATCTCCCTAACAGAACAATTCAGTCCTCGAATGTGAGCTCAAAGTCCTGTTATACTATCTCCCTAACAGATCAATTTAGTGCTCAAATGTGAGCTGAAAGTCCTGTTATGTTATCTCCCTAACATAACAATTTAGTGCTCGAATGTGAGCTCAAAGTCCTGTTATGTTATCTCCCTAACAGAACAATTTAGTGCTCGAATGTGAGCTCAAAGTCCTGTTATGTTATCTCCCTAACAGATCAATTTAGTGCTCAAATGTGAGCTGAAAGTACTGTTATGTTATCTCCCTAACATAACAATTTAGTGCTCGAATCTGAGCTCAAAGTCCTGTCATGTTATCTCCCTAACAGAACAATTCAGTCGTCGAATGTGAGCTCAAAGTCCTGTCATGTTATCTCCCTAACTGAACAATTTAGTGCTCGAATGTGAGCTGAAAGTCCTGTTATGTTATCTCCCTAACAGAACAAATCAGTCCTCGAATGTGAGCTCAAAGTCCTGTTATACTATCAGCCTAACAGAACAATTTAGTCCTCGAATGTGAGCTCAAAGTCCTGTTATGTTATCTCCCTAATAGAACAATTTAGTGCTCGAATGTGAGCTCAAAGTCCTGTTATACTATCTCCCGAACAGAACAATTTAGTGCTCGAATGTGAGCTCAAAGTTTTGTTATGTTATCTCCCTAACAGAACAATTCAGTCTCCGAATGTGAGCTCAAAGTCATGTTATGTTATCTCCCTAACAGAACAATTTAGTCCTCGAATGTGAGCTCAAAGTCCTGTTATGTTATCTCCCTAAAGAACAATTTAGTGCTCGAATGTGAGTTGAAAGTCCTGTTATGTTATCTCCCTAACATAACAATTTAGTGCTCGAATCTAGGCTCAAAGTCCTGTTATGTTATCTCCCTAACAGAACAATTCAGTCCTCGAATGTGAGCTCAAAGTCCTGTCATGTTATCTCCCTTACAGAACAATTTTGTCCTCGAATGTGAGCTCAAAGTCCTGTCATGTTATCTCCTTAACAGAACAATTTAGTCCTCGAATGTGAGCTCAAAGTCCTGTCCTGTTATGCTATCTCCTTTATAGAAGAATTTAGTGCTCGAATGTGAGCTCAAAGTCCTGTTATGTTATCTCCCTAACAGAACAATTCAGTTCTCGAATGTGAGCTCAAAGTCCTGTTATGTTATCTCCCTAATAGAGCAATTTAGTGCTCGAATGTGAGCTCAAAGTCCTGTTATACCATCTCCCTAACAGAACAATTTAGTGCTCGAATGTGAGCTCAAAGTCCTGTTATGTTATCTCCCTAACAGAACAATTCAGTCCTCGAATGTGAGCTCAAAGTCCTGTTATACTATCTCCCTAACAGATCAATTTAGTGCTCAAATGTGAGCTGAAAGTCCTGTTATGTTATCTCCCTAACATAACAATTTAGTGCTCGAATGTGAGCTCAAAGTCCTGTTATGTTATCTCCCTAACAGAACAATTTAGTGCTCGAATGTGAGCTCAAAGTCCTGTTATGTTATCTCCCTAACAGATCAATTTAGTGCTCAAATGTGAGCTGAAAGTACTGTTATGTTATCTCCCTAACATAACAATTTAGTGCTCGAATCTGAGCTCAAAGTCCTGTCATGTTATCTCCCTAACAGAACAATTCAGTCGTCGAATGTGAGCTCAAAGTCCTGTCATGTTATCTCCCTAACTGAACAATTTAGTGCTCGAATGTGAGCTGAAAGTCCTGTTATGTTATCTCCCTAACAGAACAAATCAGTCCTCGAATGTGAGCTCAAAGTCCTGTTATACTATCAGCCTAACAGAACAATTTAGTCCTCGAATGTGAGCTCAAAGTCCTGTTATGTTATCTCCCTAATAGAACAATTTAGTGCTCGAATGTGAGCTCAAAGTCCTGTTATACTATCTCCCGAACAGAACAATTTAGTGCTCGAATGTGAGCTCAAAGTTTTGTTATGTTATCTCCCTAACAGAACAATTCAGTCCTCGAATGTGAGGTCAAAGTCCTGTTATGTTATCTCCCTAACATAACAATTTAGTGCTCGAATGTGAGCTCAAAGTCCTGTCATGTTATCTCCCTAACAGAACAATTCAGTCCTCGAATGTGAGCTCAAAGTCCTGTTATACTATCACCTTAACAGAGCAATTTAGTTCTGGAATGTGAGCTCAAAGTCCTGTCATGTTATCTCCCTAATAGAACAATTCAGTCCTCGAATGTGAGGTCAAAGTCCTGTTATGCTATCTCCTTTATAGAACAATTTAGTGCTCGAATGTGAACTCAAAGTCCTGTTATGTTATCTCCCTAACAGAACAATTCAGTCCTCGAATGTGAGCTCAAAGTCCTGCCATGGTATCTCCCTAACAGAACAATTTAGTGCTCGAATGTGAGCTCAAAGTCCTGTTATGTTATCTCTTTAACAGAACAATTCAGTCCTCGAATGTGAGCTCAAAGTCCTGTTATACTACCTGCCTAACAGAACAATTTAGTCATCGAATGTGAGCTCAAAGTCCTGTTATGTTATCTCCCTAATAGAACAATTCAGTCCTCGAATGTGAGCTCAAAGTCCAGTTATACTATCTGCCTAACAGAACAATTTAGTGCTCGAATGTGAGCTCAAAGTCCTGTTATGTTATGCTATCTCCTATATAGAACAATTTAGTGCTCGAATGTGAGCTCAAAGTCCTGTTATACTATCTCCCTAACATAACAATTTAGTGCACGAATCTGAGCTGAAAGTCCTGTTATGTTATCTCCCTAACAGAACAATTTAGTGCTCGAATGTGAGCTCAAAGTCCTGTTATGTTATCTCCCTAACAGAACAATCTAGTCCTCGAATGTGAGCTCAAAGTCCTGTTATGTTATCTCCCTAACAGAACAATTTAGTCCTCGAATGTGAGCTCAAAGTCCTGTTATGTTATCTCCCTAACAGAACAATTCAGTCCTCAAATGTGAGCTCAAAGTCCTGTTATGTTATCTCCCTAAAGAACAATTTAGTGCTCGAATGTGAGCTCAAAGTCCTGTTATGTTATCTCCCTACCATAACAATTTAGTCCTCGAATGTGAGCTCAAAGTCCTGTCATGTTATCTCCCTAATAGAACAATTCAGTCCTCGAATGTGAGCTCAAAGTCCTGTTATGCTATCTCCTTTATAGAACAATTTAGTCCTCGAATGTGAACTCAAAGTCCTGTTATGTTATCTCCCTAACAGAACAATTCAGTCCTCGAATGTGAGCTCAAAGTCCTGTTATGTTATCTCCCTTACAGAACAATTTTGTGCTCGAATGTGAGCTCAAAGTCCTGTCATGTTATCTCCCTAACAGAACAATTCAGTCCTCGAATGTGAGCTCAAAGTCCTGTCATGTTATCTCCCTAACAGAACAATTTAGTCCTCGAATGTGAGCTCAAAGTCCTGTCCTCTTATGCTATCTCCTTTATAGAACAATTTAGTGCTCGAATGTGAGCTCAAAGTCCTGTTATTTTATCTCCCTAACAGAATAATTTAGTCCTCGAATGTGAGCTCAAAGTCCTGAGGCCACAGCGGCATGCGACGTCAGAGAAAGGGCACCAGAGATGTCGATGCCGCGATGTTGAAAATTTTAATACAAAGGCTTATAGAGAATGCATGCTGAAGGTGAAGTGAAGAATGTTCAACGAGAAGGATGAGACTGTATCACATCTCCTGACAGGATGCTCTAAGTTAGCTTCCACAGAATATCTCAGCATACAGAATGAGGTGGCAAGATAGACGCACAGAGAGATCTGCATAGAGAATAACATCAAAGTAATGAAACAACAGTAGAAACATGTCCCCTCATTGCTACAGAGAATGATCAAGTAAAGATCCTGTGTGACTTCGAGATCAGAACAGATCACAGAATATCTGCAGGACGACCAGACAAAGACCAGACACAGTGAAGAAGAAAACAATGATTATTGACATCACACTGCCAGAAGATCGAAACATTCGCGACAAGGAAAGAGAAAAGATGAACAAGTACCAAGATCTACGACCTGAGATAATGAAATTGTGGAATATAAGTGCGAAGATGGTCCCGGTAGTCATTGGAGCTCTTGGAGCCCACAGAGAAATTCAGACTATCTCAGTAAAATGCCTGGCTCCTTCTATGTCCCGGAGTTAGTCAAAGCCGCACTCCTTGTCAGGGCCCACATCTTTAGACGTACACTTGACCTCTCTGAGTCATTGTAAGGCTCCGAGGTCCAGGTGATAACGTAGCGGCCGAAAAAGTAGAAGATCTACGGTGGTGTAGTAAAAATAAACAAATCTTGATATTCTTCACAAGCGATATTCGGTGAGCGAGTACATACGGCAAGCATGCAAAAAAGTGAAAAGATAAAAGGTTGACGTACATGCATACTTCAACGACAAAATCTGATAGAAGAGTCATGGAGTCATTTATTACATAGTAGGATTAGTAAATAATTTATTTAATGTCTGGCCTACATTCAAAATGAACTTGCTTTGATTTCATAATATGGAGGCCCATTGAATTCATAAATATAATTCAATATCTTTCAGAGTATACAACTCCTTCCTCAATGGATGCACACAAAATCAAACAGCAATTCTTTTATATGAGATGAATGATTTCATTAAACTTTAAAAATGACATGATTTGTAAATGTACTGCGATGATCTGCAGCAAAGTAAATGAAAACGATTGTCTTCACTTAGACGCCGTGATGTGAAAAGATAAATTAGTTATAGATTCAACAGTAAAGGAATGGATCCGTCATTGTTATTCGTTATTCATTACATTCTCTAATTCTTTGATTAAAATTGATGACACGCTATTATTGTAAAATTATTCATGTGTTAAGCTTGTGGGTGCGTTGAACTGAAAATATTCATCAATGCGGGTAATAAGATGTTTGGACGCAATTGCACTGTCTACAAGTGTGCGAAGAAGTACGTTTAGTTATAAGATCAGAGGAAGCATTATCTTTGTTCCGACAAAGCATGGCTGCCTCGAAAGTGTGATACACTGGTCTGACATTCATGGCATTCGGCAAGCTTTTCTTCAAGTTATGCACTTTATTTTTCAGAATATGACCATTGTCACGAATACATTCACTTTCAGAATATGTAGGCAGATATGAAATGCGTGGCAAAATGCAAATGCCAAAATTGAAATTTAAATGACAAAATGACCACTAGATTTTCAAATCACTTTATTGCCGATCGATTTCTATCCACTTAGCTTTTCAAGGCAAACTGAATACAAATAATCTGCAGACGGTTTCATAAACAATTGCACAAAAAAGTTAACCCATTTTCAAATGTAATTTTCATTTAGAAGTCCTGCTTCAATTTTGATAGACGATGTACCATATGAAAACTTCAAGAAACTTTATATCATGTGAAAGGCTGCATATAGTACTTTAAATTGCAAGAGTATTTAGGTTGTGTCTTATCAGTTGTGGTCAGTAGACTTACAAATGTGAATTTTTGGTCAATTCGTTCTCCGATGCCTACAGACGAAACTACCAGATGAAGAAAATTAAGATCATAACCATTGAATCAGGTTTGTTTTAAGCTTTCAGATGATTTAGTTCTTTTCGAGTTTCGACAACATCTGCTAAATTTTACTCAATTACAACTTTTGCTTGATTTTTCGCTAACTTTCGCGTTAAATGGTTTTAGCGGTTAACTGCACGCAGCTTAATAACTTTTGTTGCATTAACCCAGACTTTTTCGAGTTTGAGTTTAAAAGAATGTTGGTGTTATCAGCTCCAAAAATATGTAAGTTTTATCAAGATCGGTCCATCCGTTCACTGGCAAACTTCAAATTTGTCTTATTCCCACACTCAGTCATTCGGTGAGTCATCATTTCCCTCGCTTGAGGTCAGAAGATTTCGATTCTCTGATGTGCAGACGGCGCCGCCTGTCTGCTCTGCACCTTATTTTCAGGGCAACAGAACAATGGCCACACAATAGCAATTCTTCACGCCGCAGTTGCTGACGCTGGCGTCCAATAACGGGATCGACAAGATTTTTTCAACTCAATCAATGATGACAGGAGGACAGACGAGTGCTCCACATGAAATGATCAGTGCTATGAAGCAGCAAACTTCCAATCACTAATTACTTCATTCAATCAGTCAAACCAGTGTTTCCTCAGCCTAGTGTCTCTACTGCTGAAGTGAATGAATTTAGTAGTCAATCAATTATGAGCTCATGATTCAATTTTATGACAATAAGCAAAAGATAAAAGAGCTTTTCGTGATGTGCAACGAGTTAGGAAGCGGACTGTGGGTATTATACAACGAAATTACTCAAAACTGAAGCATTATTCAATCATAACACACACATGTGTTTTAAAGAAGAATGACACGGTCAATAAATGCGCTCTTATTTCTGGACTGTATAGTCGAGTGTCTCTTATGAGTCCGATGTTATAAAGAGGATAACAGAATATTATAATTATAACATATTATCCGATGACAATGCCCACTGCCATGGTCCTGCAAAAACCTTCAACTTCTTGAGGGACTGAGTATTTCTCGCGACAAGCAAGCGCCCTACAGTTCTGACTGCAACCAGTGTGACCGCTGGGTCAACAGACCTTTGAAGCAAGCCCTCCGAGAAGTCAAAAGTTTCAAACGAAAACGAGACATTCACTGCATGAGAGGCGGCAAATTCACGAAGAGCACTTTGTGAACGAGTCTAAAAGTCTTGTGGATTATTGCTTTTGTGTGCTTCATAAATCCTCTGGTAAATAATTAGATAAATAAATAAATAAATTGCTGTCGTATTGTCAGTTGATGAAATGAAATGCATGTAAGATAAACGAGAATACACGAGCATGCTTGTAAGCATGTACAGCATTCTTGCTATATAATTTTAATTACATTTATTTAGTAACTTAGAACATAACCTTAGACTTATAAAAACTTAAGCCCTAGAATGTTGTTTGAGACATACCCGTGGATGCGTGGAACAAAGGTCATCAAAGTGAGCATCAATGCGAACGGCAGTACTCTGAGAGAGCATAGGTTTACTTTGATGCTTAATGTAATGCTGTCTTGAGTACATAGTCCTAAAATGCCCTCTCGAGCAAGTGGCTACCTAGTAGAAATGCCTTAAAAATGCCCTGTATGTCAGTCAGACATAGATTCTGTCCACAGATTACTCGAAACTCCGATGTCACATTCACATATCGTCTTCAGAGATTCGATGTATCACCTTCAAATTCTTGTCTAGTCAGAATATTCTTGGTTTTACGTAGTAGTTGGCGAATCTCGGCATCCCTGAATTCTTCATCTTCAATAATTAGTCCTACTAATGAAGTGATCGGCTCGACGGTATAGCCAGATCAATATTTCCTCTCTCATTCGCTATATTTCGATCATCTTATTCAACTTACAGCTGTAACTATGATTAGGAGAATGAAATCTAGACAGGAACAAACTACAGCGGTAATCATGTCAAATAGGCCTCTACATGCCTACCATGCAAGCGTGCCGTGACTCATGCGAACCCCAACGATTAAACTCATCATTTCTACGCTGTTACCTGATGCTATTCTTCATTTGACATACATCTAATTCGATTCTTGTTCAAATATATCTGTTTATTTCCATGGAAATCTACAAATGTGCTTTCCTAATTAGTTATGAATGAAATATGCACCCCATCGAGTCTAACAAAATAAGTTTGATACTATGCATATTGAAATGAACTTTTTGAAATATCCCGAAATGATTGACCAGATGTTTTTTAAGATATGGAAAAGGATTTCATAAATTTTAGACAATATGTTGATCTCGAAAGAGGCTTTCCAAAAAGTGATTTGGAAATTCTGCTACGGAACACATGTTTCTGTACTATAATGTAATCGGCGAGTACGGTAGATGCACAATGAACAGATAAGGTCATTCCTACTGAGACCGTCTACACGCTATTGAATCCTCCAGTATTATCAGCTAACAATGAAGACAAGGCCGTAATCAGTAGACCGTGATGTCAGATGACCACCCACAATCTGCTTCCATCTGGATTTAAGGTGCATTGTTGATGTCATGGAAAGATTTTAAATGGATTCTCACAATAGAGCTTAGAATTCATGACTTGAAGAGAAAGATCGTTCATTTTGACTGCAATTATTCAATGACAACAATCAATTCATTGCAACTATTCGATGACAGCAATCAATTCACTGCAACTATTCGATGACAGCAATCAATTCATTGCAACTATTCGATGACAGCTATCAATTTATTGCAACCATTCGATGACAGCAATCAATTCATTGCAACTATTCGATGACAACAATCAATTTATTGCAACTATTCGATGACAGCAATCAATTCATTGCAACTATTCGATGACAGCAATCAATTCATTGCAACCATTCGATGACAGCAATCAATTCATTGCAATTATTCAATGACAGCAATCAATTCCGTGCAACTATTCGATGATAGCAATCAATTCATCACAACCATTCGATGACAGCAGTCAATTCATTGCAAATATTCGATGACAGCAATCAAATAAACGTCCCCCACATTTGGTGATTTATTTCATGACGACATGAACTGGTGTGCATACTCACAGACAAGATAGTCGTTTTGCAGAGGAAAGTGGTCCTACTAAGGAGAAAATCACTGATAGAAGTGCATGTGTACAATGCATATGCGTTTCAATGAGCGTTTCTGAAACTTTTATGCGCTGCTGTCAGACATGCTTTTATGCCATTTAACAATGCCACAAATTTAGTTTTCAATGACACTGCAGATCAGAATTGTAAATTACATTGTTCTTATTTGAATTTGATTGTCATATAGCCTACATGTAGCTGAATAAGGCATCAAAGTAGTTGATATGAATAATGGATGTGTAAAATCAAAATTGAAATGCTCAAATAAGATGTTGGTGCTTGAAAAATTGTTCTTATTGCAGTTTTATAAAGTTCAGCACTTCAGTTTTGCCGTATATTATCATAATCAAAATTTACTGCTTTTTGAAGTGGTAGGACGTGATGGTATATATATAGGCGACTTCGAATTTGATCCGAAGTGACTCTGCTGGGAGGGGGCTACTTATTTCCGAAGTTAAAGGTCCAAATTCAAGACAAAATACACCAGATGAAAGCTCTTATAATGACGAGTCAGAAGATCATCATTATTTTGATGTTCAAGGTCACTGTGGAGGATATGTGGTCAAAAAGATGATTTTTTACTAATGTTCACAAATTAATTTCATTTTTTTAAATTTTGAATTAAAAACGTCGAAGTCTGTATAGAATCTACAAAGGAATTATCATTTTCTGTTCGAATTGAGACGAGAACACTTTCCTTTGCAAATTCGAATAATTTTAATATCAAAAAGGACATCTGAAAACATTCAAAGCGAAAATAGCGCAAAATTCGACAAATCTGTCGTCCATTCAAATTTTTGAAATGTCATTGTGACCAAGGCATTGAGGCGATATTATTATAAATTTGTGGTAAGCTGTGAAATACGTAGAAGATAAGATATCTATGATATGGAGTTCGCATCTTCTTTCGTTCAGGAGCTAGATAACATTTTCGGTAGGGGTGCGCTCAGTGGAACGAAGGTTAATAAGATATTTATCAAATATTTACTGAAATTTTAGTAGTCCTTCTAAACAACATAAGCGTTTTATGAAGTAATACTAAATAAAATCTATTAAATATTGAATAAAACATGATAGATCTCCTCCAAACCACGTACGTCATTAGTAAATGTTGATCAATGCTCATAAACATCAAACAAAACTTGACTTAAGATGTTGCTGATTGGTCCACTCCCGAACGAGTCGTCAACAGAGGGCAACTTAAAACTTTGCTCTGAAAGATGTCCATCGAATGATCGTTTCAGTAGATCTCATCTGAAATAAACACAAGAACAAATTCAGTAAAGACTTACATATGGCTGCTCCGCTGTGCTGTATCATCCACTTCATATCATTTCCAGGACAAGGTGTAGAATTTTCCTATACATTTAGTTCTACAAACCGTCCAATTATCTACAGTGAAGTCGATATTCTTGAATCGTAGGTACTGAAAAGAAAATAAAATGCTTATTTGAATTTGCGGATGCAAACAATTGATCGGTTTATCGTACATGTGCTTAATATCAATACAATGAAAAAGCTGAGTTACAAGAGGAAGTATCGGCTATATACGGCATCCATGCCGGTGTTAATCATCAATTTCTTCTATCTCCATGACTTAGTGCATGCAGATATCGGCGGGGAAACATGTACCTTAACAATAGGTGTGTAAAAACGCAATGTATGCTATTAATAGAACGGAACATTGCCAAAACTATCGAATGGAAAGCGAAAACGTGGGCCTCATCACATTGACTGAAATACGTGTAACTAGCTTGTGGTGAAGCAATTGAGGAGTAGGATAGAATATGTACACTGTAAATCGCTGGATACGAAAATTACATACAAACACATACCAAGTTTACATACAATTTGAAACCAACATTTGATACGAGATTCTGGTATATATAAAGAAATCTGGTATGTTTTTCATACGAATGGCCATTTACTTTCGTATGTGATTGGTATGTAAACGATACGAACTATGCTAACTGTGATTGGCTGTTTTACGTTGAAATACGAATTCTTGGTATGTTGTATATACGAGACCCGATGCAAATTGGTATGTGTTTCGTATGTCTTTCGTATGAATAGCTTTATGTCATATGGCAAAAAATATGTTATACTACATACTACTTACAAATAACTTTTTTCCAGTAATACCAGCCGTGAATATTTCTTTGTGAAAGTGTGGTATTTAACTAGATTAGATTTATTGTGGAATTAAAGCCGCATGTCATCTTTGCAACTTGTCTTATAGCATTCACAAGACTCATAATTAGCTCATTTCCTTGAACTAAATTGATAAACATCATTTCAATAAAACGATAACTTCTCAGCAACCATGTTGACTTATATATCTCAAACATAACTATTTTTGCATTTAATGAATTATAATGTGTTTTTACTTCGGATTGATAATATACCTTATTTCAAAATTACATGATACATAATTGTTGATGGTCAAATACTTATTGATTATTTATGAAATGCCTCGGACTTACATGTATTAAAATCGAATTCAGCATTTAAGATATCACTCTTGAATGTCATTATCTAACTACTTACAGAACAGTAGTAACATTAATGTGATCTTTATTGACAAAAGTTGTTAAATCAACATGCTTTGGACATGATTGATGCTTTCTTTTAACATTGTGCTGGTATGGCTTTAGTATGTAAAGCATACCACACTTGAAATAACATGCGAAAAGCATACAAATATATATCAAGATCATACAGAAATATACCAAAAAAATATCTTGGTATGCATCCTTCGTATGTGATTGGTATTGGGCGATTTACAGTGTACACTTATCATCTGTATTATTATCACAGCACAAATCTTCGGATCAGTCGGCATACTCGGATCATTGATACTTTAAAAATGTGTTGTTGGATCGGTCGCATTTTAATGGTCATTTTGGGATTGTTTTTGATTTGCTGGATTGGACTTGGCAGCTGAATCCGATCTGGCGCACACCTCAACGATCAACTCGCGCACCTAAAGAAATGATGCAAGATGCGGTGCGCATTAACAGCAACTACATAACATAATTTATTACCGTGTCCTGAACTCTTTGCAGCGTAGATTTTCATCAAAATGCGTGTTAAGCAATACCTTTATTAATGACCAAACCTCCCCCTCATTCCGAGCACCACCAATTTAGAGAAATCCTCCATTCTGTGGAACTCCTACATCAATGGCGCGTAAGCCAATTTGCTGATGCACAAATAACAGATTTTCTCAATTAGTTTGTTTATAAGAAAATGATCCTCGTGTATTGACAGATAATAAATGATACCGATCCCAAGGAGCTTCATGCCTTTATCTTCAGGTTAATTTGGAAGCAATTAACTAGGCCTACACTGTAAATCGCTCAATACGAAGGGTGCATACGAAAATATTTTTTGGCATGTTTCTGTATTCTCTTGGTATATATTTGTATGCTACATTTCACATACGAAAGCCATACCAGCACAATGTTAAAAGAAAACATAAATCATGTCCAAAGTATGTTGATTTAAGGCCTTTTGTCAATAAAGATCACACTAATGTTGCTACTGCTTTGTAAGTAGTAAGATAATGACATTCAAGAGTCAAACTTGTAATACTGAATTCGATTTGAATACACGTAAGTCTAAGGCGTTTCATGAATAATCAATAAGTATTCAACCATCAACAATCATGCATTATGTAATTTTAAAATCAAGCATATTATCAATCCGAAATAAAAACACATTATAATTCATGAACGCAAATATAGTTTTGTTTGAGATATATAAGTCAACATGGTTGAAAGAAAAATATCGTTTGAATGAATTGATGTTTATCAGCTTGGTTCATAAAGTAGAGCTAACTAAACGTCCTGTGAACGTTGCTAGACAAGGAGCGACGACGTCAATCTTGTGGAGCGTAAAATTCACAATAAATCTAATCTAGTTAAATATCACTCCATCAAACAAAAGATATTCACGACTGGTATTACAGAAAAAAGTAATTTGAGAGTAGTATGTAGTACATACATTTTTTGCTATGTGACTTAAAGCTGCTCATACGAAATTCATACCAGAGACATACGAATAAGGATGAATTTGCATCGGGTCTCGTATATAAAACATACCAACAACTCGTATTTCAGTGTAAAACATTCAATCACAGATAGAATAGTTCGTATCGCTACATACCAATCGCATACGAAAGTAAGTGAGATGTCGTATGAAAGACATACCAGATGTCTGTAAACATACGAGAATCTCGCATCAGATGTTAGTTTCAAATTGTATGTAATTTTGGTATATTTTTGTATGTAATTTTCGTATCCAGCGATTTACTGTGTAGTCGAGATAATGAAGTGATTAGCTTTGGTCAAGCAATACCCTGCAAAAGTGTTTTTTTCTACTGAAATTGTCAACTTTATCACATGGAGATAAAGTTAGACAATGATCGATAGACATTCCCTTGGAAATTTGGTCAAAGGAGTCGTTTGAATTTCCAGAAAATCCCTGAACTTGGCCTGCCGATGATTCCTGATGTTGGATAAAATGGGAGCTGTTCAGGTCTTTTCCTATTTTTCAACTATTTAAGAGCATTATGGGACTTTCGAAAAAAAATTAGCAGAATAAATCATTGAAAATATCACAATCAAGCAAACTATACAAAATAATCACAATTCAATCACAATAGATATTGTTCATGATGATACACGCCCAGGGAATGAAAGAATGCAAACGTCTTGATGTCCTAACATCGGGTAAACATAAACGACCGCTACGTGGTAACCGCTTCGGAATAATATCATACAGGGGGTGCGTTGCTACACTTTCACAATTTCTAAAATACTTGAAACAACGATCTCACCTGACAAAATTGATACATGGGAACTCGACACACGAGCAGTCACTGCCATAAATTAGACGATGGCTACGTTTATGAAACTTGTCTAATTTATCCTCAATCCCTTTAGGAAGATAGAAAAATAGGGGTGAGGCCTACAATAACACAGACATAATGAGAGATACAACTATATATACAACAGTAAACTGACATCTAGTAATAACAGACTTGAGTACTCTAATCACAAATAAACGCTGAGACGCCAGCTTGAAAATTTCATCAAAATGGTAGTTCCATTTCATTTCGTCAGTCCAATGAACACCCAAAATCTTTAATTGATTAACAAGTGGAACATTTTGATACTCCACACATCCAGCGGGACTGCGTCGAAAAATCATTTGCTTCGACTTGGTCAAATTCAGTAACAGTAAGAGTCATTCCAATCAATTATAGCACATAAATTGTTGGGATTCAAATCATCAAGCACAGGCTCAACAAGAGTTATGTCATCTGCATAAAGCACTATCTCTGACTCAGAAGATACCTGCAGAAACCCATGAAACAGGCAAAGAGAAAGGGGCTCAAAATGGACCTTTGGGGGACTCCAGAAGGTACTAGGCAAACAGACCCAAGGATGCCATTCAATCTTAAACGCTGAGATCTATCAGAAAAGTAACTCTTCAGCCACAAGATAAATCCACGATTTACATCCTCTAAAATCAAATAATTCAAAAGAACATTATGGAGAATCTTATCGAAAGCCTTTGACAGATCTAGACACGTCATTCTAACAGCAATAACTCTAGGCATTTCTAAGTATGAAGTAACACTGTCATGGATTTTTATAAGTGCGCTGTCGGTGGAACTAAAGGAGCGGAAAGAATACTGATGCGCTCCATATAACGATATTAACTTTGATAAAACAGTGTTCAGAACAAATCGCTCCAATATCTTGCTGACCAGAGGTGTTAGCGAGATTGGTCGAAAGTCTTGGGCAGATGGGTTTCTTCGTTTAGGGAGGGGAATGACATCCGATAATTTCCACAGTGTAGGGAAGCGTCTTGACAAAACAGAAGTTTTGAAAATTTTACAAATTGGAGCTGATAACCAGAACGCTCTTTCACGCAGCAAACGCGCCGGTACACCATCACTTCGGGAAGATTTATTTAACTGGGAACGTGCGAGGTAGACATCATGAGCAGTAAAGTCTGGTTCCCATTCTTCATCTTCAAAGTCTAGCAGAGCGACATCATCCTGTCGGTTGAAGTTATTGTCATTAATTTTGCCTGTATAGTTGTCAGCAATTTCTCCACGTCTCCGTATTTCTTGATAAGCGCTTCATAGTCATGAGCAGTCTTCGATCCACGAACATCGTTAACGACTTTCCAAACATGTAAAGTCTTTCAGCCCAATTAAATTTTGCCTTCCTTATTTCACTTTTGACTTTGGCTTTATAATGTTCATACAAGTGCCATTTCTTTTGTCTAAATGCACACCATCGTTCATCAATGAGACTTTTTAGTAATGGAGTAACCCAGGGTTTGTCATTTTTCGTCAATACCACATATTTATATGGGATGAAGGGCATTATCGTATGTAAATGCTGATAGAAGGCAGTGCACATGTCATCAACATATTTACTAACCATAGCTGAGTCAGAGTCAGTAATTGATAACAAATATATGAATCGATCAATATTTGATTGTCGATAATCCCACAATTTCACAACCATTTGAACTTCATTGTTGCAATTTTTGCCGTAAAGGATGACACTGTTATGGTCCGATGATCCCAAGGGTGGGCCGATGACTGCTTCTCCGACATAGTGGTCACATATTTCGCTATTTATCCAAATTTGGTCCAATATTGAGACGCATCGTGTAGGGGATTTCACAGTTATGAAATGAAAACTGTTGTTCAAACATCGCAGAATCAAAATTGTTAAAATCTCCACATAGGACCAACATTTAGGTCAGGTAAAGAGGACAATTTATTATCGATGACACGGACGATGTGATCAGAAAGACTGTTCAATTCCACAGCTCTCAAGTTCGGAGGAATATAAATACAAATCAAGAGTAACTTCAAGCACGAGATTCTCAAGATAATAGACTCAACAGTGGGAGGATGTTTATATTGTATAAGTCGTAAACCAGTCATGGAATTGCAGACCCATACTGCGACTCCGCCACCGACTCGACCAATTCTATCACAACGGTGAAAGTCATAGTTTGGCAATTGAAGTAAATCGTCATGTATGTCTGTATGAAGCCATGACTCCGTTACAACCAGTACGCCAGGGTGAAGAGAAGATACGAGTACCGATAGTTCATCAAATTTTGAAAACACTGATCGAGCGTTCAAAAGCATAACTGTGGGGAAAGAATTATTCCTACTTGATCTAGTAAAATCACTTAGTGAAAATTTCGAGACCTCAGTTCAGATCTTAGAATCACTTTATCCTTGAATAGAACAACATCTTCATTATTAGCCCGTCGCCTCTGTAACTCAGCTCGTAATACTTTCTGCTCGTTCAATTGCATTATTGATCTATCAGGGTTGATAAATATATCCTTGTAATTTGTGAGTTTCTCAATATCCTCGCATTGCGCAAAATGTCATTTTTCACTTGTTGATTAGAGAGCACAATCTTCAGAAGTCTAGGCTTGCCAGTCATGGATCGTCCAATACGCTGACATCTGACAATCGTATTACTGGCTGCCTCAACTCCAATTTCAGATATCAGTTTACAGAATTCAGTGCGATCAGAGACCTCTCGTGCTTGTGTGGAGAGATCGGTGCATTCCATGAGACCCGAGACGATGACGTTATTAGCTCTGTAGTTCCGATCTTCAACTTCTTTAAAAATCTGAGTGCTCAAGTCCGAAGTTACGTACTGAAAACCGAGCTTCAATGACTGAATTTCATCATCGTGTACGGCCAGCTTATCACTAGAAGTAGACAACTTATCTTCGACAGTTTTTACTCTTTCATTCAGAGCTTCAAGATTTAAAGCGATTTTATCAATTTCAAGAGTTAGTCTTGAAATAATTTCTGTCCTATGTTCATCCAAAAGACGTTGTACATCATTCAAATTTATTGCATTACTTGTGTTGTTATTGGATCTAGTATTTTGGACGGGATTTGGGCTCGAAGAAGGCATTATATCGGCAAAATTTGATTACGAAAAATATACCTATGCAACCTGTTTAGTTCCGGATTGGAACCACCGAAATATCGCACCAGAAGCAGATGTCGTAACCAGAAGACCAACAGGCAAAAAGTTCTGCTGGTAATGTTACTCACATCTATTCAGAGAATTCGAATTTATGAGCGCCGCAGAGCCGAAGTGTACAGGATGACGTCAGAATCGGCACAAACAACTTTACAGCCAAGAGATTGCAAGGGACTGATGAACAATACTCATACGGCAACGTGGAAAGGAATCAAGACGATGATCGTAGGCAATCCAACAAGAATAGACGATCGAATTTGAGCACAATTATAAAGGACACACTGACGATTGCACAAACCAAAATTTGAATGAAAACGGTGACTAGAAACCGAAGTTCATAGCTATTCTTTCAACAAACCAAGAGAGCCGACTCACAACCGACCGACCAGCACTGTTGCAGACGTGTGGTTATTAAATTTAATATTATGCTAAATGCAAAATTCCGTCTTATAAGCACCAAGGTTGGATCTTGAGTTTACCCTTGGCTGACATTAGGTGCTCGAAGGTCCAAAAACTTGCCGTGAAGATTAATTTGTTCCAAGTTTTAAACATTGTTGCAGGCTAATGTTTTATTAGGCTTTAATATACGGCCAGCCTGCCATCTGAAGAACACAGAAATAATATTTTCCGAATTCATAGTGTCAACGAAACTTGTACACGACATTATGTGATATGAATAGCTGCTTAATAGTAATCTCAGCGAAGATAACAGGACTCTTCGTTTGATACTAGTAGGAGTAGGGATACCTGCAACGGAAGAACTGACAGCTAAAGTGCAGATTTTAAATCTTGGGCTTGGGTCTTGGGGCTTTGACCAAAGTTTGTGGAAAACATATAAAATATAATATAATTAGTAATAAAAAATATAATTAATCATCTCTCTCGGTCTCTACTGTTTCTTTATCAAAATGTTTATTAAAAAGCCCAATCATTACCCAATGCAACTAACAGATTTAAGCTGTCATCGTCGAAAAGCACAAACTTTTAAAATGGTATTTCCTCAAAGAGAATCGAATGCAATCTTCCGAAGCTCAATAGATTTTGCTGCTTTATGACATCAAGTTCCGTAAATTCAATATTTAAAGGATTCTACCTATGAACTATCATAGTCGGATATTTTGGGACGTAGGCATCACACTTAGGAAGAAGTGTCTACATTTCGTCAACATATATGATATTGTAATTACTTTTCTTGGTGTCTTTCTGTTTATAAATGCTTCTTTACGTTTTGCAGCATTCCACAAGGATAAATTTGAATGCGCCTGAGATGAATTAGCGCGGTCGACAACGCTGAGAAGATCAGATGCCCTATGTTCTTCTCAAAGGATCTGCTCGAGTGAGGCACCCGTTATGCAAACAATTTAGTCCTCGAATGTGAACTCAAAGTCCTGTCATGTTATCTCCCTAACAGAACAATTTAGTGCTCGAATGTGAGCTCAAAGTCCTGCTATGTTATCTCCCTAACAGAACAATTTAGTCCTCGAATGTGAGCTCAAAGTCCTGTTATGTTATCTCCCTAACAGAACAATTTAGTCCTCGAATGTGAGCTCAAAGTCCTGTCATGTTATCTCCCTAACAGAACAATTCAGTCCTCGAATGTGAGCTCAAAGTCCTGTTATGTTATCTCCCTAACAGAACAATTTAGTGCTCGAATGTGAGCTCAAAGTCCTGTTATGTTATCTCCCTAACAGAACAATTCAGTCCTCGAATGTGAGCTCAAAGTCCTGTCATGTTATCTCCCTAACAGAACAATTCAGTCCTCGAATGTGAGGTCAAAGTCCTGTCATGTTATCTCCCTAACACAACAATTTAGTCCTCGAATGTGAGCTCAAAGTCCTGTCATGTTATCTCCCTAACAGAACAATTTGGTCCTCGAATGTGAGTTCAAAGTCCTGTTATGTTATCTCCCTAACAGAACAATTTAGTGCTCGAATGTGAGCTCAAAATCTTGCTATGTCATCTCCCTAACAGAACAATTTACTACTCGAATGTGAGCTCAAAGTCCTGTCATGTTATCTCCCTAACAGAACAATTTGGTCCTCGAATGTGAGTTCAAAGTCCTGTTATCTTATCTCCCTAACAGAACAATTTAGTCCTCGAATGTGAGCTCAAAATCCTGCTATGTCATCTCCCTAACAGAACAATTTACTACTCGAATGTGAGGTCAAAGTCCTGTTATGTTATCTCCCTAACAGAACAATTCAGTCCTCGAATGTGAGGTCAAAGTCCTCTTATGTTATCTCCCTAACAGAACAATTTAGTGCTCGAATGTGAGCTCAAAGTCCTGTTATGTTATCTCCCTAACAGAACAATTTGGTCCTCGAATGTGAGTTCAAAGTCCTGTCATGTCATCTCCCTAACAGAACAATTCAGTCCTCGAATGTGAGCTCAAAGTCCTGTCATGTTATCTCCCTAACAGAACAATTTAGTGCTCGAATGTGAGCTCAAAGTCCTGTCATGTTATCTCCCTAACAGAACAATTCAGTCCTCGAATGTGAGCTCAAAGTCCTGTTATGTTATCTCCCTAACAGAACAATTCAGTCCTCGAATGTGAGCTCAAAGTCCTGCTATGTTAGCTCCCTAACAGAACAATTCAGTCCTCGAATGTGAGCTCAAAGTCCTGTCATGTTATCTCCCTAACACAACAATTTAGTCCTCGAATGTGAGCTCAAAGTCCTGTCATGTTATCTCCCTAACAGAACAATTTAGTCCTCGAATGTGAGCTCAAAGTCCTGTCATGCCATCTCCCTAACAGAGCAATTTATTGCTCGAATGTGAGCTCAAAGTCCTGAGGCCACAGCGGCATGCGACGTTAGAGAAAGGGCACCAGAGATGTCGATGCCGCGATGTTGAAAATGTTAATACAAAGGCTTATAGAGAATACATGCTGAAAGCGAAGTGCAGAATGTACAACGAGAAGGATGAGACTGTATCATATCTCCTGACAGGATGCTCTAGGGTAACTTCCACAGAATATCTCAACAGACACAATGAGGTGGCAAGACAGACGCACAGAGAGATCTGCATAGAGAATAACATCAAAGTAATAAAACAACAGTAGAAACATGACCCCTCATTGCTACAGAGAATGATCAAGTAAAGATCCTGTGTGACTTCGAGATCAGAACAGATCACAGAATATCTGCAGGACGACCAGACAAAGACCAGACACAGTGAAGAAGAAAACAAGGATTATTGACATCGCACTGCCAGAAGATCGAAACATTCGCGACAAGGAAAGAGAAAAGATGAACAAGTACCAAGATCTACGACCTGAGATAATGAAATTGTGGAATATAAGTGCGGAGATGTTCCCGGTAGTCATTGGAGCTCTTGGAGCCCACAGAGAAATTCAGACTATCTCAGTAAAATGCCTGGCTCCTTCCATGTCCCGGAGTTAGTCAAAGCCGCACTCCTTGGCAGTGCCCACATCTTTAGACGTACACTTGACCTCTCTGAGTCATTGTAGGGCTCCGAGGTCCAGGTGATAACGTAGCGGCCGAAAAAGTAGAAGATCTACGGTGGTGTAGTAAAAATAAATAAATAAATCTTGATATTCTTCACAAGCGACATTCGATGAGCGAGTACATACGGCAAGCATGCAAAAAATGGAAAAGATAAAAGGTTGACGTACATGCATACTTCAACGACAAAATCTGATAGAAGAGTCATGGAATCATTTATTACATAGTAGGATTAGTAAATAATTTATTCAATGTCTGGCCTACATTCAAAATCAACTTGCTTTTATTTCATAATATGGAGGCCCATTGAATTCATAACTATAATTCAATATCTTTCAGAGTATACAACTCCTTCCTCAATGGATGCACACAAAATCGAACAGCAATTCTTTTATATGAGATGAATGATTTCATTAAACTTTAAAAATGACATGATTTGTAAATGTACTGCGATGATCTGCAGCAAAGTAGATAAAAACGATTGTCTTCACTTAGACGCCGTGATGTGAAAAGATAAATTAGTTATAGATTCAACAGTAAAGGAATGGCTCCGTCATTGTTATTCATTACATTCTCTAATTCTTTGATTTATATTGATGACACGCTATTATTCTAAAATTATTCATGTGTAAAGCTTGTGGGTGCGTTGAACTGAAAATATTCATCAATGCGGCTAATAAGATGTCTGGACGCAATTGCACTGTCTACAAGTGTGCGAAGAAGTACGTTTAGTTATAAGATCAGAGGAAGCATTATCTTTGTTCCGACAAAGCATGGCTGTCTCGAAAGTGTGATACACTGGTCTGACATTCATGGCATTCGGCAAGCTTTTGTTCAAGTTATGCACTTTATTTTTCAGAATATGACCATTGTCACGAATACATTCACTTTCAGAATATGTAGGCAGATATGAAATGCGTGGCAAAATGCAAATGCCAAAATTGAAATTTAAATGACAAAATGACCACTAGATTTTCAAATCACTTTATTGCCGATTGATTTCTGTCCACTTAGCTTTTCAAGGCAAACTGAATACAAATAATCTGCAGACGGTTTCATAAACAATTGCACAAAAAAGTTAACCCATTTTCAAATGTAATTTTCATTTGGAAGTCCTGCTCCAATTTTGATAGACGATGTACCATATGAGACCGTATGCTTCATAGATCATTTTGCCATACATTTTTACTTTCTGAAGTGGTCAGTTGTGGTCAGTAGGTCACACGAAAGAAAATTAAGCGCTTTCTTTGATGAAGGGTTTTAATACGAAGACGACAGAATTTTTTAATGAAAATTGACAGATAGTGTGAGCCATCATTCAGCTTCATCATAATGCAAAGATTTTGAGATTTGTTGAATAGACAAAGAGACACAGTGCCATTAAGTTTTACCAAAACATTGCAACTGAAAGAACATCTGACGAGATTTTTCATTGATGAAGATGCTCAATTTCAAGAAACTTTATATCATGTGAAAGGCTGCATATAGTACTTTAAATTGCAAGAGTATTTAGGTTGTGTCTTATCAGTTGTGGTCAGTAGACTTACAAATGTGAATTTTTGGTCAATTCGTTCTCCGATGCCTACAGACGAAACTACCAGATGAAGAAAATTAAGATCATAACCATTGAATCAGGTTTGTGTTAAGCTTTCAGATGATAGGTAGTATTCTTTTTGAGTTTCGACAACATCTGCTAAATTTTACTCAATTACAACTTTTTCTTCATTTTTCGCTAACTTTCGCGTTAACAATGTTTTTGGTGATTAACTGCACGCAGCCTAATAACTTTTGTTGCATTAACCCAGGCTTTTTCGAGTTTGGGTTTAAAAGAATGTTGGTGTTATCAGCTCCAAGAATATGTAAGTTTTATCAAGATCGGTCCATCCGTTCACTGGCAAACTTCAAATTTGTCTTGTTCCCACACTCAGTCATTCGGGGAGTCATCATTTCCCTCGGTTGAGGTCAGAAGATTTCGATTCTCTGATCTGCAGACGGCGCCGCCTGTCTGCTCTGCACCTTATTTTCAGGGCAACACAACAATGGCCCACACAATAGCAATTCTTCACGCCGCAGTTGCTGACGCTGGCGTCCAATAACGGGATCGACAAGATTTTTTCAACTCAATCAATGATGACAGGAGGACAGACGAGTGCTCCACATGAAATGATCAGTGATATGAAGCAGCAAACTTCCAATCACTAATTACTTCATTCAATCAGGCAAACCAGTGTTTCCTCAGCCTAGTGTCTCTACTGCTGAAGTGAATGAATTTAGTAGTCAATCAATTATGAGCTCACGATTCAATTTTATGACAATAAGCAAAAGATAAAAGAGCTTGTCGTTGTGTGCAACGATTTAGGAAGCGGACTGTGGGTATTATACAACGAAATTATTCAAAACTGAAGCATTATTCAATCATAACACACACATGTGTTTTAAAGAAGAATGACACGGTCATTAAATGCGCTCTTATTTCTGGACTGTATAGTCGAGTGTCTCTTATGAGTCCGATGTTATAAAGAGGATAACAGAATATTATGATTATAACATATTATCCGATGGACTTTATAACATCGGACTCATAAGAGACACTCAACTATACAGTCCAGAAATAAGAGCACATTTACTGACCGTGTCATTCTTCTTCAAAACTTATTTATCTGGTCAATGGCGAAAATCATCACTAAAAATGTATATACATACCGGGTGTGCCAAAAAGAGTGACGAAAACTAAACTCTTATAACTGCGCCAATTTCCATTCGATTCAGTTTCCATTTCATTCAGTTCCCATTCAGCATTACGACCTCCAGTATGTTCATGGAAGTGAAGACTGTGACAGAGGCTTTGTACTGGCTCGGGTTGACTGCTTACAGGCATGCTGCTGTCGTCACTGACTCCATGTCCACATTGGAAAGGATCAGAGGTGGCTCTTGACTGGAGAAATTCCCTCGAAAAGAGCCGACTCAGAAAGATGATATGGATATTTTGTCCTGGTCATTGTTCTGTCATTGGCAATGAAAAGCAGATAAGCTTGCGGGTACAACCACGATTCATGGCAGTCTGACACTTGATCCAGCTACTGTCATGTCTCTTGTGTATGATGACTTGCGCGAGAAGGATTCAAGTGATGACTCCTACACT
The DNA here is from genome assembly GCA_907163375.1 of Prostheceraeus crozeri. Lineage (NCBI taxonomy): Eukaryota > Metazoa > Platyhelminthes > Polycladida > Euryleptidae > Prostheceraeus > Prostheceraeus crozeri. The sequence goes on along the minus strand of CAJQUW010009717.1, from coordinate 61,077 downwards.
CTGCGAAGATTGGTGGCAAGAGGCATTCAACGCGGTAAGAGCGATCTATTTGGACCAGCATGACGGAGACGGAATCAGCTGTTGATGGAGACCATCAACAGAGTGACTCTGAAGTGGACGATCCAGCGGCGGACGGAGCAGATATGGGTTCATTCTGACTGCGATGATGTCGCCAAGGAAGCCATTCGATTCAACTGACTTTCTGCATACAAATGTAAAATACCCATAAGTTCTGGTCTGTAAAGTTTGAAGTTTGAATATTGATTACTCTTACAGAGAAACAGGGATCAGTTCAAATCCTGAATATTTTCAATGGTGAAGTTCAAGATATCGGACATGTTGATATCCAATGTCCATCCATCAATCGTGATCATAGCACGTTATTTAGCATGATCAAGCAAACACAAACATCAAGGATTGATTACACTTCGCATAGACTTCTTAATGTTAGTATGTGGATCATAGAAATTAACGATACCATAGAAAGTCCTAGAATGGAAATTGCATGAAAATTATGGCATACGCCGGGGGAACTTAGTTGGGGCAAAACGTAAATTGTACTAGCTGGTTTCCTTGCTTTCTGATTGGCATTTCTGATTGCTTTCTGATTACATTTATCAAGCCAATTTGGGATCTGGATTGCTCCCCCTGGTCCAAAGATCATGTACACAAAAGCAATAATGAACTTACAAAATACTGCAGCGACAGGATGACAAAGAAGGAAATCCTTTTAAACGTTCTGTACGTTCATCATTTTGAAATATTGCTCCTATAATCTATCAAGAGTATAATCAGACACATGCAACTTACAATGTCGATTTACAGAACATGCATTACTCCATCTTGAAATCAGAGGTCAATAAATCTTCGATTATTCATTTTACTTTAAAAGGCTCCCCTATGCATTATATTTGAATAATTTTCAAAATCTTTGCATGCTTTCGAATATCAGCTTCGAAAATATCACCACACTGTATTACATAAGTCATTTAATGATTAATTGAACAGTTTCACTGACATTTTATTTGTCTGAGAAATGATTGTAGGGTAAGAAGTGTGTTTATTCCAGAAAAGCGCTAGGTTTCTTAACTGATTGACGGAGAAATTATACAATCATTAGAAATTTTATCAGTGAATACTTCAGATGTTCTTATAACCAGTACATCGACCACATTCGATTATGATTGTGAACCAAATTCTAAATCGTATTCCAGTGTTGAAAAATTGGAAAATAGTTGTCAGTGACTGCTGCAAAAAGACACAGTATATTAATCTATGGAATGATAAGCTATTTCACATGAAACAATACCACCATCTCACTTAAAATTCTCTTCATGAAAATCCTGCAATTTGCTGTCAACAACTTCCACGACCAACTTGGCAAATAGTTTGACTATGATAAAATGTTTTAGATGGAATGTGATCAACAAACCATAGATTTTTCCATGTGCCATCATTGTACATAGACAAGATATCAAACTTCGATTCTAGTGTGCTATTATCAACTTCTATGATGTGGATAGTCAGCTTCCCTAGAATCACTATTGGATGGAAGTTGGAAGCTGTGACAGACGCAAATGGGAAATATTCCAGAACAATTGCCGATACTTTTGAAGAAGTACGTGTTGCAAGAAGCATGATTTGATGGTCTGATTTTAACCCTCAACGGTGCACATAATTTTACTTACGCAGAAGTACAAACGTGTACAATTTGTACACAGCATTGTTATGTTTGATTTTATCAATAAATTTCTTTTAGGTAAGTGCATATTAAATTTTAATGCAACATAGGAAGTCCCTTGCCTTAATACACTTTACTTATTTGATCATGATTGTTGTGTTTAAATTAATCCAATAAAAAATATGTTGTTCATATAATGTATCTTCTCATCACTCTTTCGCATTTCACGATCACGGAATTGTTGTCAAATTGAATAACGCAAAAGAAGAACTTGAAACGTTGGTAGCCGATTATTCCCCTGCAGAAGGGTCTTTAGCTATCATTTGAGGACCAGATATCTTGCAATTAAGTCATATTATCCCTGTCAACACCGGCTCGTATTATCAAAGATGACACCGTAATCATGCCAAAAATTCAGAGAAATCAAAATCTGACATGTGCGACGGATCGGGTTTCAACTTTCTCTCTGTAAATTCAAGATCGGATGTCAGAAGCTTTTCTGTTAGTGCAATGTAGAACATGCCTTATCATGTCTTCGTCGTGCAACAAGAGACACGCATCATTTTCATTCGTCTGAAAGGTTCGCGCCCTCGCAGCCACTTACTCAAAAATGCTTCTTATTACGTGTGGAGGAAGTGGCTGATGAGAATAGGTCACACCTCCAGCTTCTGGTTCTATAACCGAATTGTCATCATCTGTGATATCATCTTTGCTGGATATTTCTTCAAATGCCTCTAGATCTCCCTCGTCGTCTATACGTTGTGGTCATTGCCACTCGATCGTGGAGCGAGTACTTGGTGACTGTCGTACGTAGGGGTATCAACCAGCATATCGTCATCTGATGTGTACGTCAAATCATCGTCGTTTAATCTCAATTTAAATTTGGGCCAGCCTCAATGAAAGTCACACGGCGCCCTCGATGCATCGCGTCGGCGCTGTCGAGAATGTGTTTTGTTCGCTCGCGAACAAAATGAAGAATGACTAAAGAAATGAAGCACTCATTCAAGCTATCTAATCAGACGTTGTAAGACAGATCATCAAGTGCGGGATCGAGTTGCGGAGAGGTGCTGCACACAGATATCTATAATGCCCGCATTTCTAACTGACGATATTATCCTGCTTTCAAACGATGAATACGTCAATTCTAGATGGAGACAATTTGTACACGTTTGTACAGGAAAGGATTATCTAGCTTTTGTGGCTTATTAAAACACTCGGTATCAATGAAAACTACAGATTGGGAAGCCTTGCCAAATCCTAAGGCTGGCATGTAAAACAAAGATTCAAGTTTAATTGCATCAAACAGAAATGAAGTTTGAAAATTTAATTTGTACATTTTGTCTACGTTTGTACGATTGAGGGTTAAAGAACTCAGAAATGAAATTGCAACAATGAGAAAAAATGAATCCAATGCGAAAAATAAGATGATGAGCTGAGAAGAATAATTGGAAATACTTAATTTTGGGGGTAAATTAATTGATTTGATAGTTCACTTCAACTGAGCAGCTTTGCTGAGACATATGATTCAGACTGCCCTCTTTGGCATGGATATTTTCTTCCGTGTTAAATTCGCAGTTGGTTGGATTTTTGACAATTCTGCAGTGATCTTCATCGATGCAAAAAAAGCCTTTTGACAACGTCTTGATCTCACATTTTCATATCATTAGAGAAGTGATGTCAGCTGACAAGTAAGCTGCAACCAAAACCATCATAGAGCACAAGAAATCGTCTCAGAACTATATTCTGTGGAAATATACAGAATATCAACGTTTTAGATTTCAATCATCCCTTTTGTAGTAATGAAGAATGCATGAAAACAGGTGAAATAAATTAATAATAATAGACACGATTCTAAATTCAAATGCCGAAACTTCTAGCCATCATATACTGATTCCATGACAAGAGTTAATAGTTGAAAACAGCATCAATGTGTTCACTTACATGTTTTCTGGCTATTCTCTTATATTCACATTGCAACATGAATTGGAGTAGGCCTAGAATAGGCCGAATTTACTATCATAAAAGGAATGTCAAATAGAGGGGACACAGCTGTCTCCACTGGTCTCATCCTTTACGTAGATTTATGTTAACATGTATGCGTGCATGTATTTATGCTTGATAATGAATTTATAGTCCACATCCATTTAATTTTATTCATAGGATTTACGGAAGTTGTCGTACCGGTAGACTATATAAGATTATTTTAACCGTTATACTTTTGAAGTTTAAGTCTCTAAGTCATGCTTTAAGCCTTAGTTTAGGATGAGTATGCATACCCATGAATAAGTGCTATGACTAGAATATAGGTGGGATCCAGTTAGGCCACATGGACTTCGAACTGCCACTTTCTTATCATGCAGTTTACGCGAAAATTAATTTATAATGAAATTAAGTTTGGGTTATTAGTTTATAGAATATATTTAAGGTTGTTGGGATAAATTTTCGGTTGCTTTATTGTTGGATGCGTGGTTTTGCTCACGGTTTATCTCAGCATACCCTATGTGTCATGATTCGTTTTTTGGCGTGATTGCTTTATAAGACGGATTCATGATAGGCCTACACAGCATTCAACGTGTAAAACTCATCAAAGCTCTGCCGACAACAAAATTGTTAACATTTTTTAAACAATGTGATGATAAAGTATCAATAAAGACGTGAATTTGAGTGTGCTTGATGAGATATCTGCCTCCGTGAAAGGTCTAGGCCTCTCCAAAAACACATGGAAGACGTGCGCATGTACATGTAGGCCTAACAGACGCACAAAAGAAATAAATGATCATAAATACTATTCATCAGCAAAATATACCATAAATTGCAATGCGCAGCCATGCTCATTGTCATGCTGCATATTGCCATTCAAGATAGACAACCTGCTCTACAATTTTGCGATCACATCATGGTGACCTTACATGATAGGCACCATAGCAATGACATTTAATCCACAGTATAAAAATGCAGCTGAACTGATTGACAAAATCTAACATTAGGTTCATTCTTTTGATTGCAGCATAAAAAGAAAATATCGCAGGGTATTGGAATTATGCTGTCTTCTTTATTCAAAGTCAATGGAGATTTGATAAAATTAGCTGAATCTAGGTCGAGGCCTACTTGCATGCTTACAGCGATTCCTATGGTCTAGACTTGGTATAAGCTATGTGAGACTTTTTAAAGAATATCGACCTTCATGTAAATATCAGTTACATGTGTTGTATTGAAATAAATTAGGTAGCCTACTTAAAAGGTCGAATGCCACAATATAAGATACTCGTATAGTTTTCAATACCAGCTGCCATGACAGTTACTGATCTCTCCTGTACTTTCGGTTATCCTCATCTTGCTATGCCATTCTCAGACTGATGACTCATTTAGATTATCTGTATGAAATCTTCAGAATCGGTGCAGGAGTTTGTGATCAATAATCCGATTCCTTCTTTTGTCACTCTCCCCTTTGAAAGGAGTGACTCGTTGATTGAAAGATAAAAAGAGGGAGACTCAAACACTACTCGATTGATGCACAGGAACTGTTTGCAAGCTGTAGAAGTAGAAACAGGTCAATTCGTGCCTTAGTTTTCCAGTCGGTACACTTATAAGACATCTGCGTCGTTGCTACATCAAGGATCTTGCAAGGATATCATGTCAAGCAGTGTAGATTAAATGGCGACTTGAGTTTCCATCATTACATCGACGCTGAAAATCATAATATCGACGGCGTCGTTATGGTGACAGTTTGTGCTGTTTTTGAAGCACACAGCAAAGTCAAGAGGTGAAATGACAAATCCAATTATGCCATTATGGAAGTCTTGGGGCAGGCTATTTATCATGAGAATATCAGATCAAGTGAACATTTCTTCTGGATAAGAGATCACAATAAGTAGCCGTCGTTGTGACGACGAATTGTGATCACTTTTTTAGAGGAAAGATGGCCCTCTTCAAGAAAAATGATGCAATAACAAATATCAGTAGTTATGCGACTTTTGATCATCAATTAAGACCAGTTAAGCATTCTACACGTAAAGTTGCGTTTGAGTTGATGCAGTCAGTCAAAATTTGGAGACATCGATGTGATGACGGGAAAAGTTGTGGACAGCTATGTCGACCTAGCTCTGATTTCGAATAGTTTGATCTCTCAACTCTTCATATTTCTTTGATTCAAAGGTGTTAGGGGTTACTTGAGCCAAAGTCTGGTTAAATATATGCCCTGTTTCTTTGTTGTACAGCAATAAAAAACGTATTTTTTGTGTGGACATGCAAAAATGAGATGTTTTTGAATTTCAAATGAATTTTTATGTCAAAATTCCTGCATGAAACTTTAAATGAAAGACATTTCTGGTTAGAGTAGACGAAGACCAATTGAATGGTGTGTAGAACATTGACAATAGACTTATATCTTGGCCACAAAATGCAAAAGACAAGAATCCCTCCAAAAAACACTAACATTTCTGGATTCTACCATATGTATATTTTTTTTCGTAAACCTGAGCAGGACGTTTTGTATATTAACTCCAAGTCCAATCATCTTCAGTGCATTATCCAACAAATACCGGCAATTGTAGAAAAGCGGTTGTCTGAATTATCATCAAATGAGAACACATTCAACAGCTCAGCTGATTTTTACCACAAAATGTTAAACAACAATGGATACACGCACAATCTCACCTATCAGAGTACTGAAAATGAAAGTCAACTAGATCAGAAGAAGAAGAAAAATCGAAAAAGGGTGATTACATGGTCTAACCCTCCTTGCAGCAAGAATGTTTCTACGAACATTGGTGGGATATTTCTTGCTTTCCCAAAGATCACATGGACAGGAAAATATTTACCCGCAATGCAATACAGTTGAGCTACAGCTGCATGCTAACGTGAAGCAGATTATTACTGGACACAACAAGAAAATATTGAAAAGAAGAGAAGACAAATGATGATAGAATGTGCAACTGTCTTAAAAAAGAGCAATGTCCCCTGAGAAACGAATGTCTCACAAAGAATTTAGTTTCTGAAGCAACAATCTCTTGCGACGACGCCAAATATGAAGAGATGAAATACATCGGAACATGTGAAGGAACTTTTAAATTAAGAATTTGCAAATCATAAAAAATCTTTCAATTATGAGAAATGCAAAAGTGAAACCGAACTATCGAAAGAATACTGGAAATTGAAAGTAGGCAACAAAAATCCTAAAGTAGTATGGTCAATAAGGAGAATATACAAGCCGTTCAAGTCTGGTATATCCAAATGTGATTTGTGTCTTTATGAAAAATATTTCATTCTGACAAATACGGCTGGCAAATTGTTAAACAGGAGAAGTGAGCTGATATCAAAGTGCAGACACAGAAACAAGCATTTGCTTGCTAACTTCAGAGTGTGAATTTTGCGCCCCACCCACTTCTGACTACTATTTACCTGTGATATTAACCAAAGGCTGTAGATTGCGATGTTCATTTGGCTGATGATTGGATGACCACGTACATGAAACTCCGAGTACCAACACAAGCTAGTTTTCTCTGAATAAACAAAGATCTATATAACATGGTGGAAAAAGAGTATCCTAATTATCATGCAACGAAGTCGATTCAACAAAGCAAAGATGACTTATCAAAAAGCTTTAAAACAAAGTGATCATCCATGCAATTTGACATTCAATCCCACTACAACAACAAAATCAAGGCGGAAAAGAAATATCCTATGATTCAATCCTCCATTCAGTACAAATGTGAAAACTGACATAGGAAGACAATTCTTCTCATTGATTATAACTCATTTTCCCACTCATCACAAATATCACAGTCTATTCAAGAAAAATGATATGAAATTGAGCTACAGGTGTGTTAACAATGTGAAAAACATTATAAAAAGTCACAACACAAAGATTTTTGTAAAATCATTAAAAGCAGAGGAAACTACAAACAGAAATTAATTGTAATTGCAGAAACAAAAATGAATGCTCATTAGATGGCAATTATTTGACACAATGTCTCATCTACAAAGCTGCAGCAACCTGCCAATCAAATGAAAATACCTATTATGGCATGTGTGAGGGTGACTTCAGAGGCCGATATAATAATCACAAAACGTCATTTAACAACATACGATATAAAAATGAAACTTCGTTGTCACAATACATATGATCACTGAAAAATGAAAATATTCCGTATAATATCAAATGGAGCATAGTCCAACAGACAAACCCATACTCATGCAGAAGCCGATACTGCAGTCTATGTCTATCAGAAGAACATCACATCATCACTGCCAATTCTGAAACACTTATAAACAAGAAAACTAAAATAATATCAAAATGCAGACATCGACGAAAATTTCTGTTGTGCACTCTTACATCATAGACTGTCATAGGCATTCATGTCATTCGTGAAACTTTAAGTTACAACAATATGTAGATGATCTGACTGAAATTTGATTTTATTTATGTTCTAAAAAATGGTGATGCGGTCAATAAACAAGGTCTTATAATTTCTGGACTGTTTTTGAATGGGCATCCAATAATTCTGTCTACCGAAAATCATGTCATTCAAATTTTTACTTCCATAATTTTCATTCCACCCTCGTTGTATCAAAGCCAATGTTGTCCACGGTTTGTTTTAATGTGCTCTGCGTTTATGTAGCCCTGCGTACTTGGATGATAAATTTGCTTTTCTATTCGAATCTCTTTCTAAACTCGCTTATCCCTCCACTGCTTTGAATAAATTTCTTATTAAAGATAAATCTACTTTCTTTTCACCGAAACCTGTCAACCACAATGATTGTTTTAAGTTTTTATCTGTTCCCTTTGTTCCTTTTCTTCATACTTCGAGAAATCGTCATTTTACCCATTCCTTTGATCATCAGCTTGTTTTTAAGTTCCCAACACCATTCGTTCAACTTTAACCAATAATTGTAAGGAAACTGATTGCGGCATTTATAGAAATCCGTGCAAGAATTGTGACAAGTTTTAAAACCGGGAGATCCTTTGATACTCGTTTGAGGAACATAGAAAAACTTTTGTTAATTTTGATATGAATGACGCCCTTGCCTGACATACTCACAATACTGGACATTTCATTGATTTTGATCATTGTAAAGTTTTATCGCGTTGTAATAACCTGACTCTCAGGCGAGTATTACAATCTGCCTTTGTTAAGTCCAATCAATTTAATAATGCATTGAATATTCACGATGGTTTTTATCAACATGATGTACTTACTGCAAAAAGACTTGCTAATAGTGTTCCTGTCCAATAACTGCTGTAGCTTTACATTCTGTCTACGTTTTTTGTCCATTTTTTACACTTGAAAGTGGTTGCAGCATCACCCAAAGCGTCGTGACTTTGACTTCATCTTTTTTGAAGAATTTTCAATGCATCTTCAAATTCAGTGTGGCATTTTTATCATAAAGATAAGTGCATCTCGGTTGAAGAAACATTAAATTTCCAAAGTGCTTGGATATTTGATTTCACCATCATCTCTCACGTGCATATAGCGTAGTGACTCACTTGGATGATGTCTCCGACAGTGGCGTAGCGTGGTCCCAGACCATTAGCCCTTCGCTCGGCATTCGAGTCCTATTTCTATACCAGACATTTTTTTATGTTACAACATTCATTTTTACAGATGAACTTTTACCAACATTTTGACAATTATCTTAATTTCAATTATTTTTCTACATGCATATTCTGGTTGCGCTGGCTTGTACCCATATGCTGAGATAAGTGAAATATAAATTAATGAAAAAATAAATAAATACATGTGATAAGTAAAAACAGATTTTATTTAAATGAAAATTATATTTTTCCAAAGACTAACTCTGTTGACTTCTTTGTAGTGATTTATTTCAAATCCAAAACAATTCTGCGTTCTTTCTTTTCAAATTCATAAATGACCTTTTCATACAACGATCTCTCCTCGCGGAGGTGTACTAAAATAGATCGCTCAATTGCAATCGTGGTGAGACTTTAACATTCGTGAATGATTGCCCTTGTGTATTTCGCATGGATGTGTGAATACGCTTCAAGGCCGAGAAAGACCTTTCAGCCGAAGCAGTAGTACTCGGAATAGTTAGAATCAACATTGCCAACTTGTAACTTTCTGGGAAAACAGTCAATAAATCATTTTGTGTCATAAATTCAGTTAATTGAAAAACTGATTTATCATAAAAATCTGAAGACAAATATATCACCAGTATAGATGTTGAATTAACTGATATTGATATCAATGAATGTTTTGGATCGTCTGATCATTCTATTATCACATTTAAATTATGTTTTTCTGCTACTGGCAAAAAACTAGACCATCTGAAAAATTCTGCTTCTATAAAGCCAACTGGAAAAAATTTAGAAGTATTCTTGCTGGTTCACGCTGGATTCATGACTCCCACAAAGACATTGAGGATATCTGGAACCAATTTAATAAGAATATGAAACTTGCTATTGAATCTTCAATTCCTCGGTCAATTAGTGTTACAATGCCTCTACATAATGATAATATTGAGTCAAAGTTGAAACAACATCGTTTTTTGTATAAAGTGTATACTGAAAACCCCACTCTTTCCAACAAACTGAATTGCCTCACTTCAGAATCCGATATCTGGATAAGCATTGATTCCGCAACCCATAACCGTGAGAAAAACATCGGGAAACATGTTAAAGATAACCCAAAAGCATTTTGGTCGTACGTCAGTCAAAGACTTAAAAATACTAATCCACCATTTTCTACAATGAAGAATTCTAACGATGAACTAATGTTTGATCCACTATGTATTGCAGAAGAGTTCAATGATTATTTTTTTTCGTTCTTCAACCAACGCACCGGCACCCCCATACATATTAAAGATTCTTCTGATTGTAGAGTCGATATTCCTGTTATAAATTTTGTGACGTTTTCTCAAACAAAAGTTTTAAACTGCATTAAAGGTTTACCTTCGTCCAACTCATGTGACTGTGAAAATTTTTGTTTTGAAATTATAAAACGTGGTGATCTATTTTTAGCCTCTAAGCACTCTTTTCTTTTTCAACAGTCTATGTTTACAGGCTGTATTCCTAATACATGGAAAAATGTTATCGTTTCACCTGTACATAAAGCAGGTAACAAAGATGAGCTCAAAAATTATCGTCCTGTAGCCATCTCTAGTTGTTTCCTCCGTATAATGGAGCGGATTGTGGCCTTGGAGATTTTCGAATTCCTACGTTGTAACAATATTTTGAGCCCCTCTCAGCACGGTTTTGTTAAGGGTTCGTCTATTGAAACGGCCAATTTAGCATTTTATGATTTTGTAACAAGGCATCTTGACGACAAACTTTATGTGGATGCTGTGTTCCTTGACTACAGCCGTGCCTTTGATACTGTTCCTCATCACATTCTCGTCAAAAAATTATGCCATTGTGGAATATGTGGATCATTGCTCCATTGGATCAATGATTACTTAACTGGACGCATTCAATTTGTTAAGATAAACGGTGGGCTGTCAACGCCAAGAAATATTTTAAGTGGGGTCATTCAAGGATCTGTTCTTGGCCCTCTGCTTTTTGTTTTGTTTTTGAATGACCTTGACCAACGAATTACCTACCATGAAATTCTATTGATAAAGTACGCTGATGACATCAAAATGGCCGTTGCCTTCATTCACAGTAAACAACTTGACTCAACTATGCGTCTTCAGGAATCTATTACAACTATTGAATGTTGGTCCAGAGAAAACGGGTTGACTCTTAATGCCTCCAAATGCAAATCAATGCATTTTGGTTTCAGAGACGATGATGCGCATTATTATTGTAATGGAGAGAAACTTGTGAGAGTAGATTGCTTTCAAGACTCGGGGATTATCATCAGTCAGCCTTTCTCCTTTGGCAAGCATAATCTACCATGAGGTTGAAAGCCAACCGTTGCTTGGGTATGATGTTAAAATCATTCAAAAGCAGAAGACATGACATTCTTTTACCTATCTATAAAGCTAACATTCGTTCTATCCTGGAGTTTGGCAACATCATCTGGTCACCGCACACCAAGGAATTAGAAACCCATATTGAAAGAGTACAAAAACGCTTCACTCGCTGTTTCCCATATATTCGACATATTTCTTATCAAGAACGTCTATCCAGGCTTCAACTTCTGTCTCTTTCTACGCGACGATTGAGATACAGACTCATTTTCCTGTTTAAGATTTTGAACAATAAGTCTAACATCAACCCTCATGAATATTTTACCATTTCAACCAGAGAACAACGTGGAAATCCTTTCAAACTACTCATGCCAGCATGCCATCGTAATTTTCGATTGAAGTTCTTTTCAGTAGGAATTATTCAATTTTGGAATCAACTCACTGCCGATGAAGTCAATGTTTCCTCACTTGACTCATATAAGAGGAATTTACATTCTTTCTTTACACGCATCGGTCTATGGTAATTTAATCGATTTTACATTTATCGTGAACATTATGCAACTCAGCAAATTTGAATATTTTATGTTTACTGCCGTGTTGCCCCAACTTGGGGTTTGATATTTGTCACTGTCCCATCTAATTCTCAGAAATCTGTATATTTTATGTATGTACATGACAAATATATCTATTATATATTATATCTATCTATAACCTAATAAGCCGACGATTATCGGCACGACTTTGGCATCTGTGTTCCACAGCTTCTTTATTTCTAACTTCAGATCTTGGTACTTTGTAATCTTTTCTTTCTCCTTCTCTTGTATATTTCGGTCATCCGGAACTGCCATGTCTATAATCAGCGTCTTCTTCTGGGTCTTATCTACCACTATGATGTCCGGTCTTCTTGCTTGAATGTAGTGATCCGTGCGTATCTCCAAGTCCCACAGGATCTTAGTGTTGTTTGTCTCTATCACTGTTTCAGGCTCATGTTTCCAATATTGTTCCTCAACTCTGATTCCTTTCTCCTTGCAAATTGCTCTGTGAATCGATCTAGCAACGTCATTGTGTCTGCGAAGATGCTCCGTTCCTGCTAGTTTCGAGCAACCGGTTAGGATATGAGAGACTGTTTCATCTCCTGCTTTGCATAGTCTGCATTTGGGATCAGAACTTGTTTTCGTGATGTATGTTTTGTGTGCTTTTGTGTTTAGGGCCTGATCTTGTGCGGCTGTTAGCAATGCTTCTGTTTCAATTTTTAACTTCACCTCTTTTATTACTATTATTATTATTATATCACATTGAGTTCACTTCTCAATTTCGGAAAATCAAAAAAGATCCGTACATTTGTTTCAAAGAAGTCATGATACAGTACTGTGCAAAAAGATTGCCCCACCCTAAATTTTATGAGATATTCGGTGAATTATGACTTTAAGTAACGATAAGGTATCACATATTGGTATAACCATTTCGAAAACTTATCTTAGTGTTATCCTATCGTACTGACTATTGTAAATGCATATTAGAATTCATATTTTAGCTGATTTCCTTTATGTTGTTAGTAAAATGTAAAACCATGTATACATTTATCAATTAACAATTCATAGAAACAAACTTAATTCACATGAGATTTAGCAAAATTCAGTAAGTCAACGGTCCACCTTTCGCCTTAATGCATTCTGCTACTCTTCGAGGCATCGATTCTATTAAGTTTTTTTGCAAATATCAGTCATTTCATTGGTTTGCATCAAGATGTCCAGGCATTGTTTGATGATGTCTTGCTTCGTCCTCACTTCATGTTTATTAATTTTTTGCTTCAAGATGAACCATAAGTTCTCTATAACGTTCAGGTCCGCGCTGTTCCATGGCCATTCCAAAAGCTACACTCTATTTAAACGCAAGAACTCCTTACACACTTTGGCGGTATGGCAAGGTGCCAAGTCCTGCTGAAGGATCCACGCCTCATCTTCCTACCAATCATGCGCCTGCGGTAACACTGCTTTCCAGAACTCGTAGGTACTTCTCTTTAATCATTGATCCATCTACGACATGGAAGCGCCCTGTACCTCGTATTGACATGCAACCCCGTGTCATTAGCTTTAAAGGATAACGAAATCGAGCAGCGAAGTGATCTGTTTTTGGAATCTCACCAACCGTGTGTCTCACGAAGCGGTTCTGAAGTGGTTGGATCTCTATGCATGTTTCATCGGTAAACATGACTTTTGACCAGTCATCAATATCCCAATGCCTATGATCTTTCGCCCATCGAAGTCTTTTTTCTCGCATTGCTGGCGTTAATACTGGACTATTAATTGGCCGATAAGCTGCCCTGTGGTAAAGGCGACGTCGGCTCGAGGTCGCACGATCGGCCAAATCGACTTTCTGCCGACGTTGGTTGACAGTTGGCCAGTGAGTCGGTGGCCGCTGATATGCCGACGGTCGGCGAATGGTCGCATTGCGATCCAAAGCCGACGTCGGCTCACAGTTGGCCAGTATGTCTGTGACCACCAATTTGCCGACCATCGACCTAACGTTGGCTCATAGTTGGCCAGTGAGTCGGTGACCACCAGTTTGCCGACCATCAATCTGAAGTCAAGCATGCGGTTCGAGGAACAATAACTAGTTAGTGTAATGAAAAGCCGTGGCCAAATATAGTTAAATCCATGCAACTTGAGTGAAATATTACACTCTCTTTTAGGCATTTAAAGTTGAGGCATTTTTGTCATCATTTTGCCTGAAGTTTCTGATGAAACTAACTATCTTTCGTCCTTGTCTCTAAATGGTTAATAGTTAGTTTTATCAGAAACGTATGAAAAAATGTTGTCAAAATATAATTCAAAAACCATTAGCGCATCCGTGCATATTTGTGAAACACGGTGAGCAGTATCTGTTCTTTGATGATATTTTACCAAAGTTGCATAAATTTGCCTTCATTTTACCAAAGCTTTTTATTACACTTACTACATATTGTTGTTCTAACTACATGCTTGACTTGGATTGATCGTCGACAAACTGGTGGTCACCGACTCAATTGGCTTGGCCTTCGTGAAACCCCATGGCACAGACTACAAATAAGAATGACCAAGTTAGGAAATATACACTCACCTTGTTATGATTGTCATGTGTTCTGGAGTCGAACTCCAAATGGACTCCAAATGGTTGTTTTGAGATTTCATCGCGATGGGTTTTGTTTGCTGAAGATATGATTTCAACAAGCACATTTTCGGTGTATGTGAAATTCATTCATAAATTATTCTACAATTACAAGAAAATCCGTTAAAGTTGACACATGATGAATAAAAGGCTCAAAGCTCACCAGAATTAGAGAATGACATTCATCTTTCGTTACTAAGACTGGATTCATGAAATTGATGTCGATTATTCCAAAAGCAATTATTGGCAACTGTACCAAATAGACACATTTGTCAGAAATGATACAGAAACATATAATTGTTTGGAAAGAAATCTCGCAGATTTTGGAGGATCTGAAACTAGGTGTAATGAATATCCAAAGAATGTCTTACAAGTCTATTCAGTTTGCAAATATAAGGCTTGAAGGGTTAAGTTAAACATATTAAATCATATCAAGCATTTAATCATATATTATATTATCATAATAGTCAATAGTAAAAGTAAATAATTCCAACTTTGCTTGTGGAGGCAGTACGTAGGCTAGATAGATAAATGAATTCACTATTGCTTTATTTTGTTAAATTTCAACAATACTTTCATTTTAATATATCCATTAATTAAAATGATGAAATCTGCAAATGTAATACCCACTTGACAACCGCTTATGTGATGACATATTTTGATGTACATGTAATTCATGGTGACTCAGCAAACATGCACCAGCTGTACCTAGACCTAAGTAAAATACCAATAATAATTTCAGATCAAAAAGTACTTTTTGAGATGAAAGAGTAGCAGTGAGTTAACATGTAAATAAACTTTCTAGTTATCATAAAACATCAAAATTATTTTTCTAAATTGCGTAACAGAATCTAGGTCTGTAATAAAAAGTAAGTCTTAATTGATTACACTGATAATACACTGCACAATTTAAAAGGCACGTCAATCAGTTTCAAAAATGAAGTAATTGAGAAGAATGAAGCCTATACTTAATTAGTAGCATAAATTTTAAAGTCGCAGTTACGAAATTACAAGAACAGATATAGATAATCAGGAGCAGATGCGGAAGGTCTATACGTGATCATGATCCATGAATCCAAATAACATTCAAATTTGTTGATTTGAGTCTTCAAAAAAACATTTTGGTACTTGATACCTCCCCCATGTTTAGAAATGTGTGTAAAATCAACAAAAGTGAATGAATCGTCACAAATCTTGAAGTAAACTTAGTTGAGCATATTTTCTACATGCATGCCAAAATTCATGCAAATTGCGCAAGTACTTTTTGATTGAAAGAAGATAACTTGAAATGTAGCGATGTCACAGCTTGATCTGACTTCTTCTGACCCCATCATATGAGCCAATAGAGCTAGATTTGAGATATTCGTGAAGTAACAATTATGGCCAGAGCCACATCCGCTTAAATATTTAACTTAAAAATGTGTGGTCGGATAGTGGTCGTGGGAAGATTTAAAATAGCAGTGGATGAGACGAAAACACAGAGAGAACAGTGCACACAGTACACGAATGTAAAATGCATCGAACAGACGAAGTCAGATCAACCTGCATGTTGATATTGGAACATTTGACTTTATCGTCTCTAGTTTAAAAGTAGGCTACTTGTCCGATTTGCATAAATCCTTTTCTGTGGGTGGAAAATATACCCAACTACGTTCGCATGACGAAGTTTTTTGACAATTGGAATTCATTTTAAAAGTTTTAGAGAAATTTGAAAAGTGGGGGTGATAACCCATAAGTTGCTGCATGCAGACTACATGTTGACTTGCAAGTAAAAATTGAGCTCGCAATTTGAAACTTACCCTTTCTATGTAGTTTGATGCACAATAACATGAGATGCATGGTTTAAATCCTGTTGCATAAATAAATTGAGAGGGAATTTGATTGCTTCCTTGCGTGGAAAATCTCTCATATACGTGATAACTGACTGCACACGAGCGTTCATAATTTTCGAGTTATTATGATAATTCAGTATCGTTGAAAGAGTTATTCAATCACTTCGATACGTCAATAATGCTGCAGTTCGGTGAGGTAGTCTCGTAAGTAACATTCCATGTACTGTGATGGATGAAGTAAGTAAACGACAAAAGCACAGGTGCGATCACGAAACTGACGATATATGAAGAAAGAAGGCGAATATATGTATTTAAATATCCTTTGCTACGGCGACGCTTAGTGGTAATAATTGTCAATGAAAACACCGAGCTCGTTGTGCGCTTTGCTGTGATAGACCATGCAGGAGACTGAACGAGCAGTTAAAGCTACTGCGCAGTTTTCCACTTGACGGCGAGGACAATGAAACAAGCAGGGAACACCATACGGCAGACCACGCACACTATGAGTCACAGGCATAGACGGTTTGTTGCAAGGACGCGGCGGGGAATTATCGACCGCTACTGTTCTGACAAATGAATGAATCTTCACAACTGTATTGACGCTGAATTTTTCTACAGTGATAGAAGGATAGCGCAGTCAGATCAGACCTCACAGACTGAGTGAGCTGATATTAACGCATCTGTTTGATTCAGCGGCTTTCTGATTCATTATCTAAAGTTCAGAAATTTTTAGTGAAGTAATTTAGCGAATACAACTGTATCAATCAAAAATCAACAACATAGGCTTACTGAAGTAGAACCGCGTAGGTCCATATATATAGTAGTCTATTGACTGTTTCAAAGTGAGTCTATTTCTTATTGTAGCCACACTACCGATGATTTAAAAATAATAGAGATCATCAATAACATGCTTTTAGATCGGAAATACGCAATGAGCATAATATGGGTTTTACAGTCCATAACCAGCTTCAGCCCATATATATTACAATGCATGATTCGCTACGAAATCAAGAACAGGTACAACGGCATTCGAGGATTCAGCACTGCAGAAAATTCTGATGCTGAAAGAATTTCCAGATAATATCCGATATCCCTCTTAAGATTTTGCCATTGGGAAGGCAACAATACTCTAGTCCGACCATGGTCAATTGAAATACGGACACAATCCAACCATAGATAATTGGCCGACCATATGCCGACATTGGCCGACTATGTGCCAACACAGCATTTTCGGCCGACCTTGGCCAACTAAAATTCGACTAAAATCCACCCACATAAAATTTTGGCCGACAGTAAACCAACCATTGCCAACCATGAGCCAACGCAATATTTTTGCCCGACCAGTAGCCAACCAACAGCCGACCAAAATTTGCTGACCGACGATGGACCGACGTTGGCCCGACGTCGCCTTTACCACAGGGTGGCCGTCCTGCCTCCAAGAGTCTTCTCCGAACGGTAGAAGAGTCAAGTTGCACACCATAATCAGTCGCAAGCTCTTCAGCCAATTCTCTGGATGATGTTCTAGGAGCGGCTTTTGATAATTTTACAATCGTTTGGTCTTCGTGCTCTGAGGTAACCCTAGGCCGGCCGCTATTGTGATAATCAGCTTCCGTGTTACCTCTTTCCTCAAATCTTTGAATGATACGATCCACAGTGCGACGATCTTTTCCCACTGCAGCTGCAATTTCCCGATGAGACATCGAACCAGATTGATAAAGGCCAATAATTTGACCGCGAGTAAAATCGCTGGAGGTTGCCATTATCAGCGCAGAGTGAAAACAAATGTCATTGATAAGACGATGCAAGATAGAAACCATGCGTGTTGAATGCAGCATTGATGACAACTGTTATCTCAATTCAAGCAATGATTGGCTGCTGCCTTGATTCAACCAAACATGACGCATTATCGCAAAGCAGTTAAAATGATGATGACTGTTGTCTCGATTCCCGCAATGATTGGCCGCGGACTTGATTCAACCAAACATGACGCATTATCGCAAAGCAGCTATGCTGATTAAACGTGTCGAACAACATAATAAATGTTTGTCTTTTCCTTCAGGCCTACTCCTCTCTATTTGGTAAATTTCACAACTGTTAGTGTCACTGGCCATATACAACGCATGGAAAGGACTGTAACTGAATGAGGAAATGATGAAATTGATAAGTAGAGCCATTGATTTTGACCAAATATCATTATCATTACCTATACATATAAAAGAGCTGTTTTCATAGAATACTTGTGGGTGGGGCAATCTTTCTGCACAGTACTGTACGATCGGGGAAGCTTCGTCGATAATCAGAATATCTCTGGTTCTGAAGAAGGTTGGTAAATTCCAACTTCTTGAAGGACTGGTACCGCACGTCTATTTGATCACAAATTTTGTCAATCACTTTGGAGTACAATTGCCTCATCGCTTCCTTATCGTCTCTGTTCCTCTTCTGTGAAGACGCATCTCCGAATCTCGACAGGGAACTGTCCCAGATAGAATCAAACTAACTTTTACGTTGTTCCTGCAACACCTTTCTAACTTCCAAAATTTTATTGGAACAAAACAGAATGTCGTACGATGGAGCTTGTAAAATGTTGTACAAACATCGGTTATAGAAAATATTCTGGAAAACATTTCTAGGAACAAAATTGTCTGAAAATCTTTCAAGAAGTTGGAAAAACCTATGACTTTCACAATCGAATCATTATCCCAAGTGCCATCAGAATCATTTGCTATGTGAACGAAGAAATCAGTCAAATTTATCAACTCGTCATTGACCGTATTTACCAAGCGAGAAGTAAAACACCATCGAGTCACAGAAACACCAGGCAGTTTTCTAATGAGAAAACTTTCTAACGCATGATGCCGCTTTGAAGAATGCGAAAAAAACGCCGAAAGACCATTCATAGTCTTAAAAAATTCTACATTTTTCAAAGCAATTTAAACTCTGTTGCAGAATGAGGTTAAGCACGTGTGCGTAACAGTGAATGAAGAGAACTCTGGGAAATTTATCCAGAACTTTTCTCTGTAAACCATTCAAATGCCCACTCATGACAGCAGCACCGTCGTACGTTTGACCGTTTTTCTCTATCTCATATTCGGAGGCGACTTTAATGACGTGATCTAAGAGAGCATTAGCAGTTCTATCAGAGCTCACATCTGTAAAACCAACAAATCTTTCTCGGGCCTCTCCCTTGTAAACGTATCTGATCACAGTAGATAATTGGGATTCATTTGAAATATCAGAGGTTTCATCTAGCATGATAGAGACAAATTGACTGTCATCGATTTCGTTTTTAATGTAATTGTTGATCACTACACTGACGGCATCAATCAAATCATTCTGTATTTTAGCAGATGTTACGCGAAAGATCGTGGACGTTTTTAAATGCTCGTCTAAAAGTGAATCATAAAGCCGCAGGTAATCAAGACATTCGAGATAATTCCCTCGGTTCAAAGAATTCTGGGACTCATCATGTCCACGGAACGGCAGTTCTTGTTTAGCTAAGAAGCAGACGCTGTCAATTAAGCGCTTCATTATATCTCTATTTTTCCTTACCACCTCGTTGTGGGCTTTGTTGGAAATTTTTATCTGATTGTTCGTCATCTCGTCAATTCGACCCTGTTTCCCAAACATTTTCAAGGCTAAGTGACTGTGCATATGAGAAGTCGATTTTTCTTGTCTCTTCATTGCCTTACTCAATGAGCTGAGATCGTTATACCCTCTTTCCGTCCACACTTCATTTCACGGGAAAAAAGGAGGCAAGGCCAACATTATGGGATACTACACTGTAAACTGTAGACCGACAATTATCCTACAAAATTACTGACAAAATCAACCGACGATTGTCACGTCCAATATCCTGCGATATCCGACGAATTTGTAGGTTCTCCACCGACGAAATTCTGTAGGTTCTCCACCGACGAAATTCTGTAGGTTTTTGTCGGTTATCATTTTATTCACGTGATACTTTTCTTAATAGTTTGTGAAGATTGACATCCGATGTTCTATAGGGTACTTTTGCTCAATTTTATGCAATCTTGGAGTTAAATTTCATAGTGCAGGTAGAAGAATATTAAAAAATTCATTTTTTTGCGAAATATGGGTCTCTATTCGATAAGAATTCATGTAAAAATACAAAATTACTGCAGGTATACAAAACAATATAAACAAAATATGATATCAATGATCTAAAAATGTTCAGAATTATTATGAAAATCAGGTGACGATAAGGCATATATGGGTGACGATGACAATAAAAGGCTATAAAGGTAACGATAACAATAAAAGACTATAAAGGTGACGATAACAATAAAAGGCTATAAAGGTGACGATAACAATAAAAGGCTATAAAGGTGACGATAACAATAAAAGGCTATAAAGGTGACGATAACAATAAAAGGCTATAAAGGTGACGATAACAATAAAAGGCTATAAAGGTGACGATAACAATAAACATTTTAAAGAGGTAAAACTAAATGATTAGATAGCTAATTCGCACTTCAACATACGTGTAAAATCAAGTTCTGCAGTGATAATGTTTTGATTAAATTCATAACTTAAATCAATGAAATGGGCATCGAAGATGCACTATATTGGCTAAATTTCAAAAAAAGGTTTTTTCAAATACATGTTGTGCATCTATATAATTTAGACATCACGATTTTTTGATACAATGCCACTGCAGCATGAAAGAATTACAGAGGAAAAGACTGATAGAAGTAGATGTAAAAAGACAATGTAATTTAAATTGGTAAAGATTTCGCAAACATTTTGGCCGACTTGGTCTCAAAATGTTTGCGAAATTCCAGAATGTATTCCAACACTTCCAGAACAGGCTCCTGGGACTTTGAATGATTAAGATTAAAAGTAATATAACTTGCAACAATCACTGCAAGGTTTCAATTGCAGCATTTGTTTTAATCTTAGCTCCGTTCACGTTGACAATCCATTCTGGAGCGGCAGGTACTCCACCGATGAAAATTGCCTCCTAAAAAGCAAATGCAATTGTTATTTTTACATTTTATCACGCTAGTGCGAATATAGGCTATTCCTGATACTTATTTTGCAATTTATGTGCAAATAACTTACACATAAGTGCAATACTTTAACTTATTCAAATTAATATCAATAGAGTTGGTCACATTAAGGATAAATCTGTCATCATTCTATTTCGATGCTATCTTGTTTGATGAGTTTATCATAAACGAAAGCTATTTAGACTGGTTGGAAGTCATTAATTTAGAAAAAAATGAATTGAGAGAATGCGTAGAGAAAAGTATATATTACTTAATAGATTGGTAGACTTTTGGAAGATCATAAAGTCTTAAGAAGTCTTGTTTTTAAGAAAAGTTGTCAGGTATTTTTTCCGTTTCCATTTAAAATTGTAGACGAATTGAAAATTCTTGGAGTAACCTGGAGTTCCGACTTGAAGTGGAAGTCTCATTTTCTGAACGTGGTTTCACTATGTAACAAGCGTATGTATGCACTCAAAGTTTTAAGAAGATTGTTGAGTCATGACGAGTTATGGTATGTTTTTAAGGCAACAATAGAGAGCATTTTATTGTATTGTACGCAACTTTTTGGTGTTTATAGTTTTGAAACACGTAGACATATCAAAAGAATTTTTAAACGATCGCGTCGAATTATTTGCAGGAGGGATTGTGGCTGTAATAATGATATGTCTAATTTTTGCACTGTACGTTTCCGAGCTTTCGAATCCCTGTACTGGAAAACTCAAGATGTTGCTCATCCTCTTTTTCCCCTCGTTCCTCAACACCGTAACGGTCGTGTAACTGTACCTTTTTCTAGAACTACCAGAAGGCAGAATTGTTTTACTGTTCTTGTCACTCTACTCATAAATGGACACTCTGATTTGACTTGCTTACCGACATAATCATTCCTTCTCATTTGTACTTTATGATTCTCATTTTGAAAAATATACATATATTTTCCTTTTCCTTTTTTAAAATCAATCGGAGCATTGCCTATGATTTAATCATCATCAGAATTATATCTTAACCGCAATGATCAATAACAATATTAAAGAGAAGCTTACAATCAATAATGAAAGAAATAACTAGAAATTATTGATTTTATTCAAAATTAGGTGATTTAACGCTATATATCAGATGATATATGTAGAATTTCATTTTGTTCATTACGATAATTCATCTGAATAATTTTTGATAATAGAAGTCACAAAGATTTTCTATCAGCTTGATCACATGCAAACTCAATCTTGATTGATTTTTTCAATCAATCAAGCTGTAAAACCAACGAACTCCAGTACAATTGTAGAAAGTATTTAGCTGTTCTTATCAAACGTTCTTTCTTAGCATGAGTTTTCTATCCTTATTTGTTTTCTATGGCATATATAGGCTAAGCTTATTAGTTGCATTTCAAATATCTTGTAAATCTACTAAGTAACAAGTCTTCTTGTAATTCATCACTCACATTTCCATAGCTGAAGAAGGCGTCCGGATCTGCCTTCATACGAACAATGAGGAGGGGGAATCCTCTGAAGGCCACGGATGCTGTAAAAGTAGTAAAGATAAATTTTCATGCATATGAAGCAAAAAATGATATCGTTATTTCTACAGATTAAGAAAAAGCGAACATTATTTGCTTATTTGCATGAAGTTTTAAATCATGAAACTTCCTGGGCACAATCATTGATCTACTATCGAATGCCATAGTGGAGGTGTGACGGTGATAACATTCATTCCACTTTTTCATAGACATCTGTATTTGGTCCAATGTTATAGCCGTGGCAGGTTCTGAGCATTTGCAATTCCTCTTCTCTATGGTGTAAATGAAAAATCTACAGGAATGTTCAACCGGCTAAATTGGTACGAAAGGATTTTGATTAAGTAGGTACTGCTCAAAATGGAAACGAATATTTGATTGGTTTAAAAGGGTGCATTTGCTAAAACGATTAAAATTCAAGCATTTTAAACCATTTGTATAGTACTAGTCGACCATTTCATTCCGTCAACTTTGGTGTTCAGCATATGTTTCAAACACATCACACGTCTACTATAGACTGTAGTTTGGTTTTGCGGTGCGTGTTCCTACGGGACAAATTTTCATTTCTTTAGCTGGACGACATGACAACCAAGAACTACCGTTAGAACCGTTAGAACTACTCGCATACTATCTAAAATATTACATGTAATACATACCTACACAGGGTTGCCACTCTTACAAAATGAAAACTAAGTACGGATTATTCTAACATATGATGAGTTTTGAATGAGACCTGATACATGTGTATGATTTATCAGTCTGAAATGTCACAGTAAATGAATTGTATTCTATCAAAATATAGCTAGTGGAATAAACAGATGAATAAATCAACTTGCCATTTTCCCTCTAATGATCACAGTGGAAAGAATTTTTTTACAGATGAATTGAAATTGTGATTATGGGAATCTGGCTATTCAACAGAAATTCCAGGCTTAGCACTAACTATAGCAATATTTTCAACATTTTGTGTTATTTTGCTACTAATAATAAATACTGAAAGACTATTGTACCATAAACTACAATCGAACTTGTTTTAGCCTCAATAACCATCTATGTAGACAATCATCTGAGCAACAAAAGCAAATCAAGCATAATTTAATTTAATTTAATACTGCATGCACAGTGTACATAATAATAATAATAATAATGAAGACTTTATTGGTCAATACAACAAGCGGTGTATGACATGGTAACATCAGGCAAAAGTAATTAACAAGAGGAAGAACATTTTATGAAGGATTTTCTGTGCAAGGCGCTGTTGCATCTCTTGGGTAAGAGAAAACGCTGGTGCCGCACTAAACACCACGATGGTGCCTCACAATAAAGAATTTCGATAACGGGTGGTTACATTTGTTTTTGAAATAAGACGTTTACAAATTCTATCCAGCATGAACGAAACAGAGGGCCTCTCAACATTTCCAGCCCAACAAATAGCTTGATAGTGAATCCTTTCAAGCTTGCGATTTTGAAATTTGAAGGTCACAAATTACCGGTCAACAATAGGATAGGCAAGGTGGCAAAAGACAAAACCGATGTAGGATTGCCAAACAATATTAGGAACATAAGAATTATTGCTTATTGGCCGCATTTACAAGATTCATACGATAAAAGGGATAATGTATACATTGCTTACCTATATCAGTGGGGTTGGAATTCAGGAAGATTCTTCATAGCCGACTAGCCTTGTACTGCTCCCGCCAAAATTTGTTGAATCATCTTCAACCTGTCGGCTAGGACTAGCCACCAGTCGAAAATTTTGGTGTCCGGTATGGGCTGGTAGGGGGAATTTGAGTTGTTCGGATACTCCCGCACCATCAGGAGAGCATCACAAATAACCTGAATAGGAAAATGAGATGCATAATTAACCCTAAAGTTCACAGTGTTGCATTTTCGCAACATAGCATTCAGGTACTAGATTTACACATATATCCTCCGAATTTACATTTCTATGACCTGCGATCTTCTGAATTGTGATGATTCAAATAATTTGGGCCTCTTTACAGGTCAATCGTTTGCTTTGATTTCCCACGATGCTTGTAAATGTGAAATTTCAATTAAATATTTTTTCGAGTTTTTATTCATTTCTTATATTTTCATGCAGATACCTACAGCAAGCATGTCGGAAGCTGAAAATTACAGGTTATCTTATCAAAATATCTACAAACAAAATCCACACGGCGCTGAATAATGAAACTTTAGTTGTACTTAATTATGATCAAATTTAGGTTTGTTGCACTTTCGCAACAGTATGCAAAATCGCACTACGTTGCATTTTCGCAACAAACCGTAATTTGAATTTTTGTGCCTCATTAAAGCTTTCACATTGAAAGTAAGTTACAGTCTAATGACTCATTTATCGCTTGTCTAGGTCTAGTGCATTGGACGAGATATTTCCAACATCGTCATAAGCAGCTATCTATGCGTAAACTCCTCGTTTACCATTTTTTAATCACGTGACATGCGTCGGCAAAATACGCGAACAAATAAGAACTATATTATTATGTGCATTGACTTCTTCCTACCAGAGAACTTAGCAATGCCGCTGGAGATCGGTGATTCGTGTGTAGTGTATTGGGGTGGTGCTTGGTGGCCAGCAAATATACTGAAAGTGAATCTACGATCTTATCACGTTACATTCCAAGGATTCGGAGCAGAATGGAACAAAACTTATCCTCGTCATCATGTCAGAAGAAAAGCCGCCGAGTCGGTTTCTATTCAGGAGATCGCAACAATGTCAACGACAGGAGATTTACCTGAAATTTCGGAAGCAGAAACTGATTTTGTTATTCAAGCTATGACTGAAAGTAGGCCTAATAATTGTGACAACAGCTTAGAAGAATACGATGTTGTTTCCAATGCAGATCAACCATCGTCATCGACTCAAATCAATGTCGCACTCATCAGTGATTCTGAAAACACAGGTGATACTTCTTCTGCACCAAACTCAGGTGATACCCCAACCACAACG
Source organism: Prostheceraeus crozeri (assembly GCA_907163375.1). Classification (NCBI taxonomy): domain Eukaryota; kingdom Metazoa; phylum Platyhelminthes; order Polycladida; family Euryleptidae; genus Prostheceraeus; species Prostheceraeus crozeri. Next base: position 35,063 of record CAJQUW010009717.1, on the reverse strand, counting down.
TGCTTATTTTCACCTCGTAAGTCTCAACGCCAACAAAACATAAGATTCTACGGCGACGTGAGTGACGTATCTTCAAATAGTGATTACTCGGATAGTGATGATAACGACAATGATGAAATCGATGAAAGTATGTACGAGCAGGACGGAAGTAGTGATATTGAGGTAGAACAGAATATAGATGGTCAACGCAGATGGTCCACGAGAACACCACTATTTAGTGATACCGAATGGAAAATGGTGAGAGAGACTGCAAATCAAATTCGATCACCTTTGCAGTATATTACTGACTACCTAACAGATGAGTTTCTGGAGACTGTTATAGGATTTACAAATCTCAAGGCTCGGCAAATCAATCCAAATTCAAATTTTTTTATTGGTGAGAATGATTTGATATTGTTTATAGCTGTGACCTACTACATGTCTTTGTTTGGGGTTACGAACGTTAGACGCTGCTGGAAAAATAATTCCAGGCTGAGTCAGGTAGCTGATAATATAACTGTAAATCGCTATGAAGAACTAAAACGATACATAAGCTTTGCTGACAGCACTCAGGAACACAATTCAAAAATATTCAAGTTTGAATATCTTGTTAACCATTTCCGCGAGGTAGCCATCAAAATACCCAGAGGAGAGTGTTTTTCTGTTGATGACCAAATAATTCCATCAAAAACTAAAAAAGTAGCCTTCGTCAGTACAATCCGCAAAAACCCAAAAAATGGGGCTATAAAATGTTCATGATGTGTGGTGAAGGAGGTATTGTTTCAAATCTAGAGTTTTACGCTGGGAAGCGGGAGGAAATTCGGTCGTTACCACATATGCAGAATTTATTGAAATCCAGTCAGGTCGTTGCACGCTTGTGCGAGGTACTAGAGGATCACAAGAATTATAAAGTATTTTTTGACAACTGGTTTTCGTCTATCGATTTGCTTGTGTTTCTTGCCAAACGAGGGATATTGTCGCTTAACACACTTCAGATTCGTAGAGAGAAGGGTCTTCTGTTTCCTGATGATAGGTCGATGAAACTGCAAGGTGGACGCGGCATGTCGGTCTCTAAATGTACTGTTGTTGATGGAATAGAAGTGACAGCAGTCAAATGGTTAGATAATCGAAGTGTCACTTTGGCTTCTACGTTTGTCGGGTCAGAGCCCAAATCAGATGTGGAACGCTTTGATCGTCTAAGCAAAAAAAAGATTCAGGTAGAGGCCCTTTGTTGTGTTCAGACATACAAGCAGATGGGGTTTGTTGATTCAATTGACAGTTACTTAGCCAGATTTCGGATAAAAGTAAATTGCGGAAAGCGACATTATCTAAAGATTTTTTTTCATTTTTTAGACCTCTTTGTAGTGAATAGTTGGCTACTATATAGAAGAGATTGCCAAGACATCTCAATGCCGAAAAAGCAGTGGCTGACCTTATGGGATTTTAAGGCGGCCATCGCTCAAGAACTCGTACAGAAATCCAAATCAAGTCGATCGATCTCCTCTGATACCACAAAAGCGACGTTCATCCCTCCAAAATCTAATACAACAAAAACGTCACAAAGGCCCCATATGCAAAATGCCAGGTGTTGAATTACGTCTTGATGGTCGAGATCATTTGCCTGTTGTGCAGGATAACAGGGGTCGTTGTAAGATGCCCGGATGTTCAGGAATCGTGAACACCATGTGCCGGAAATGTGAAGTGAATTTGTGCATCGGAAAAAACAGAAACTGTTTCGTTGAATTCCACACGAAATAATCCGCTATGAGATATGTTATTCAATTTTGTAATCATGCTTGAAATTATGAGTTCTTGTAATTTTTGCTAAGCAAAATGTTTTGTAACTTCTGGCTTTGTGTTTTGCAAAATTTCATATTGGGGAAAAAGAGTTGGCATATAAACCAATGAAAGTGTACACCACGATTATGATAAATAATCATACATTATCTCTATTTATCGTTCAAATATACTTGCAGATAGACTAGGTTGTATTTCAAGTTCAGATTTGAAATTTAAGAGAATCACAAATATTTCATTATATATTCTATACATGTATATATTTACATATAATTGTAAATATATCAGACCACAAATTTTCATCGCAACATCTTCACAGCTGTAAAACTAGGTTAGTTGCAAAAACGCAACATACCGTAAATTTGAAAATTCAAATCCGAATTAAGACAATCTACCTTTCATATTGAATTTATAAGAAAACCCTTTCATCAAACATTAAAAATATAACATTACTTCATCCAAAAAATGTATATTTAACTTTGTTGCGAAAATGCAACAGAGTGCGGTTTTGCATAGTGTTGCGATAATGCAACAAACTGATATCTATGGTATGCACACATATTTTCGAAAAAGCAAATTTTGTTTGTGCATTAGTAACTGTGCAATGATTCAATGACGTTTGAATTTTATCAATATTTTTGTTATTTCTTATCTCATGCAGTTTAGGGTTAACAGAAATTGACAGATGAGGAGTAAGATTTTGTTTTTGTCTACTGTCTCTACCAAAAATGATCTCCAGTCTTTATCGTTTTTTTCAATTAATTTTTACTGTTAAGTTAATGATGAGAAATCAGAAATTGGCCTTTTCAAGTATAGTGTTTGAAACAGTGGAAGGTACTTGTATCTTTATGAATTGAAGACACATTGAAGATCTAAGACTTAAACATCTTTGCCACTTACCATATAATAATTCAAAATAAAGAAATAATCCTTGAAAAATACCGCAATTGAATTTACGGTGAACTTCAATTTGTACTGAAAAATCTGGTTCATTGTGCCGAATTTATTATCTAGCAATCAACAAATGTGTTTCATGCAATAAACTGCCTGCATCCTAATATCTAATAGGGAGCGGTAGCTATGTCCACCATATCCAACAAAGCGTGAATGTGAACAAATCGCTTTATTGGTTTAAAAAGATGAATAAAATCTAATAAGATGTCTTTATACCAGACTCTGTATCATGCGGTATTTGATTATAAATTTCATTGATGAATATTGGCTGTTTCATTACGTAACTACGCAGAGTTCAAAGAGGAAATTATCGAAATGGCATGAGGTTTTATCACTGCGTAGGCCCAATTTCACTAATTCCCATATTCGGTTATACTTCTAACCTCCCAGACTGTAAATACATATTTTCACTTACGTATTGCGGATTTTGGAGAGGAGGACAATCAATGATTTCTTGCAGGACACTGGTTGACATAGCAATATCCTTCCTCAGTCGGAATGTATCCTCCAATTTCTTATTAATATCGGCAGGAGACATCATGACGAACCCGTATGTCCAGCACAGAGTATCAGATGCCTGTAAAAAACGCAATAATTAAAAAATTGAATAAATAGCATAATATATTAAATCTCTCTGAAGCTTCTCTCCCACTTCTTCTTTTAAAAATTTTCAGCGACTACCCCAGAGATAAAGCCTGAGCATGAGTATGGTCAGGTGGTGCATGGCTTTGTTTCTATACTGTCACTGAATGATATGAAAAATTGACATCTGCAGCCACAGCCAGCAATGATAATACTATTCCACTTTACAAAACCCATCATTGTGTGCATGAGATACACATACTTACAATTATCTATCCATATCAGCATTTTAAGTCCATATTTATGCAATGAACACACTTACTCTTATTAAGGACTCATTATGCAGTAGGCCAAATTAATGAGATAATCAATCTACTTTAGATTTCAATATCATTAATCACTTACCGCTTCCATCCGATCTCCATCAGATATTGACAAGTCTGTCCGTTTTGACATAATTCTGAAAATTAAAGAAATATTATTTTCAAAACTTCAAATCAATTGCATCAAAACTGTAAATATTTTAGAGTTCAAGTCTCCTATCATTATATTAAATTACAGAGATGTTAGGAAGAACGCTAGGTTTCCAATAGACCGCCGATGGATTATATGCATGCATTTATTACAATTCGAATAATACAATTAATTGCTTACTGCCGAACATTTTGTGCTTGTGGAGAAACAGTAGTCTCGAATGAATCCTCCAATACTTCTTCTTGAGAATTGAGGCTGTTGAGAACAAAGTAAATAGATTTAACGTATATGTCATAATCATTTATCATTTGTCAGATATATATAAGCTGAACTGAATTTCAAATTACGCTATGTATACGAAATTAAGACCATATACTTACACATTGCCGTCTCCACAAAAAGGCGATTCTGAAGAGCACGGTTCCCTGAAAGTGTGTATTTAAGTCAGGAGAATTTATTCATGATCCCTTGTGATACGTAATTGTCAACATCAGTGGCGGCTCGTCCATAGGCACTGCAGTATCCTGAAAGAAATTGAGTTATACCATGTTGAGTAGAGCGATCTATTTTACAATGTGAAACACATGTCCTCGAGTCTTCATATCAATGATTAGTTTATGTAACAAATTGAATCTGCTCGGTATCTTAATTATTTGCAATTTCTGTTACCATGATAGGCTTATATTCCTATGCCATTTCGAGATTCATTGTAGGCCTATTGATCTTTAGTTTAATTTGGAAGTACTTTGCAGGCAGGCATTTTTCAAATATTGTCATTATAACTACACGCTTTGAGGCCAAACATCAAAATATAATACAGTATCTTTACATTGGCTCAATTGAATGAAACTCATCTCTATCCCTTCCATTCTGAATTTTAACTTTTTGATAAGAGATAAATAACTTACATCATGATGGTTTTACCTTCATCGTAGGTAACTTCAACGCTGAAAATGTAAAAATAGTTACACTGCGAGTCTACTGTCCCAACTTTTGCGTATCAAGAATGAGACAACCTACTGCAGCACATTCTTCTAGCTCATATAAATAAGGTACTTTATACTCTTGACACAGTTCACAGCATTATCTCTCTTCAAAATACGTATGGGCTCGAAGACTTTTTGTATAGGCCTATAGACACCAAAAAAAATTTCAAATTCCATTCCTCCTAACATCAGACAGTTTCTTAAGAATTCCCCGGGAATTGTCTATTAAATCGTAAGTCGTATTGGATCACTGAGTTAACTTTGTATGCTAACTTTGTAACTTGCTATTTACTTTGTAATCGGTATGCCATGATATAGGCTAATTCCATGTTGCATGCTGATAATAATAAATACATTACATAAAATTTAAATTGGACTATTATATTTCCCCATTTCTCCACTCAATAATGCACCATGTAACTTTTGCTTATGTATACTTCATGTGAATATTTTGAACATCCAAAAATTAAATCTATGCCCACTACCGACTTTCGAAAATGTCGAGGTCCATACATAGTTCATCATTCAACACGGAAGTTAGATTCTCTTACGTCTTCCTTCTTTTTGCATTGGAGAACTTCTTGACCGTGTGTCTCTTCCGCATCTCCTCCATCTTTTCTGTTTTTATGATTGACTTACTTCCAATGTATCTCAATCTTCTTGCTAATTTAGCCTTCAATGTTTCCTTAAATGAAAAGTTGTAATGCTTGGTATACAACCGGTTGGGAGTTTGATTGCTCATGCACTGTAGATATTATTACTGACATGGGATAGCGAAATTTTCTTTATTCATTTATGTATTGATCATGTGTGATCATGTCGTAAGTCTGCATTTTAATTTCACCATCAGTTTTTAATCTTTTATTCACAATACAGCTTATATCTGTTAGTAGAATGAATTGCAACTATTAGTAAGCCGCCTTTAATATTGCCTAGAAACAAAGTCATATACCGCAAAGAATGATCAAGATACTTCGCTTTGCTACAATTTACCATAGTCTGAGTGTTAAGTCTCAAACGACGCTATTTTTTCCTCAAAAATTCATTTTTTATTCTATCGCTTTTATTGGTGCACATGTAATTGGACTTATAAACATTTCTACGGTATATTCCCTTTGACAAAATTGTTATTCTATCCTAAAATCCTCGCGGGATTTTGAAAATTTCCGTAGGAAATGGGGAACAAGACCTCCTAGAATTCTAATGTCATTTCAAACATTTGTAAATCAAACTAACTTACCCATGATCCATCAGCATCCATGAAGAGGGGATAAGCATGTCGAATGGCCTCTCCAATACTGCGGTATTGATGACCGGTAAGATACCTGCAAGTGAAATTTGCATGCATATCATCCTTTCTTTATATACTAGCAAGATGTAAAATAATGATGCAACCATCATAGAGTTAAAAATACATTTTGATATAATTAATACAATAAAGCAAATAATTAATACAAACTATTTAATTAAATAATACAATTAATACAATTTCATACTTCCTTACATATCGTCATCCAAGAAACTGGAAATATCTTTGATGATGGACTCAATGAAGTTTGAGCAAAATGAGTGGTTGCTTTTTAATGCACCTGCCTCCTGTGGTGTCTTGATTGACGCCAACTGATTCTCTATCAATTGATTCATTCGATGGAGAACATATGTTAGTGGCTATGCTCTCCTGCCTCCATTCTCTTTATCATCTCCAAACGTGAACGTGACGACCAAGTTTGCTTGCCAGTAGTTTAATCCATCGTTATTTTCTATGATGAGGCTGTCCGATTGCAATACCACAATGAAATATTTAGCAATTTCTTTCCTGAAATTAACCAAAGTTATGACATTTGAAACAATAACTAATTGATTTTTGCTTACCTTCTTCAACAAATTTTGAAAACGACTGCTTTCGCATTATCTTTTGATTTGATGAATTTGCAGCTTGAATGCGCATGTATTCCATTATGTCTGTAAGATTACAAAAAGAATAGTTAATCCAATTTATTACAATAATCAATGGTGGTGATCTACTAAAAGACGCCCGTTTGTATGCAATGCATGCAAGGTTGATCATATTACAAGGACGAATGAATGAGATAATTACAAAGAATTATGTAACACAACGCACGCGTATTTCCGTTCCGGCTGAATGTTGGCCCTGCCTTTGCATTGTGACTTTCCACCCAACAGGCAACTAGGTGGTTGAACGTACAATATCCTTCATGTATTTTTCAGTATATCGAGTTTGCAAGCCAATAATTTCACGTCTACTGCTGGAGATTACTTGAACGGAGTAATCTAATTACGGAGTTTGTAGAAGTTAGCAAATCCCATTTTTGAATATTTGTACTCGTATATGCTATACCATTCAACTGTAGCGTTTTTACACTTGTATGAATATGTCATGTTTTTATCTGTAGTGTAAGCGATTAGAAGTGTAGTAGATTGTTAATTTACTTCATTCATGTCTTTAGTTTTATCGATATTTATGAGAGGTTACATTAAAAATAGTCATGAGCTGCGGACTATAAAATTACAGCCCAACCCTAAGCTATCATTTACAAGCTATAGCTCGAATTATTAGTACCTTTGCTCGTAATGCTGTAATAAGGACTGTAGGCCTAGTCACGGGGTAAGGCGAGTGATTGTGAGAAAAGTGAAGCACTGAATCAGTTCGGTAATGAAACATAATAGTATGATGCGATGATGCTTTCTGAATTTGATAACTATGGCGGCTATATAATCATACCAAAGTCCTCAACTTCACACAAAAATTGCTAGCAGCCTGCATGTAGATTACCCGTTCAGAATCTATGGCATACATTACATGTAGATCAATAGTTGTGTCATACACACAAACCAGAATGTGCCGGTAATTATAGTACAACAGAATATAAGACCGGTAGCGTAAATATACGTGTATTAGAACGAATGAAAAAGAAATTAAAAAATTCTATGTGGCGGCTTATACATGCAGTAACAGTATCTCGAAAAAATGAAGTTACACCACTAGTAATTAAATCTAAGACTGCAGCATTAATTGTAATTACTCTGTAAAATATCAGAAATATACGCACCGGTCGGTGCTGTATTTATAGTCTCCAATACATTATAATAATAATGAAATTACCCACATGTACCGGGTACTGACTTCTGGCAGTATAAAAATCAATCATACATGCATATTGTATCAATATTAGCATCAAACTTATCACATGGGGGAAGAAAGAACAACAAATAGATCAACAAAATCATGAGAAACGTCAAATCATTCCTTTGACTGTTAGATGTCTATGGCTTAGTTGCCTGTTCACTTTATCGAGGTAAATGGATTTACTGAACCAGGTAACTGACGTCAACCGCTGAATTCTCTCTTTCTCTCACGCGCGTGCGGAATTGGTAGTGTGTGTCGGTATGTGACTAGTTAGTTGCCTTACAAAAAGTTGTTCAGTATAAATTGGGCTTGAAAATGAATGAGCTCAACTCTATTTCCAAGCTACTCTAATTATCAAATTGATCAAAATGATTAGGCTAGGTATACTGTATTCCATGCCTACTAGAGATAATGTTCAAGAAAGCTCTATTGAATTGACAGATTATATACATGTACGTACTTGTACATTTCAATTAATTTCTTTGTAACTTTTCGCAAGTTTTCGTCAATAAATTAATTGTAAACAATTAAAAGTAGATTTCTCGATTAATCGATTAATGGCTTGCAGTCCTGTCCTGGACTATTTGTATGGTATCTGATTCAACAGTCACACATTGTCAGTGTCAATAGGACACTCCGATAAATGAAATTTGAGTATTCGAACATTGTTCAAAATCCATCGGGATTATGCCACAGTTCCTTATAAGTTTTCTCATACCGAAAATGTTGCACAAACAGCCTATTTCGGCGTCCGGCGCCTTTAACAGTCGATGTTAGATGCGGTGTGATTGCCGAAGTCCTGTCAAACAATATACATTAATATTATTAATTATTTTTGAGTTTTTTAATACCCTCTCGTGTATTCCATGGCATGCATGACAAAAATGTCTTCAATAATAACCTCGATTTGCTGAGTGAGGTACAGATATTGATTAAGACCTGACGAGAATAGTCAGACACCCCTATTGCATGCACACATCTATTTCTCAAACTGCCTATACGTGTATTCAAATTCATACAATTAAGAAATAGCAAAACTATTGATAAATGCTCCACTCTTCAACAGATGATAAATGTGAGAATAAACTTAAAAGTACATGCAATAAATAAGAACCCATGTATAGGCCATGCATCATATAAATTCATGTTCATTGTTCATATTTACAAGCAGGACATCAGTAAGTTCATACAAATTGGCTAATATACAGTGTCACAGTACATCAATTTATAATTCCAAACACAAGAGGCGCAATGCACAGACAGTACACCAATATCACGAATTGTATAAGTAAACCAATAAACATAATCATCAGAAACACTGGCAGAAAAATGCCTTACCACAGATAGTGTCTCCTTCACTTGGCTCAACACGAATGCATAATGAATGCTTACATCAAATGATGAAATTAGCACAAATTCGTAGAGTATGTGAATGCTATCATTTAATTATCATCGCATTGCATTTCAACCAATATGAGTTACAATATGTCATTTCTGACTATATGTTTCATTGCAACGGACTGATAACCGCAGAGTATGAAAACATCAAGGGGAGGGTGCAGACTAAGGATAGGTTCAATGCACTTGTATTCACTCAATCGTTGTGTAATTACGTAACTATTAAAATGAGGTATCATTACTACTTTTACTTTTCGCAAAACGATAAACCATTTAGCATCAACATAAATGATATGTACAATTATCCACAAAGCTGGATCATATTCACTCTCTTCAACTTCTAATACAACACAAGTTTGCTTCAAACCACAATAATAATCGTATCCACGGAAAGATAAATGCTGAACAGATGAAATATTAGAAATATTCATGTCGGAAGAAATATTTTCAAAAATAACTTGTCTCTGCAGCTCATCAAGTTCATTTAATTGCAGAGAACTTTTCTTTGTACACTAAATAACACGCATTTCACTCATACTCATCATAATACTGTGACGGCATTAATAACGATCAGAGAGCATGTAGGATACGTTTCTGTATTGGTTCACTCGTCTCATTGTTCTTTTGAAATATCGATCAAGTGCTTCAAAACGAATTGTCGAAAACAGGATCAATGTTCCATATTCCTTGATTAAATCTGGGTAATGAGACATGATGTGCAACTTGCAGATAGCCTTACAGCTCGAATGAATTACAGTCAAAAGGGTATTATGCCGGATAATGAGGTATCGCAAATGTTCTACAATGTTCTGAGGAATACGTGGACATAAAATAATTTGTACAATTTCGGAATGAAGCAAAAGTAACTCCCAGACAGTATTGTCTTCAGAAAAAAAACATCCAAACATAGCAGGAAAATTTTGTACAAGTACACACATTTGACTTGCAGTAAAAGGTAAATGCGAAACTTTTAAATGATTACTTGTGATTTTTGCGGCAGAAAACGGCATTCCTATGTTAATGATGTTATTTATGACATCTATGGTCAAACCGTCATTTTTCAATAGTTCATGAACAATAGTCGACAGAATTACATGTGATACACCTTCAAATATGTCGTGATTAATGTCTGGTGGGAAAAACAATGGCATCTTCACATATGGAAGGTCAAGAAATGGTGACATAAATTTCATTCCGTCAGATCCGTTAGATGAACAGTTAACAATCATATAATGAGTTCTATTATTGTACTGTGTACAATCAAAATTGCTGCAAATATCCGTTGTGTTGATAATACAATATCTACAAAATTTAGTTCGTGAAAACGACGTTGCAAACCCCCCAAGCCAATTATTTGATAGATTGTCACCACAAGTAAGACACGCTATAACACTGTATACTTGATTATGTATCTAGATACCTTTGAAGTACAGTTCATTCAGCTCTTGAATCAAAGAAGAAAATACATTACGTATGCCAACACTCTTAACAGTTTCAGAATTTACAAGCAGAATAAGATGGTTATTCTTTTCCACTGACATGTGTTTGGAATGAAAATTCAATACACGATAGTATACAGCCAGCAATTTATACTTATTTCTGCTTACTCCAATAGGATTGCAGATTTCAAATTCATCACTGTATAAGAGAATGTGCATGTATTTGTCTTTGGGATCTTCGAACGGCTGTATATGATGTTTATAATATGCACTATCGTAGAAAATGTCATTTACTTCACAATTTGAGGAATCGTTATCAAAATGATTTCTTCGATAATAAGAAATGAGAATGTATGAATAGGTTGAACCATTCGAACATACCTTCCTAATTGTATTTATACATTTCTTTCAAATAACCTGATACATTTTCCTTTGAAAGCTGCAACTGTGGTACATTTGTATAAAGTTACTCACATGAGTCATCGCTGCTGATTCAGTTTCATTGCATTTCATCAGATTTTCTATATCAAAGCAACAATTTTGCATGGAGTCCTTCATTCGAGTTGTCAGATCCCGTGCAACCTTTTGTGGTAAACAGTGAATATAAAATGCAGATAAATAGAAATCCATCAAATTCTTTGATCTGCCGTTTACCAACCTAACCTTGCAATTATTGAGATCCATCGCATCATCAGCAATAGCAGAATTGTCAACGTCCATTGAGTTGTCTAAATCCATTTGTTCAGTTTCTTGGGGAAGCCAGGTACTATCTTCATGTGACATTTCATTATCAATTGGATTTTGTGAAACGTATGAATTTGATTCAGGATGCTTTCGATAAAGATGTTGCTTCAAGTTATAAATACCAGGGAAAGTTGAAGGACAACTTCCTGTCGGGCAAGATACTCTGAAATAGAAAGATATTTCAGATGAATGCATACCACAAGGAGAAGTATAACTATTGTGTACTGTATAAGTATCATATAAAGAAACAAGTGACAAGAATACTTTACTGAACGACCACGTTAAAACAGGCGTCCAGAGAACACTTTGGTCCTCACTAACAAATTAGGGGAGGATATAGATGACCAGTCTGTATCAACTCTACAATCTTATGTCTAAACCACTTATCCGATTGACTTAATCATTCGGAATACGGAGGGAACTGGGCCTATAAAGCCAGTCTGCCCAGGGCTGTAGCAGACATATTCGGCTGCAACATTGCATGAATTATAGTTCGAGGGTGCAGTAATGCGTGTTAACTTAGTTAGCAGAAATTCGACTTGATCCTGATCCTTCAAAGATCATTCAGCATTTTACACTATCAGTTGTAGTATTTAGGATATGAATCCATGATATTTTCGTTCGTGTGCCTCTACAATCATAGCCGCATGTACATGTGAAAGTTCCGTTATGTACACTAAACACTTCATTGACAGCTATATCTTCTATTGATACAGTTACTTTTTTAGCAACAGTGACTACTTTATATAGATTAAAAGATAATCAGCACATGCAGTTCATGACTTTCACTATATCATATATTCAAGATGTTTTAAGTGCAAGCTTGCATGCTCATATGTGAACAGGAAAAGAACGATCATTTCATGAAAAGTACATGTATGTATGAAAAATAAGTACATCAAGCGCATCGTATATCTACGTACATGCATCAATTTCACATTTAGCTCTCTTTGAAACCAAATTCATCATTGCCGATGTTAAAAGATTTTGTAGTGAAGTTTGTCGGACTAAAAGGTAGTCATTTTCAAAATAACTTCAGGTTTTAATCATCATTACAATGTGAAAATTCGTCGCCATGTTGACGAAGGGGCGTAAGAGCAAAATTTCACTTTTTGAGATAAGAACATATCCGGGGGTTTTCCGTGTCGCTCTTTTCAATGGTGACATTTTCAAGACTCGAATCTGAAATTTTATATGAGTTTCAGAAAAATGGGGGGGACGTATGATCCCAAAATGTACGGATTGTAATTTTACGAAGAGGCGTAAAACTCTAACGCCTCTTCGTCAACATAAAAATGAGAAATTTGTAATAATTCTCTATTTTACAAACAGACGTATAACTTATCCGCCCATTCGTAGAATAAAATTTTCTTTCCTCAACAGTATAACTGAAATTTATTTGGGCCTATCTTTACATCAAACACGATTTTTCGCTTTGTTTAGTACAATTGAAAAACGCTTAAGCGACTTTAATGGATTGGTCATAAAGTTATATTTGTAGGAACCTAACCACTTCAGCTCAATTTGTGTTTTCGACTCAAGTACTTTCGCGATTCCTCGTATTGTAGTTTCTTGGGTGTGACATACGGAGTAGTTTCTTGGGTGCCCAAATTTTACATCGCCCTCGAGTCCGACCGACTCGGTGCGTCAGTATCGGTAGTGCTGTTCATTGTTTCGAAAGTAGTCTATGTGTTAGGATTTCGTAATTCATTGTTGATGGCTGCCTACGTTAATGAAGGTGAGTTTTCTGTAAAGCATTGTCTAGTTTTGGTTACGTTTAGGTTCAAAAAATTCATGCTGACTTCCAAGCAGATATCCGTTCATACGTAGGCGAACTATTTTATAGTCTTTGTTGAGGACACGCCACAAAACTAAGTCAATGCACATTGCACTTATGTAGCTTATTGCCCTGATGTAGAAATGATAGAGGTATTTATTCACCGTTCAGTATATTCATAAACTCATCATGATTAGTATTAGGTAAGACTGATTTAAGACTGACTTATCTTACGATTAGTATATGCATGTAATGATGCACTTAAGTTCGAAAAGTAATTAAAACGTCCCTGATATGCTTCAATATACAATACCTCCAGCCTTCTTCTCCAGATAAGATAGAGCCTGGTCTTCCAAAATAGTTTAGATATCAAAATATTTCTGAAGTAGTCCTTTGCTAAACCGTGGCTTTGATTCAAAAGTTTGATGCATCCTCTTGAAAATTTACTGCTGATACGCCTACTACACATGCAAGCCGCTTAGCGCACGTTACCTGTGTTAAATTTCAAATTTTCTCTCTTCAGTACGTAGGCCTACCTTCACTCGCAGGGAATGGTTTGGTTGCCAAAAATAGCACTGAACTACACTTAGATAGGCTTGAATAGGCATTCTATTTCTTCTCTTATTTGAAGTCATTATGGCATTAACTGTCATTTCTTTACCGAATGTTACATTCCATATCGACATTTACTATTGTATCGTCACCTAGGCCTACTTTATATCGTCATTGTATCCAATACGCTGCACAGCAAAAGACTGAGTGCACATTCTGAAAATTTCATAAAATTGCGGAACCTATTAGATGAAGCAGAATAGTCTGAAATTATATCTATTTGAAATCGCGTTGGTACAATGGCCCATGATATGTGGGTATTTGCAGTATTGAATCTGTGAAGTTTCTGTAGACTTATATTTTCACATAGCTGAAATTTTTGCATAGTTGTTGCAGGCTTTTCCTTTCTGGATTTCGTTCGGTGCTACAAATATATTTTCTGGCCTTACTATAATGGTCTAAGTATTTTTTTCGGCAGTATGCGTTTTTAGAAGTGTCTGAAGTTTCTGAAACTGACAAAATAAAATATCTAGCATTTTACATTTTTACGCATAGGATCTCTTGTACAAGTTTGCACATATAAAGGCATGGGCCTGTAATACTGAAAGGGGATTCTATTCTACAAATAGGGAAAGAAAAGAATTTTCTGTTGTCGAGTTCGTCTCTAGATTATGAGAATAAATAGAAGAATTACAGGACGACTGTTTCTTACCCCCAACAAGAAGCTAGAAAATGTGATCCCACCAAAAACCAAAAGCGCTTGCGAATCTAGCAGAACTCTGGCGAGTCATATTTGACTGGAAAACTGTTAAACTGTTAAACAAATAGTCTACCGCTCAGTTCGACGATTGAACCTTGTTAAACAAATTACCATTGTTGATTAATATATCATTATTTATCTCTGCTTATTATTCTCTATGGTTGTTGTGGTTCGCAGTTTCGTTAACAGCATAAATTTTGCTTTCTTGAAAATTAAAATACCGGTGTGCTTCTGGATTATGCATTCTTGATTTAGGTAAATATCTTGGTGTTGATAACATAAAGTATGTTTTATCACATACTTAAATTTCTGGTTCACAGATCTGAGGTTAGTTCAGCAAAATTTGGCTGGTTCTGAGTTTTAGCTAGGACATATTTTATATTTTAACAATCCCTGACTAATCAGATGTTGTAAGTGTGGGCATGAACATTCTTCTTGAATGCAATAAGAGTTTTTAGAAAATGGAAGTAAAGTTTGATGTTGCGTGAGCCTTACCAAAAGATAAAGGAAGTGATCACAAAATACATTCATGTTCGCATGCTTCCACTCGCTGAATCACATTATTGTCGGAAGAAAACGACGCGAGAGTACTTTAAATCAAATTCAATAAAAACATTACATGTACATAAATGTTACTATAATTTTCCGCAGTATTCTGTGCTAGCCATTGCATTTTCACGCAGATGATGTCAACAAATCTTTCTGTCAACAGATAAAAGAAAGACTCATGTGGATTAGCGACACATATTATTGAAAATTAGAGGATTTAAAACTGACAAATGTCTTCGATTCAATTATGATCATGTAGAACAACCAAATTCCAGGTATAAAAATCGAAAACTAGCTCCAATGGATTAATCCTAATCGCCACTTCTGATTTGGTGACATGTACATCGGGATGCAGCATGATCGGCTACGACATTTCATTTCGTGAAAATCTCTCGCCTCATGATGAAATGAAATTATTTTGAGCCTCATCGTTTAGCACAACGTGGGAGCTTCATCCAGTGTTGCAAGAGCTCTTACGAGACAAGTTGAGAGCACCATCTCAGTTGTCGGCCATCATCTAAGACTGGCGAACATCAACAAACATTTCGCTAAATAGGGGCAGAGCCAGACATTTAATTTATCAAACTTGCGGCAGGCCCGAAAACGAGAGGTGTGCGCGATTGCTATTTCATTACCAAGGCCTTTCAGGTAATAGCCTACAGGAGGCTATCTTCAGGCAAAATATCTATCGAGTCTCTCGTTTTTTCGGACTTTCCTCAAGCTTGATAATTAACAAATATTGGCAATATGTACAGCATGTGCATTAATGGCTTGTAACCAGGAAATCTCGGTATGTCGAAAATATAATGAGTGATCATGATATACAAATTATCAATTGGAAAAAGGTGAAAATCCTGGAGTTGGAGTGAATCAGCAGCTACGTTTCAAAATGTCGCGAAGCGATGCACTGTATTCAGTTCAGCAATTTTACAATCAAGGTCAAAAATTAATAGTTGTCAAACCTGTGTTTACCAATCCATGCTAAGAACATCATCAAAAATCAAAATATGACGTCCGTAAGTTTCAGGTTCGGTGACTTCTAATTAGGAATTAGGATCATAAGAGGTCTATGTAAGTCAACACCACATTAATGACGAAAGTCCATATTTGACTTGTCAGTTGATATCCAACCAATTTTCCAACTTACACTTGGTGTTTTGCACACGTATGTGTACGTGACAATCAGTGAAATTTGTAATGGATGTACATGTACATGTATTGACGTCCACAATTATCGTCTTTTCACTGATTTCCATGTGCTGACTTATTCTGATGTATAAGAATTGTCATGAAAAACTTTGATATACGCCCCATAAAAAGCATAAATTCACCAAATAATATTTTACAAAGATGCGTATGATCTACTATTTCGCTCAAATTCTATGCTTGCAAAAAGGCGTATACAATATTCTAGTTTTAAAATCGGTATTACGTGTAATTAATGATTTCATATGCAAAAATAAAGTACGTCAATCGATTTGAAATTCCCGAAATTACTTACATTTAAAAAATCAAGACAAAAGGATGAATAATGGTTGAGATATTGTACAACAAAATTACCCAAAACTTCAAAAAAAATTATCTCAAAACCATCTTTTTGTCATACGCCCCTTCGTCAACATAGCGACGAATTCTGCTATTCAGATTATCTATGTATACCGGTACAATACGTGTACAACTGTACATGCATGCTTACTGTCGTATAGTTACACTACCATGACAGATATACTTCTGCTACAATGTCTTAAATGTAAATAAAAATGACAACATGAAAAAAGTAGGCTACACATGCCTTATGTCTACAATGCATGTTTGCGCGCATTTTTGCGTGCAAAATCTTCAATAATATCCGAGAAATCAATAGGTCGCAACAATAGTTTTCAATACTCAAAAGGCTGAGCATATTCAGAGTCTTGAAAACGATCTTTCTCTAGTACAGTTGCTGACCATCATACAATCATATATGCATGATTTCGACATTATGAAAAGTATGGGACACTCTGTACTTTTCCGAGAATATGAACAGTTCTTATTAACGCTAGATATCATACTGTTTTAAGTTCCAACTTAAGAATTATAATAATCTCAAACCTATTACTTTTTGAACTATATTTCATCTGAGCGGGGCCCTTGGCATATGCCCACTCAGCCTCCCCTAATGCGGCCCTGGAAACTTCGTATGAGTATAATAGTTCAGCGGTGTAGTAATGCGTGCTAATTTACATGTAGCTAGCAGAAATTCGATTTAATCTTGACCCTTCCAAGATTAGATGGTGTTTTCCCTTCTTGATTAGTTAGCATCTTAGCACTTACCTCTGTATGTATGCTATCGTTCGATTCTGATGTCACAGTATTCTCTATATTAAGCCTCGATTGCAATGTGGCAACATTCGTTGATCTTTCAGATGCGTCGTGTTTTGTAAGCCACGTCGGTAAGTTAGGCAATCTCGATGCACTGTGTCTTCCTGTAGTCGACGTTTTAGCAGCATCTTTTTTGTCAGTACCTATTTATGTAAGCGCTTTCTTCGATGAAGTTCTGATCACAAAAATACAAATAGCACAAACGACTAGATGATGTTGGAATAAACTCATTCTGCGAAATCCTCCTCATCCATGCTTCAGCTACTGTCGGCGACCTTGGAAATTTGCGGAGGTTAGCACCTGACCCTTCTTCTCAACAGACAAACAGGATTGCAACACTTGTTGACCATGCAATGATTAAAGGAGAATAAGGACGATATCAGACTACATGCACAGTTGGACACGAAGTATGAGTTCGGCGTGGTTCGGTTTTGCTATTAACCTGTCCCTCATTCATGAGAAATTTTCTGACTCATTCCTCCGTCAATGTACTGGCCCAGTTTTCATGCTGGAGAGGATGTCGCGCGTGCGTGTCACGACCTGAAGTATAACAATACAATAACATAGCAACGTCTATGCTTGTATGACACCAGAGGAAATTTCAATATCATTTCAAGGGCAAATCCATCCATGCTTCTCAGTGTTAGCTCTCTCACCTTGTTTCATGAACCATGAATCATGACTTACTTGTCAGAACACTGTCAAACAAATGGCCAACCGTGTAGATAAAGTAATCACAGAAGCAAAGGCAAACATGCAGTGGCACTAAATCGGTAGCAGGTTAAACTGCTGATTTAATGACCTCATTTGCTGTGTTTCAAGATCTACTTATGGGAGCGCTAATACTGAAGAATGTATCAATAGAACTTCAATAATCAGACCCGCAATGTGCCTCTCAATGAAAAAATTATAGAATCAAGTTATCTTGTCAATGATCAGCTGAGGACGACTATCAGCTGTCTTTCAAAATCAAATATTTCATGACACGTTCATTTAATTTTAATTCTTATGCATAAAAAACCAACATTTAAGGTTGATTTTTCTATGAAAGGAGACCTATATATTGATTTACAGATAACTGAGAATTAAACTGATAAATTATTCCAATGTTGACAAAATTTTTCATGTCAGACACGGTATCCATATAAAAACTGTTTGATTATCGAAGTACAATTATCGGAGAACTACTAAGAAGTCATAGCCCATTTCTTGAATGATGTAGTAAATATTCAAAACATAGTCATTAATTCTTTACGAGCAGAGAGATAACATCTAGGCCCTTTTCGAGTTGCCAAATCGATGTGACTTTGGCAACTCGAAAAGGTGATTATTTGCAAAAATGTGTGCTTTTTACATGAACTTTGTCTAGGTCTCAGCGGAGTTTTTTAGGCGGTCAGAGCCCGCCTATTTTGGAAAAACCGGCAATTCTAAGTTTGTTAAAATTAGGAAATTGCACTCGCATGTTAGTTGTGATTAAGTTTCAACCAATATATTTAGTAAAAACATAATTTTAATATTCTGTTGTTTTACTGCAGGTCGTTGCATCGATACTGTTTGAAATAACGCAATGCACGTGGTGGCTGTAGAATATTTCATGTTACAGAGTAAAAACTCTAGTGTTCTCTTAACTTTCTATCTCTAGTTTAGTTAGTTTCATACAACCATGTTCAGTTACAACTGTTGACTCTTGGATAAATCTTTTACGTTTCCCATCTCAATGTCTCTCCCCGTAATAAAGAATCTATCTTTTCAAAGGAGAAGCGCACAAAATTGGCTCAAAGGAAAATAGAAAAGGGAGATGTCAAAGGTGCTATTCGGATTCTTTCCTCAGACGATAATATCTTACCAAGCAACGAAGAAACTCTCAGTAAGATAATAGAAAAGCACCCTCCACGTAAATCTAATTCCGATTTGCCCATTATCAATCTAAATGAGGATTTCAACAACCCCTTACAATGTGATGAAGCTGAAGTTCGTCGAGCAATATCTAGTTTTCCTCCGGGTTCTGCCAGTGGACCGGACCTGCTCGAACCTCAACATTTAAAAGACCTTACTGCAAAATCTTTTGGAGATCCAGGTAGTCGTTTGTTGGCGGCAATTACAAGACTGAGCAATTTGATGCTTGCTGGCATGGTTCCTATTGAAATCATTCCCTTTTTTTATGGTTCGTCGCTTTTTGCACTGTCAAAACAAAACAATGACGTACGCCCTATTGCAGTGGGAACTGTGTATCGCAGACTTACCAGTAAAATTGCAGCTCGAAAGACCATCAAAGAATTGAAAGACTCCTTTTATCCCAATCAGATGGGTGTTGGCTCACCAAAAGGTGCGGAGGCCATAGTACACACAATACGAAATTATTTGAAAGAGAAATTGTTGATCAACGAACCTTTCGTGATGATCAAAGTTGACTTTTCTAACGCCTTCAATACTATTAGAAGGGATATGGTTCTGCATAAGGTCAAAGAAAGAGCCAGCATTATTTTTCCTTTAATGTGGCAAATGTACAATAACGACACTAACCTTTTTATTGATGGTGAAATCCTTTTATCGAGGGAAGGCATGCAACAGGGTGACCCTATGGGTCCGGTCGGTTTCTCCTTGGCGATAAATGATATGGTCAAAAGTTTGACAAGTAAAGTCAATTGTTGGTACTTAGACGACGGTTGTATCGCAGGCACTGTGGCTGAAGTGACAAAGGATCTGAACACAATCATTGCTCTCCAGGCGGACCTCGGTCTAAGCATGAACTTGCAAAAGTGTGAGGTGTATGACCCAATGTCTCTAACAACTTCTGTCACATCCTCCTTTTTCCATCATATGAAGGCTATTTCAATGATAGATGCTACACTCATGGGATCGCCTCTTTTCCCTCAAAGTGCCGGGTCGGTGTTCACGGACAAACTCAATTCTATCAATATACTCATTGATCGTCTAAGTGATATTGACTCCCACAGTGCTTTCTACATATTGAAAAACTGTTTCTCAATACCGAAACTTTATATCTTTTGCGAACATTTCCATTTTATCAATTCCCTCATTTGTTAATTAGATTCGATGATCTTCAACGAAGTGCTTTAGAGAACATACTCAACTGCTCATTGTCTCCTCGGTCCTGTGATCAAGCTTTTTTCCCTGTCTCAAAGGGAGGTTTGGGTCTTAGACGGGCAACGGACGTGGCGCTTCCGGCTTTTCTGGCATCTTCACACGGTGTAGAAGCTTTTCTACGAGATGTTTTACCTGGTTTCCAATCTGATCAGGACAAGCTTGACGCCCTTCATTCTTGGAAAGTAAAGCTCCCAAGTCAAAATGAGCCAGAACATCAATTGAGGTCTTTACAACGTTCATGGGACAAACCATTAATCGACGACAAATTTGAGAAAATTTTGAGCCAAATATTGGACCCAGTAAACAGAAGTCGCTTGCTTTGCGTGTCTTCTCCAGACGCGGGTGCATGGTTGAATTCAATCCCAATTTCATGTTTGGGCCTCAAACTCAACAACGAGAATCTGCGAATTGCCATCGCTCTGTGACTAGGAGCTCCTGTGTGTTTTCCTCACAAATGCAGATGTGGTGCCGACGTCGATCTTTACGGCAATCACGGTTTGAGTTGTAAACTGAACAGTGGACGAATTATTCGACACAGTGAAGCAAATGACATTATCAGACGATCATTTGCCACCGCCGGGATACCTGCTGTCCTTGAACCTCACGGCCTTAGTCGTGATGACGGCAAAAGACCGGATGGCGTGACTCTGATACCTTGGAAGACCGGTAGAGCTTTAATGTGGGATTTCACATGCGTGGATGCGCTCGCCACTAGCAACATCCCAAATTCAAGACAAGGTGGAGGAATTCTGGCATCGAAAGCAGAAGATAAGAAGCGACGAAAGTATGAGAGTCTAGCTCATGATTTTTGTTTTTGTCCTTTTGCGATGGAGACTCTCGGAGCATGGGGAACTGACGCTCGAGCCCTCGTGAGGATGCTCGGAAGAAGAATAAGTGAAGTCACCGGAGAGACCAGAGCAACTCAGTTCCTGAAGCAACGTCTGAGCTTAGCCGTTCAAAGGGGAAATGCAACTAGCATTATGTCATGCATACCTCGATCGAGCCCTCTTAGTGAAATTGACTATGTCTTGTGACTTTTAAATTTACTCTGCCTGTAAAAAGAACTTGATTATGTATTTTCAAAAAAATCCCAAAAAAACATCGTGTTGAATAAAATTATCTGTTGGCTGGTTCATAAATCCTTTAAATCCTTCATTGGATCTTTCTCAATTTCCAGTTGCTACCAAATTCTTCTCATAAATCGTTTAGAGCAAAAGCCTATCTAACCAACCAAAATAATTTTGAGATTCAATTCTACATAACTTTCTCGAGTTTTCTCGCTTCTAGCAGAAGGAATTCATGTTTAAAGTATTTCATTTGATAGACAAATAGAAGAGGCTAAACATGAAACCCTTCTGAATTTAAACATGAATTCCTTCTGCTAGAAGCGAGAAAACTCGAGAAAGTTATGTGGAATTGAATCTCAAAATTATTTTGGTTGGTTAGATAGGCTTTTGCTCTAAACGATTTATGAGAAGAATTTGGTAGCAACTGGAAATTGAGAAAGATCCAATGAAGGATTTAAAGGATTTATGAACCAGCCAACAGATAATTGAACATGGTTGTATGAAAATAACTAAACTAGAGATAGAAAGTTAAGAGAACACTAGAGTTTTTACTCTGTAACATGAAATATTCTACAGCCACCACGTGCATTGCGTTATTTCAAACAGTATCGATGCAACGACATGCAGTAAAACAACAGAATATTAAAATTATGTTTTTACTAAATATATTGGTTGAAACTTAATCACAACTTACATGCGAGTGCAATTTCCTAATTTGTTTACAAACTTTGAATTGCCGGTTTTCCCAAAATAAGCGGGCTCTGACCGACTAAAAAAATTCCGCTGAGAGTTCATGTAAAAAGCACACATTTTTGCAAATAATCACCTTTTCGAGTTGCCAAAGTCACATCGATTTGGCAACTCGAAAAGGGCCCTAACTGAAATAAGAAAATATTGGTGCCATTTGTAATTTAGCGTCTCCATTCCTCATATCAAACCAAGTGTTATTTATTTTTCCACAAATATCTGAATTCTCTTACCTCCCTTTGCAATATGTTCATGACCACAGACATCGAACATTAATCATTAAGGGCTAGACTGGACAGCTGGTCAAGGTCACGGCAGTTAAAGCCACACTATGTCGACCATCTTTTCGTGTTTTATTACATGAAATGTTTTGAAATTTCCACAATTTTCAATTTTCCACAAAAACACTAGGCTGTACTTTACATTGGTGAATGTCAGAGAAAGCGAAGAAGCGAAATATGTGCAGTATACTTATTATCATTTGAATTAGATTAAATTTCTTTTCGATTTGGCTTGAGAGATTCATGACGTTAATCTACTAATTCTCATACGATGATGAAAATCATCATCGCAGACATTTGCGATCGAACATGATGTTTGCTAATCTAACATTAAGTGAAGTAGTTTAGATGAGGACTGATGTAGTTCTCCAATCAGTAAATGCACAAATGCAGTACTGTTGTAACCATTGGATTGATGAGTTCAAAAAAGAACTCAATGGATCTTTCTGGTGGCAACGAATTGAAATTGATCAACTTTGGCACATTTACTGGTAAAAATTGAAATCTTAAGACCTGTGACACCACTCATTCTTATTGTTGGCATGCTGTACTACCATGGATTCTAAACACTGCCGCATACACGCTCAAAACAGACTTCTGAGCCGTCTGTACCGACTACAGATGCTGGTATTGGAAATAGAAAAAGGACATTGGTCACCATGTGTTTAGGAAATTAGAAATGAATATTATAGAACAACAGGAGACCGATGGATAAAGATTGGAATAGTGGAGATAAAACATGGAAATACTATGATGCTACTACACCGATTACAAGTGAATTAATGCTACACTAGAAATGAGACTACACACGGTGGTTAATGGTAGTAGTGGACAAGTGGAAAGTGGATAATGGAGGTAAACAACAGAACTTTCTAGTAAACACTCTTACTTACTTACTCTACTTACTTACGACGATCTCGTAATATTTGGAAGCAGTCATCAAGATGTAGAGTGAAGGTTGGAAGCATGGAGGAGAGCATTTGAGGGCAAGGGCCTCAGGGTAAGCCGTTCCAAGACCGAATATCTGTCGTCCAACTCAAGAAGAACAACTATGGAGATTCAGAGTCAGCCGGTGAAGAGTGTGGACTGCTTTAAATACCTAGGGTCCATGGTCAATACTGAGGTGACCAGCGCAGGTGATGTTGCACATCGAGTACGTCGCGGCTGGAACACATGGAAGAGACTGACTCCAGTACTATGTGACAGAAGGATGCCACTGAAGATAAAGAACAAAGTATTCTCCTCTATGATCAGGCCAGCAATCCTTTATGGTTCTGAGTGCTGGGCCCCTCTCAAGACAGATGAGCAGAAGCTGCACGTGGCGGAGATGCGGATGCTAAGGTGGATGCAGGGCTACACACGCTTGGACCGGAAGACCAATGAAGAAATAAGATCTAATGTGAAGATAGCCCCTATTCAAGAAGTGGCAAGAGCAAGAAGGCTGTCATGGTTTGGTCATGTGCAGCGTCGCGGAGAGAGCCATCTCCTTAAGAAAGCATCACGTCAGCAAGTGGAAGGGAGAAGAGGTAGAGGCCGCCCGAAGAAGACTTGGACAGCGACAGTAACCGCCGACATGAAGGGAAAAGGAGTGGATGCCTCCCTGGTCCACAACCGGAATGAATGGAAAAAGAGGACTGGACCTACCCTGGGATACGCGGGACAAGGGTCGACAAGGTGAGCAGTAAACACTCTACTACTCCGAGAACAATCGAACTATTCATCTCCGACTATACATGGTAAATGCTATTTCTCCACTTGAATTTGCTATTGCCAGTTTCTTAATCCGCCTGCAATACTTCATGGAATCGAGCATTTCTTCATTTTTCGACATCCACAATGACATGATTAGAATTACAATACTTCGACCACTACTTCAGCTACCGATTAAGGTATATAAAACATTATACTTCCTCCATCAGCCATGAGCAGGTACTCGTCTAGTCGTGTTTCGACCCCTGACCTGAACACTCAAACCCAGACGAGCGGGGTTCTACACATAGTGGCTGACAAAATACTCAAAAGGTAAAGATATGTCAAAAAAATAAGTCAGACATCATACAAATGTTGCGTTTCCACATGTAAGTCAGTGGATATTTCACCGGATGAGCCTGTCCATTATTCTTCATTCTTCTATTGCCGCGCCTCATGTTTCGTAGCTTTAGAGGACTCCAAGTAACTCAATAGGCTTTTATCAAGAAATAAGCATCACTGTGTCTTGAAAGATGATTAGTTTTTCTTCGTCTGCTAAGTTGTTTTGAAAAACGTAGTGACTCTTGTTGCAAGACTAACGCATTTCTCACATTTAAGCGATTTTTTGTAGATAATTAGTTTTTTCCTGCCTTGCTTATCTGCCTATGCAGCATTCAATGTCAACGGTTCAGCTGATCGGCCGGTGCATTAGCCTGAAGACCAAAATTGCATCAGACCAGGCGTAGTAATGGCTACTCCCATTTGCAATCTGCACATAGAGCGCAATGGAGTTTTCATTTTTAGATTCTTCCGAATTTCGAGTGCGTTAGATGTATGATGTTTTATAACATACCTGAAAAAATTGCGCCGAAGGCGAGGCAAGGCGCACCGAAGTCAGGACCAGGTGCGACGAGGCCAGAGCCGAGCGCGCCAGATACAACGTTGCTTGCGCGGCAGACGTGTGATCTATTTCTAGAATTTCAGAAACCAAGCACCCGCCAGTGCTCCAAAGCCGGCCAAAGTAAGTTCGGTGCACCCCTGTACAGATCACAGTTCGGTGGCGACTGCCATTTTGAAAAGCCCAAATAGGTGCATGCTCAACCTAAAGCGCGAATTACAGATAGGATTTGTTTTCAACAACTTTCTCGCATCTTTATTCCTTTGCAAATTTATAATCGGAGGCCCATAACACATTTTGTTGAACAGATAATAACAAGAGTGAGTAGCAAGCTAGGAAGTAGCTACAATTAAGCTTAAAAAACGACTTCGGGCCCCAGTTACCACATTATCATTCCTACGATTTTATTTAAAAAGATGATTATTTTCAATTTTATTTGATCTAAAATATTTGATTTAGACCTAAATTCTCCTGAGAAAACAAATAATTCTTCAAAATCTTACTTAGCACTCCTTGGCGTACTATTCCAGCAGTTAGGGCTATATGAGATAATCAATTGCCTTCTATCAGTAAGTAGTAAGAAAACGGCGAACACTCGACCGGCGCCCCCCCCCTCTGGAACGGCAGAGTGTCGTGGTCGGCCGCCGTGGTGCTTCGGGTCTGACTCCCCCCCCTCTGGAACGGCAGAGTGTCGTGGTGTGCCGGCCAGGTTGGTTCACAAAATGTTCGCTGACTCCCCCCCCCCTCTGGAACGACAGAGTGTCGTGGTGGACTTGGGCGACCGCCAGGATTTGTCTTGAGGCTATAGTGTGTGATGTTTTTCGTGCAATCTGCTGAATGTTGGGTTGTAAAATGGGCTGTTTCGAGTGGAAGGAGTGCTCGGATTGGAAAACGGATTTCAGATTTGGAATCAGCGTGAAGTTTTATATCTGTATGGTGAGTTTCAAGTCAATCGGCGAGAAAAAATTTTCAACATTTTTCGAAAAAACGACAGAGTTAGAATTTGGGACGTTTTGGTGTGTAGCGCCCAAACGAGCCATCGGATGAGAAAACGGAGGCCAGATTCGGATTCAGCGTGAAATTCTGCATCGGTATGGTGAATTTGAACGCCATCGGAGAGAAAAAATTTTCGCTGACGTCCCCCCCCTCTGGACAGCTCGCTTCGATTTTGGCTTCCAGTGGACGGATTTTGTCGTGCGATAGCTCGTTTGAAAGCTAAGAGTGAGACAAATTCAGTGAAAGAATCGGCTTGTTCCTATCTGTCTTCGTTTAGATGTGAGACGCCATTTAAGATTTTGGGACATTGGCGAAAAACGACAGAGTTAGAATTTGGGACGTTTTGGGCTGTAGCTTCAAAACGAAGCATCGGATTGGAAAACGGATTTCAGATTTGGAATCATCGTGAAATTCTCTATCTGTATGGTGAGTTTCAAGGCAATCGGCGAGAAAAAAGTTTCAACATTTTTCGAAAAAAACGACGGAGTTAGAATTTTTGCGATGGCTGCCTACTGTAGAGCCAAAACGAAGCATCGGATGGGAAAACGGAGGCCAGATTCGGATTCAGCGTCAAATTCTACATGGAAATTGTGTATTTCCAGCTGAATCGGAGAGAAATAATTTTCGCTGACGTTCCCCCCCCCTCTGGACAGCTTGCTTCGATTTTGGCTTCCAGTGGACGGATTGTGTCGTGCGATAGCTCGTTTGAAAGCTAAGAGTGAGACAAATTCAGTGAAAGAATCGGCTTGTTCCTATCTGTCTTCGTTTAGATGTGAGACGCCATTTAAGATTTTGGGACATTGGCGAAAAACGACAGAGTTAGAATTTGGGACGTTTTGGGCTGTAGCACCAAAACGAAGGCTCGGATTGGTAAACGGAGGCCAGATGTGGAATCAGCTTGATGTTATTGTCCAATGAGGATCATCATTCAATGAGAATCAAGCATTTCTATATAAATAGCGAGCCTTCCACAGTGAGAATCATTCCATCGTTGAATCGCATGAGTGACGGACGCGCATTTTCTCTCTCTAGTTCCCTGTTCTATTATCCAACTAAAATGGTAAGTCGCTACTTTCCTCCCTCTCCTCCCTTGAACGTAAACTTAATACAATCTTTTTCATTTTCAGGCATCTACTCCATCTGCTGCACTAGTAGGACAAAATGGCGGTCAAACGTTACAAGGTTCGCTACGGTCAGATCATCTACAACTGAGGCCAGTGGAAGAAACATCCAAGGTACATAATCCTACACCGCTACAGCGTAAATTTAAACAAGCCTTGCGTTATGATGATCATAGCGTAGTACTCCAAACGGGAATGCTCCCTTCCACGGATGTCAAGATAATGCACAATCAGTATGGGGACTACATACTGATCCCCGTGAGTCCGTACATTCGCCGCCAACTTGATATTATTGAGGAGTACGTGACATTAAATATGGACATTCCTACTCCTCTTGCTCAAGAGTGGAAGGCGAGAGATGACAAGGATACTCCCTATAGAAAGATTTGGGATGGTAATCACATTTGCCTACCAGTATCACATTGGTGTACTTACTATAAGAAGGATGGAGATCATTCAATACCCATCAGATGTGATGAGCTCGGAGAAGGTACTTAGGATATCCTTTTCAAAGTGAATGGGCTATATTATGGTCGACACAAGGATAATAAAATAGCCTCTCTCTCCATGCATATGGAATCCATCCTATATATTCCAAAACCACCCAACGTGGACGACATAATTGATCAAATCCTTAACAGCAGTGGTACGAAGCGCAAGTCGGAGAAGAATGCTGCCTCAAAACGCAAATCAAAGAAGGAGAATTACTAGTCCTTTCCTAACTCTACCCTATGACAATTCGCTTATGTGCTTTGAGTGTCGTAGACGTGGTCTTATTAGATACATTTTACTTCTTCGTTGCCATCATATCATTTGTGTATTTTGTCGTGAAAAGCATCGATGTAATTCTTCATTTTGTAATATGTTATAGAACGTTTCCTTAGATGTGTAAATTTCCGTTTTAGGCTTCTATCATCATTTTTATGGATTGTGAGGGTGAACCTGTACAGGAGCTCAGTGCTATTGCTATGAACAATTGGACATATCAGATTGTTAGTGTCTATCATCAACATGCCAACTGCGATCCCAATGTTGATCAATGGGCGAGAAAACACATTCATGGACTTACTCTGAAATATTTGCAAGACTATGGCTTTTCTTGTGAAAGTGCTCTTCTTATTGACTTTAAACGATGGTTAGCTGCTTTCAATGTTATACGCATCTTTTGTAATAATCCTGGTAAGGAGAGGAAAGTATTTCCCAATCTAATCATTGATGATATTTTGCTCCCGCCTTGGGATAGTAGAGTGAATCAACATTATCATGAAGTCACGAAGCGTTTTAAGGATTTGTGTGTTCCTATTTTGTCTGTTCGTTGTAGTAGCTACGTTCATAACCAATGCTTCTTTCCTCCTTACCTCAACACTGCCAAAGTCCTGTATGGTTATCATTGCTCACTGTATGATAGTTACCAGCTGTATCTATTTTATCTCTTTCAAACCATTGATTTATAATGCATGCTTGTTACCGTTATTCAATAAATGTTACTATGAGAAGAGTTGTTGTTTTCATGCAATGGATGGGTTAGATAAAGGGCGATCATGTCTTTCTCAAACGACTGCGGAACATTACGTTTTCATAGGCAAAGTTTGAAAGGAGCTGTTCAAGATTATGTGATAAAATTTCATAAAGATGAGACCGACATCGAAGCAGTGGTCGATGATGCTAGCACTCTATTTCTAGAGTTAATGGATACATTCTCTGATAGCATTATCATGGCGCGATTAGTTGCGAAAATTAAGTTTAGTCATTTTGGAAAGGAAGAGGTGGAAAGTCGCTCTTTCCATTTTGCTTCTTATTCAATGGAAGTGGTAGATCACCCCGAAGAATTTTTTAAAAGACATATGATAAAAATTGCTGAACGTCTTAACGCATTTAGCCATCATGGTAGCAGTCTAGTGATTGAAGCGATTTCAGATATTCACATTCAAATTTCCATAAAGAAAAATTGAAAATGCAGTGGTACTTGATTGTAGCACAACTGGTTTTCGAGCTATGTCTGCTCACTCTCGAAGTATATTCCTTCTGTACATGCGCCTATTATTTAGAAAAGGCTAGCAAATTCATATCTTCAAAGAGACTTGCTATAGACATCAGTAACGGTGAAACTATGTGTATGTAAGCGAAAGGATGGAAATGAAAAGCGCATCTTCAAGAGATGTAAGCATGCTTTTTGTCAACGCTGTTTCATACGTAATTGCGTTCAACTTTGCCAATGTAACCACTGTGATATAGCTCATTTCGAGTGTCACTTATGTCGCAATAGTTAGTACCTATGCAAATGTGGTAAAGATAGGTTTTAGCAAAGACTAACACGGAAAATGGCGAAACGTAAAATGACGAAACGTAAAAGTCAAAAGTTTTCTTCAGCCATTCAAGCTCTCCGACGAATGAAAGCAAATCAGCGATACAATGCTATACGATATGCTAACGATAAATTCATTTGTGAAATTATTTCTCATGTGAGGAAGTTGAGGACGAAGAATTTAGCGCCAAAACAACGGAAGTTACTTAAGCGATATGCTACAAAATTGCGTTTCATCTCCAATCCTAAAGTCACCCTTCAAAGAAAGAGGAAAACTCTAACACAAAAGGGCGGTTTCCTTTCAGCAATACTTCCAATGATAGCTCCTGCCGTGGGCAACCTATTGGGTAATATCTTTGGCTCTAAGCGTTAATTATGCAAATGTTGAATCTCAAAGTAATAAAATGGATTTCAGACTTCAATGTGATAAAGTTCTGACTGTATCAGGTCCATCTCATGCAGGTAAAACTGTTTTCACGCTGAATTTATTGGATAAAAGATGGGAGTTGTTTAAGGAACCTATCAATCGAGTGATTTGGTGTTATGGTATTTATCAACCGTCCCTGTTTCAGGAATTGCAAAGTCGCAACTTTATTCGACATGAAGGAATTATTCCAGTGGATAAACTTCAGTCTAATGATGTTGTATTGGATGATTTATTAAAAGAAAGTAAGAATTCAAAAGATGTTACAGATATGTTCACTCGCGCAGCACACCATAAAAGGTGCTTTATCATCTATATCACACGAAATTTGTTTCCTGATGGAAAAGAAGCTCGTACACGAAACCTGAATACACACTATTATGCTATTTTCAAGAATCCGCGAGATAAAAGTCAATTTGAAATTTTAGCGCGACAAGTTGCACCCAGAGGATCAAAAGCCTTAATTGAAATTTTTCAAGCAGCTACTGAAAAACCATACTGTTACTTATTCATTGACTTTACGCAAGAGTGTCCGGAAGAATTTAGATTTCGAAGTGATATTTTGAAAACTCCCATGATTATCTACAAACTATGAGTTCTTATTCTCGCATGATTGTTATTCCTCAGGATGAATATGTACAATTTACTGCCATGCAGCAAGTAAAGCAACCTCTTGCAAATCAAATGTATAGGAAAGAAATAGATTATCAGCAAAATGTTCACATCAAAGATCCACATCGTGCTGTATTATTACAATCGGAAACTGTTGAGCAATTGAAAAACTTGAAGAATAAGATGCGTGACTCTGTATCGACTGCTACACCTTTAGCATCTCGCGCACATGCCATATCTCTTTTCAACAGTATTGAACCCCATCTCAATGTAAATGATAGAGGAGAAATCATTACAGATGAAAATAAAGTGATTGATGCTTCACGTTATGAAGACTTGATTCAGTATGCGACACGTAGAAAGCGCCGTCAGGGCTATGTTACACCTGGTTGGTCATACTTTCTTAAACTATTGAAAAAGCATAATGTGCCAAAATTTGCTTTAAATAATGAGACATTGAAAGAACTTGATTCAACAGTGGCTACTACTCCATTGCTTCAGACGATGAAAATGCCAACAAATTGGTTTAAGTAAGGCGTCACCTGCTACATCCCCTCCCACACTCACTAAGCAAACAAGAGGAAGAACTCGACGTAGATCTACATCGCCACTAAAACTGGTAAAAGGAAAACGTAAAACAGCTCCTCCTAGGAAATACATGTTCTCAGACTATTAATATGAAGCAGATGTGTTGCTTGCCATGTAATGATCCGCCAGAGGTGAATGTCGTTGTCACTTGCACTTGCTGCGCCAGCTCTCATAATAAAACCCCTAAGCAATGTGAACACGATCGCAAAACCGCTAAAGCTAAATGCTGCAGTTGTTGTAAATGTATAAAGGCAAGAAAACAAAAAGATGAGAAGGAGGAAAAAGAGTCAGTCGTCATCGACTGAACGTTTCAAGTCAATCTATTATGATGTAAAACATCCGGCAGGATTTGCATCTATCAAGAAATTATCAAAAGCGAGTGGTCTTCCACAATCACAAGTGAAACGATGGTTAAAGGGTCAGGCTACCTATACACTCCACAAACAAGCGAAAAAGAAGTACCGCACCCGCCAATATATTGTTCATGACATCGATGAACAGTGGCAAGCAGATTTGTGTGATGTTGCCTCCATTTCAAAACATAACTCGGGCAATAATTTTATTTTAACCGTCATTGATATTTTCTCGCGTTATGCGTGGGCTCAACCTTTAAAAACTAAAGAAGGGAAAGGAGTAGCAAAAGCATTCCAAACAATTTTTCGAGAAGGTCGCATTCCAAAAACAATTCAGAGTGATCAAGGAAAAGAGTTTGAAAATCAGCATGTGACAAGATTATTTGAGAGGCAT
This sequence comes from Prostheceraeus crozeri, assembly GCA_907163375.1. NCBI lineage: Eukaryota > Metazoa > Platyhelminthes > Polycladida > Euryleptidae > Prostheceraeus > Prostheceraeus crozeri. The sequence continues at coordinate 2,980 of CAJQUW010009717.1, read as the reverse complement.
GACATTGAGTTGTTTAGTGTAAAGAGTGCTTATAAAGCTGCACTCGTTGAACGTTTTAATCGCACATTAAAAAATCGCTTGCGGCGACATTTTACTGCCAACTTGACACAAAATTGGACAAAGGTTCTACAAGATACACTCCATGCCTACAATCACTCTAGCCATCGTTCTATTGGACTCAGACCAGTAGATGTAAATGCTGACAATGTAGATAAAGTGCGCGAATCATTCCAACGTAAACGCACTCATGTGAAAAGTGATGTGAAAATTGGTGATAAAGTTCGTATCTCAAAAGTGAAAAGTGTTTTTGCTAAAGGGTACCTCCCGAATTGGACAGAGGAGGTATTTACAGTATCAAGGATTAATCAAAAAGACTCTCCGACCACCTACAAGTTGAAAGATTACGATAATGAAGAAATTGAGGGTAGCTTTTACCGCGATGAGATTGAGGTAGTCACTGAAAGTGAAACATATTTGGTAGAGAAAATCATTCGATGTAAAAAACGGCAAGGTGAAGAATGGTGTCTTGTTAAATGGACTGGTTATCCTTCAAGTATGAACTCTTGGATGCGTCGTGCCGACATCTTTCATCTAAGTGATCGACAGTGATTCATGCAAAGTTGTAACTAACAATGTTTAGGGTTTGAGGTATGAATCTAACTGCCTCATTTTATTCACGACCCTCCTATGTAAGTGGTGGAGGACAAATTTACATCGGCGCTCGCCGCCAACGTGGAGGTAGCATACTTGGTGCACTGAAATCTGTTGTAGCACCTCTCATATCCAATGTCGGTAGATCCTTAAAACGAAATGTTTTAAGTAATGCCGTTTAGCTTTGCTGGTGATGTTGCTAGTGATCTTTCCAGAGGTAGAAGTTTTAAGAGCAGTTTGTTGAATCGTGGGAAGGAACGCGGTTTAAAAACATTGAAGCAGACCATTGCTGGTGTTACTCAAGGAAAGAAATCACCTAAACGAATGAATAAAGGAAGGAGGAAACATCGCGGAGCTGGTAAGGTGCGATCTTCAGTCAAAAGGCATTCACGCAAACGTCGCAGAGGCTCTAATCATTCATCAGGCGCTAAACGACGACGCTGCTATAACTTCTAATCATGGAGTGTAAAACTTCCGGTTTTTGTTTGTTCGATCAAGAAGCCATACAGACAGATATTCTTAGTTCAAGTATTGTAGATTATCATCCTCGAACAGCTGAGAATGCTGGCCCCATTGAATTTGTTATTCCTGGTGGTAGTGATGACTACATAGATTTGAGTTATGCGATGCTTGGTTTGAGGTTTAGAATTCAGCAAGCAGATGGAACTGCTATTGACGATGCACATAAAGTTGGACTGAACAATTTACCATTGACTACATTACTTCGCGATGTTTCTCTAACGATTGGAGAGCAGCAGGTGGAAGGTGGTCAAAGCGATTATCCCTATAAATCATATTTCAATCATGTATCACAGTTTCATCCAGCACACAAAAAAGTCATATGGAAGCCATGGGATGGTACAGAGATGAAGCAGGAAAATTTGATGTTGAAACAAACAGTGGCTTTGTAAAGCAATCTGCTATGATTAAAGATAGTAGAGTATGTCAGCTATATGGTCCGCTGAATTTAGACTTCTTTAGACAGTCAAAGTTTTTACTCTGTAATACAAGCATGCGACTCAAGCTGACATTGAATAAGCCTGAATTTGCGCTGAATGCATTTGCTAAAGTTGACAATTTTAGAATTCATGTGGAAGATATTGCACTTTACATTCGTCGAGTAGTACCGAATCCAAGTGTCATTAGAGGACATGCTGAAGGTCTTAACCGCCAAAATGCCATTTACCCCGTTCAGCATACAAAGCTTCTCACCTTTACAATTCCAAAAGATCAAAAGAGTTTTTCGCCATGAAAGATGGCCTCTTTCCATCGGAAGCGCCTAAGCTCCTCATGGTGGCAATGGTTGAAAATGATGCATTTAATGGTAATATAAAGAAGAATCCTTTCAATTTTAAACACAATCAGTTAAGTGAAATTGCTTTACGTGTAAATGGTGTGAGTCATCCTGGTCCACCCTACAAACGAGATTTTGCTTCGGATCAATTTATGCGCAGTTATGTTGATTTTATGGATGTCTTTGGCTTTTACAATACGGATGACACCAACGGACTGACTATGAAAGAGTTTAAGAGTGGATATACTATTTATGCATTTGATTTGACTGCTGACAGCGATATTAGTGCACCCTATCGTCAAGCGAACGTGCCTCATAATATTCGTTTGGATTGACGTTCAAAAGAACACTACCTGAGACGATCAATGTATTAATTTATGCAGTCTTCGATTCAAATATTGAAATTACAAAGTATCGTGACGTGATTCTTCAGTATATCGTTAATGAGTTGGTTGACTGCTGACGATATTAAGACTAAAGTGCAGCGTAATGCAGACGAAGCGACGTTGAAAGCTTTCGATAATGTCTATTCACTCGATACCTTACCACCTGCAGTAAATCACTATCCCACCTTTATTGTGTTAAACACTCATTCTCAGAATTTAGGCGGTGAGCATTGGAAAGCGATCTTTATTGGAGAAGACCGACGTGGTGAACTATTTGACTCTCTTGCTCAACCTCCAAATATACCAACACAGCAGTGGTTGAGAAAACATACGCGTCAATATCAGCGAAATGAACCATACTACAACATCCACTTTCATCAACGTGTGGTGCTTTTGTACTGTACTTCATCTTAAAACGTTTACATGTATCTCGATTTGCATCTATTATTCAAAACTTTTCATGTAATCCATCCTCTAATGAAAAAATGATTTGTAAGTTCTATCATGATTTGAAATAAAAACATCATGTTGGAAAAAATTGTTTTTTATTTTACAATCCGCTGGGTACGAACATACTCAATGAGATAGTCTAGGATCATATTTGCTTGTACATGAGATTTTAGTCCAGTAATGATCACTTTACTATTAT
>CAJQUW010009716.1:0-16177 GCA_907163375.1 Prostheceraeus crozeri | reverse complement strand
AACATAAGCAAAAAACACATCGCTCTCAAAGAAATCTAGATCCTTTAAATGAATTTTGATTCATCTAATATACAACCATAATTAGAAAAATTATTCATCTCAAACCGAAGATGACAAAAATTTTCACACTACGTGTTTAACTTATTCACATACTGAGGAATTAATTATGCCATTTAGAGAGTTATTTGATTTGCCCAGGAACAATCCAGGGAGAAGCCACAAATAAAAGTTATATACAGGAGCGTTCATAACAAACTTAGGAAACAAATGTTTATGTATCAAATGTTAGCCAAAAGCAGGGGTGGCCTACGCGGGGGTCCTGGGGGCATGTGCCCCCCCCCCAAGAAAATTATTGACCCCCCCGTCGGCAGGACCACTGTCGGCATACCCGGATTTAAAAAATTTTGTCGCAAGTCGCCCTCCAGCACCTATATATAGCATTACAATAATGAGAGTACATTACGATCGTTGCTTAATATTGACTTGGATTGCTACCACGTCAAGCAACATTACTACAATCATTTTGTTTACAGCGTATCTCTTTAATCCTGTTGAGCGGTAGCAAATTGTATAGGAAGAAGATATTCTCTGTGTCGAATTTTTGGTTATTTGATTGATAATTGTTTGACACGTACACACTATCATAGATCAATATACACCAGATAAAAGTTTGCTATCGTCTTGTTAAGGTTCGGTAACAAACGTTTTCTGTATCTATTCCTGAACATTACTTTAAAGGAATAATTAGAGCAGCTGACACTATGAGGAGCAATTGTCATTTTTGATGAATTTGCCGTGTTCAGAATATACTAGCGCATTTTATTTAATAGATTTAGCTACAATTAGAACATGTAGAATATAACTGATTTCTGCAGTGGATTTTTGAATGATAGGATGAGATAGGATAATCGATAAACGATTTTCTTCTAGAGATTCCAACCTGCTAATACAATCAATCAACGATCGTCTTATCTTGAGAGACAAGGAGCTAATTCAGATTTCGGAAGTGGTGTGATCGATCGAATTTTGGGGTGCCCCGCGAGCGTAGCGAGTGTGCGTAGACCGCATATCGTTGCGATTATCTTGCTATTTCACCAAAGAGATGTCCAAATATGCTACAATCATTTGATTTGCTTTCATTTGAATTTTAAAAAGAAAATGAAACGCCAAATCTGCACACATTTCTGAAGCGCACGACTGATTTCAACAGTTAATAGAACGCCGTTGTTCGTGCTGTCGAATAGTTCAAACGTAAGCGATCTGCTACACAGAATGTCCAAATTAATGAATAGATCTTTAACGTTCAATCGTCAGTGGTACAGTAAGTATGGAGTAACCTCCCAGCGCTCTATTGCCTGACGCTGCGTCGTTTCTGGAAGCATTTCCGACTAACTTCGACGTGTCGACCCTCGCTACAGGGACATCCATCCCAGGTGTATGACTTTGCGAGAATTTGGAATTTGTTCCGCTGAGTGAAGCAGTCGAAGGAAAAAATGAAGGCATAGATGTTCCACTGACTTTGCAAGAGAAAAAGGACAACCCCTGTGACGGCTGCCCACCACTTACAGCATGTTTTAATAGGAAATATAAGATTTCCTCCTCCCTACTTTGTTTGAATGACCTGTCTGGGTGAAGTGTCGAAGGCACCAACTTTTGACAATCTGAGAGGAACGGAAGTTAAAAATTGCATCGATCGCCAGCACTTCAAACATGAGATCTTGGCAAGTCCTCATTTTGGAAGTAGTTAAGATAGGCTTTAATAAAATCACAAATATACTTTGAAATGCTCAAGAAAAAATTTGCATCATTTTGACTGAAAATCCCTTTTACAATTGCGAACTACAAACACATAGATTCAGATATACATGTCAGTGTAACCTACAGTATGGGTAGTCATATAACCGTAGCAACTTGTAGGCAAATAGCTGCATCCCATGCAGTCAAATGCTTATACATACAAAATGCTTTGTAGTTTTAAGCGCAATAGTTCCTAAGTGATAGTCATAATAACCGTATTCATAATTTGTCATCACTTGGACATAATGCACATTTAGTATATCATATACTAAATTTAACTTTTTATATAATCGAAATAATTCTAATTCAATTTTGTAAGAGCTAGATAATGAGGTTAAACTTTCCTCCGGTTCAAATTAGCCAGGTCAAGGAGTTATGAAACAAATCAAGCAGATGAACTTATGATCTTTGTGGTCTATAAAAAAACAAGCCACAAGAAAAAGAATTAGACAACAATCGAAATGCTTAAAGACAGTGTAGTTATGTCTTCGCTAGATCCTCTCACATTATTGATTTCCGACACACAATATTTTATCCGATATTGATCTTTGCATGAACGAGTTGAAACCGACGATTAAACGAGGAACTTAAGGTTTATCATGAAAGTATATCGGCAACTAGTACTCCTGGAAGCAAAAGATTAAAGTAGGATAGACATCGACCCTCGGAGAAATTTGCAGATGCCAACATGACGATCTTGATATTGAGGTAAAAAGTAATGATGCGATTACTATCAAGAAAAAAAGGATGGCGCGCATAGAACATTGTCCTTAGTGTTATTTTCTCTGTTTTAGTATAAAATAGTACGAATAGCAATTACTTTTGTAGACCTATCCCTTTCCAGTTTTTGCTCGTAACTTTTGTAAATTAGGCCCAATACAGAATTTAAACGAAGTTATAACTTGCAAGCCACTATCCATTTGCTTTATGTACATAAAATGAAATTGTTTTCTTGAAAACTTGTCCTAACACGTTAGAAAAGTACAAGTACATCCCAAATCTATCGAAGTTTAATGACAGTGCATGCGGCAGTTCCTTGTCCTCCCCATTTGTACATACAAAATTCCTAATATTTTACTATATAAACCTTTTTCTCAAATTGAAATTTGGGAAAACAAATGCATAAAGTTCCTACATAGGCTCTGAGTATTTGATTCATGCATGCATAACAATAAATCGATTAATATAGTTGATAGCTTTTATGGTGTAAGTCGAGAATTCCTAGAAAATATAGTTGCTGAAGAAGTCATCATCACGCACGCACATGAGTCAAGCATCCTCGTATTAATACAACACGTAGCGTTTAGCAAGCGTAGATGCTTTCAGTTTACATAGCAACTTATTTACGAATTTTTAATGTCCGCAAGAAGAAATTTTAACAAACCGGTACAAAAACTTGCTACCTGCTGTTTCATATGGCAATGTACACAATATTCAAAGTTTCAAATTCCTCAAGTTAACAAACATGCATTACCAACATTTTGTAAGAAAATCAAAGATTTACTCGTAGTAATAAATTAAATAATTCAGATAATAGAAAAAAAAACACACATTTTTGGTGACAGTTTAAACATGTAAATTGTCTTGAAAGAAGGAAATCGTACATATATGTAGGTGCATAACAAAGTTTGCATCGATTGCAACTCAATTACACAATGACAGGTGCATGTAAGCCCACAAGCTAGGCATAAGTCTGGTTCATAGATTACAATAATTAGCCGGTATATCCTGTCGGCACCTCGGTTGAAACCGTCGGCACTACTCTTCCATGGACCCCCCAGCTCTAGGACCCTGGCGCCACCACTGGCCAGAAGTACAGCAACCTCTGACAATTTAAATAGCCTCATTTTCAAACGGTCGGAGACTATTGAAATATGACTAAAATTTCAACAAGAATGTCAGATGCATTTTGTGACTTTTTCAGGGACAGTTTTATCAATACCATTTTGAAACCATTTGGACGAGGATCATTTTGTCTTGTACATATTTTGTGCATAATTGGAGGTCATCAAGTCATGTGTCATACACTATACATAGAAGTAATTAAGCCATGCGTGAGAAGATGAGCGAACAAACGTTTAACTTTTCTCTAACTGACCGGCATCAGGAGCCAGTGGAGAACATTATGATATCCAGTGTTCTCCCCTGCGCAATGAGAGATTAATAAATGTTGATCAGCAGCTACATTGTATTAAATTCCAGTCGTTTTTCAATTTTGGCAAACATGTTAACACAATAGCAGATAATAAGTTCTGCGTTATATTGATACATATCCATTGTATCAATCTTCATTTTTGTTATCAAAATCCACAGCAACATTAAGTCAACGACTTATGTTTGAAACTTGCAAACAGAAAATGTAAGTGCATGTAAAACTTGACAGCTGACATTTGTTCAAGTGAAAATGTGTTTATTTTATGCCATTTTCAACAACCTGCCACTCAAGAACATTATAGCTTCAAACAGTGCATAGGAAAATGTAGGTGGAACACCTGACATGTGAATAGTTTTGTCATTTACACATACGTGAATTTAACAAGGCTGCACTGAGTTCACAATTTACATCAGCATTAGGGGCCAACTCGAATTGTCCATCTTACTTTTCTAGAGTAAGATGCAATTTTAATTTCATAATAATGCACTTTGGATGGTTAAACATGATTTTACCTCAATTTAATGTTGTGCATTTTCTCTATAATTGTGAATTCATTCCAAAAAGTGTTTGTTTAAGTTTAATTATTAAAGTACAAGATCAGCATTCCTGTCGCTCCATTCAACAGATCAAGTAAGATAAATGGACTGTTCAATTGTTTATTCCAACGTGCATTAGATAAGATTAGATCGCATTAAAAAAGGCGACTTTCTGTAATTTCTTCATAAAATGTGATCAAATGAAGTGGTCATCAAAACCTTGACGTCGCTGACATTTCAGATAGCTTCATTCAATCGCTTAACGTTAAGAGCAAAATATGAAATTTTCAAATTTGAATATAACATTAAATGCTTATTCCGATGACGAATATTCAAAATACTGATTTGCAGTGCTTGAAAATGATGAAAGGCTGTACACAGTAGCCTTCATCCGCAGAATTATTCGCAAATCTACTGATATTATTTAATATTATTTTGACACTGAGACCTAAGTCATTTTGTTTGCAACTTGCCCTATTTTGCTCAGTTGATACAAAACAGGGTTTCTTATTATTTAGGCGTGGATATTGATTTTTATGTTAATGGTGATAATTGAATTAAAGAATTAAAAGAAATGAAAAATATCATGAGATTAATATTGAAAACCATTTTTTCCGAAAATGTCCTTTATGCTTGACTTTGGTGATGGGAACTATTGCCTTACATTCGCTGTACACTAACAGCAAGAAAGAATGCATGAACACCGCATGTTTAACATACTAGGACATACTGTATAAGGTCGGTCTGCAGGCGAATTCGGTGATCAGCTGACTGCTTTATACGTAATATCGAATTACATCTTTTCTTGGAGTAGTCTCGACAAAGTGCTCGTGACTGTGTGAGGACATCTAGTACAACTATGATAGTGTGGTCCCTCGCCGGTACAACTATGATAGTGTGGTCCCTCATACTGTCGACATTACAGGGCTCGTAGTAAACGTGTAACCTCTCTTGCACTTCGTCATCATTGTCATTCGTCATCATCGTCATCATTGCCATGGCAACGCACCCTGTGTACTGAATGTCGCACGCTTGGCGAGCAGCCACTTTTTCGCCGACCATGAAGTTGACTGACGCCGCTTCCCTATGTCTTGACGAGGCTTCCGCAAATAACTTTCTTCGCCATCATTGTATTATAAGAGCTGATCCTCCAGTATGCCAGATTGAGTATTGCACTCGTACGAAGACCTATGTCAAGACTGGCAGGAGTGACAATGTCATATGGAGATGTCCATCGCATAAGAGCTACAAAGTCTCCATTCGAAAAGGGAGTTCGAAACGCTTCGGTAAGACTCATAATGAGGCCTTTTACATCTCGGAGTGGTATGTCTTGTAGTTGAAGAAATATAGACTTAGTTTGGATAGATGTGTATTTCAGATGTCGGGACCGCAGGAATTTTAGGGACCACACTATCATAGTTGTACCGGACATCTTTTGCTACCGCCGTACATTAGGATGCTTTGTACAAAGACATTAACTTCGTAAACTTTCATTACTTCTCTTGAAAATGGTGCAAGTATTGCAGCAAGTAGCATTTATCATATCATAGTCGATATACATGTACAGCATATTGACCAACTGCTGGACTAAATAAATTTACTTTTATTATGACCTGTAACTCAAAATAATCAATAGCTTCCTATCTTCACCAATTCGGTAAAAATTGGAAATTGGTAATTGGTAAATTGGAGAGTAGAGAATAAATTGTCTCTTTAAACAAGAGAACGTTCTTGTTGCCCTTATAGGACAGCAAAATAGCTTTACTGTTTTAATAAAATTAGAAACCATTGAATAAGGTAAGCTGCCCCTTGTCGATTCCAATTTTGTGGGCTTAATGTCGATAAAGTATCACGAGCGCCTTTAATGTGATTCCCTTCCCAAAAGTTAGAACATTCGAAATAAAATATCGATCTGCGGGGCCGTTGTATCTACAGAGGCTTTTCAAAGCGCAGACCCAAAAGAATTAGATTTTTATTTGGCACACTATGACCTTCCGTGTATTCGGCCTCAGTATTTTACAAGTTGTTCATCAGCCGTGAGTGGCTCTTCGAGTAGCAGATTCGTCGATTACTTGACAAGAACTACTTCAGCCACTCCGGTGCGTCACTCCACAGCGAGCAAGACTGTTTAGCCCAATCAATAAAAATGGACGCTCTAAAATCTGTGAAAATAGAAAATTTGACACTGTTGACAAAATGTGAACGCTTGGTGGTCTCCGTGGCGCAGTGGCTAAGAGCTACTGAGTGCAGAGGTCCCGAGAATGTCAATTGAAATCGTCAGGTAGGGCATCCGGACTAAAATGTCTCAACGCTCCATATTAAAGTCTAACAATGTCAAAACTGTCCAAGCCTCAGTATGTGGGAGCAGTGGGAATGCATCATTTTTTCATTGATCTGCGGATGTGTAAAGTTTCGTGAAAACATGAAATGCGATGGAGAAATCACTTTAGGAGTGTGATATCTGGAAATGACAGCAAAAAGGATCCATCGTCTATAACTTTCAGCTTCATGCCTCGATTAGAGGTGATGTGACGAAAAGATCTTAATGTTGACAATTTGTCTGCGCTCGGCATGAGTACAAATAAGATCAATTTAATTATTGCCGATCTTCCTTTTCAATCATAAAAATATACAGCAACGTCGGGATCTAAATGCCTTTCGAATGATTACGAAAGGATTTGAATCTGAATTTTTCATCTACACGAAGTTCATCACGTAGAAAACGAAAATTTATATAATATCGTGAGGAAAGAAGCTGTCACGGATATTTGAAGCAGCTGAGCAATCAAGTCGAAAGTTCAATCGATTAATAGCAAATTTCACAAGTATATCTCACATATGTTTTGAGTAACAACGATAAAGTTTCACATAGAATTTCAAGGGAAGTCATAATTGTTTTAGACAAATATTAATTTGCTACCTAAGAAGCAAATAATGATTTTTCTCATGTTAAAACACACCGTTTCTATTTGCAGGAATTCGACCCAACTCATCTCGTGTTAACTGTAAATCGATGTCAAACCAACATGATTCGCGGAGACTGGCAGCAACTTCAGGAACTTTGTTTGATTTACACTAATTATCATCTCCTTCTTAGCTAAAATGATGCGAGAAGAAATTGCTTTCCTTAATGTATAGTATGAATCTATATTGCACGAGATAAGAGTGCGAAATTGATTTTTTGAGCTCAGTTCGAGTGTCTGAAATTGCCTTTCATTCGCTTTAAACAACGCAGCAAAAATTCATGCAAAGTGAAACTAGTAAAATGTTCATGTAAAATGCTAAGCCATCTCCCTACACGGTTTTTGATACTGCTCAGAGACTATAAAGGCTACGACTCTACTTTTGTGACTTTTAGTTTCTACGTATGTATTTCTGATATTGCATTCAAATTGTATCATAAATTAGCTCATAGATCATAAATAAATTGACCTTTATGTAAAAATTACTCATTGAAAATTCCGGTATCCCGATATTGGAAAATTTGGGGATCCCGGGATTTCGAGATTAGCTCTAAATTGATTCGAAAAATGTTGTTTAAGCTTTACACATAAACTAGCAATATAGCTCATGAGATTTGCTTGCTGCTATGTCAACTTCGAAATCGCGATTCACAAATTATAGTCAAAGTACATAATTGTAACAAAAAGTAAATATTATTTTGTACGTTATATCCATCAAAATTTAAACATATTTCCTATAAACATGTTTCCTATACGAAGTATTCGTGGGTCATTGTTTGTGCCAATTTCAACGTGCTTGACCCCTATTATATTTTCATCATACCAAATTATTTTATTATTTGGTCTTTATTTTAGCATGTCAGGGTAAATACTAGCACAATATAATTGCATATGTCACTATTAGCCATGAAACCTCCTTACAGTACCTATTGAGAAATGGAGTTATGCTTTGAAGAACTGTAGATTGCAGACCCTTTCATTAAGTTTAGGTTTAACAGTTTTGTAAATACAGATACGGAGGCATATGTCTGTCATAAAAACTATTCTAGGATCATTGAAGGCATAGTTAGTGATAAGTGTTGAGAAAAGTATAATACGCATGTTTGTGATAAACAGATTGTAATTATATTTATTGTAAATATGACATCTACGTCCCATGCATTTGTTAAGTAATAAATCGTGTATGTATTCCAGGATTATTGCTTCGTATACAATAATTTAAGTATAATGCATTTGTGTCAATCAACATTGGCATGTTAAGGGACTATTTTCAACTTAGAATTACAGGGAAAAGTACCGAAGATCAATATTGGATCTAATGGTCAAAACCCAGATTGATCCAAACGTGGAAGATATCGCACCACAAGCTTCAACAGAGCGAATTCCGACATGCTAAACTTTTGAAAGTCGAAGTAGGGAATAGTAGGGCGGTCTCGGTGGCAGTCAGACCCACACACTTCGCTGTTAAGAATATATAAAAGAAAATGTGGTTAAATTAAATTTTAATTGGATATATTACGATTGAAAAAAAATCAATGCAGCATCCAAAATCGAAATGAATGAAAACTTGATGAATAATGTCATTTTCTTTTCAAATTGCCCTTTTTGATGGATGCTGATTCTGTCAAACGTTTCGTGCGCTGACAATAAAAAACTCGGGATTTTGGATGATCAAATTACTCTGCACATTTTAGATAACAATTCAGCCTCAAGCTGGATATCGATTCAAATTATAATGATAGAGAATTATTCTCATTCTTTAGATGCTGACTGTAAATTATCGAATGAAGCTGGAATGCAATGGAAACATTTTATTTCCTATCATTTCATCTCCGTATAAATCTGGGATTCCTATTCCGATTGCAGGTGCTTCAAGTAATGTCTCTTAAACGATTCTTTGTGAACTCCAGCGTTTCCATCTCAGCGTTTCCGGGAGCTTGAATTTAACGTAATAACTTCATATACAATTGTGTTTTGAATTGCAAAAGGAAGTTAAAATGTTAAAATATCAACAATAAGCATTCGGTAAAGTGTATCGTGTATTCGAAGATTTGCATGAGCTCCCCTAGAGTCGTCCTCTCTTGCTATAGTATTTTGGTAAAATCTCAATAAATACTCCCAGGAAAATGATTGCCATTTGAAATTGGATGTAAACTATAGAGGCTGTGAATATTAAACTTCATTCAAAGACGATTTAACCTACTTGAATGACATTTTCATTGCTAAGTTCTTGATAGCAACATCATCGCATATATTGATAAGAGTTTAATCATTATTTCATCCGAAGATGCAGCGTTTTAAATTTTAAAGAAGTTTGATTTTTTGACCATGCCAATGACACGCATGTTATAAAACAAACAAGTATTTGAAAATGCGATCAATGCACAACACTGAGGCTGAAAACTGAAGATTCTGAATGGAAAATTTTATCTCTTTCATATCTTATTATACTAACCTAACAAATAGCTTTATTTTGATTTGAAAAATTGTTTTATTGTGTAATATACAGTGGAACCTCCTATTGCGGACATTCTATACAGCGGACACCTCCGTATTACGGACAGTTAAGCTCAGTCCCGAATAATGTTCGTATCATCACCGGTAACTCCATATTGCGGACACCTCTAAAATGCGGACACTAAGGCGCAGTCCCGACGGTGTCCGTGTAATAATAATAATAAATAGCTTTTATTAAATCAGTTGCCTCAATATTGAAAAGCGTGAGGCATGTAACAATCATTTCAGAATTGATCATAGAAAATAGCATTAATAGAAAACAGTTGTACAAATCTCGGTATGAAACGTGCAGTATAGAGAAAATGGTTTACCCACGAGTATTTACAATCTGAAACCTTGATTTGCAAGCTTCGCCATAAAAATAAAGAAACTGTTGCTTCGAGCTACGGTTCTGCAAAGAGGGATACAAAACTTCTGACTATGTGTGAGATTGGGCGGAAGAAGATGAAGCAGTGGATTGTGGATCGATCAGAGGATATATTGACAAATAATTAAAAACCTTGGATGATTCGGCGGAAGTGGTAGAAGTGAACAAGAATTTTGCACACCTGGCATTGATGAAGTATAACATGATCGCAGTTCTATGACAACGGTCCTTTGAATTATTTTCAATCAAGTTCGATTGACCGACAGGAAGACTAACAAAGGCAGGTGAACATATTCTAAAACAAACACAATCGAATACAGCAAAAATATATTTCATACAACTGTGTAATTCGTCAAAAATGGCTTTTATCAAATGACGCAAAATAGATATTTAGTGATGAAGCTTTCTTGCAAGTTTTGCTTAGTATGCTCACGTCCAAGTGAGTTAGGAGTCGAAGGTAATACCAGCACTTTAAACAACGTCATCAAGATACAAAGTGTCACAATTGAAACTTTTAACTGGAAGTAATAAACATTTTTGTTGACATTTTATCAATGTTTATATTCATATTGTTGTACGGTAGCCCCATTTCTTCAACATCGAAAAACGTTGTCTGTTAAAGGACTCACTGAACTCACTGTCGACACTACAAATTGATGCACAAAAGGTGTAAAGTCATCCGCATAACTTAACGACCAAAATTGGAATTATCTGAATATCTGAAATTATTGAATATAAAATTGTAAATATGTTCTACTGTCCTTATGTTGCAATGAAATATATGAAAAGTGGACTTGTAAAATGAAAACTTCTGAAAAGTAGCATTAGTGAGCAAAACACATATATATAAGTGTTGTAGTGCGTTGAAAGATTAGAAAGAGCGCACAAAGTTTTCTCGTAATGCCTCTCATACACAAGTAAGTTTAGTTGCCCTCAGGATAAAATCAACTGAATTATTCAACTGTCAAAACGCATCATTGCAGTCATCACAATTTAGTGGTCATGATGCACTGTATCTGTGGACTGTCGATGTATCTGCTCAAATTCAGTCTATGATGTTATTTACAAAGACCCCCCCCGCCCCCAAATCCTCTTTATTTGTCGCCAATAATTATCCATCCTCTCATATATTCAGAACGATATTTTCTTTTACTGTCAGCATGCAAAAACACATCATTTTCAGCACTGAGTTTGAATCTTTGTTTGCATGGGAATACATGTTCAACAAAAGCTTTTTTTCACATTGATATTTATGCTGCAAATGCCATTAAATTAGTTGCGAAATCACTCTTAATTAAAGTAAACAACTGCGAATGTTGAAGGCTTCGTCTCCCAAAAGACGAAGTTTTTGGGACATCAGAAATGACCCGAGAAAATCATTTGTGATAAACTTCTTTTTGCGAGAGGCTGTCGAAGTAGCATGAACAAAACATGTCATGTTTTATTACACACATTTATAGTGAGATTTATGTGCTGATCGAAACATATCGCAAAGAAAAAAAGGAATACTAAAAAAATTCCATCAAACTTGATTCTTCTCAGTTCTGCTCAATCCCTAATCCAACGTTAACAGGAATAGTGGAATACTACATCAAGCGCGCTCAATAAAATATATGAGACCTCTGTTCATCTGGTAAGGGCACATTTGAATATTTTTCTGTACATTTTTAGGTGGAATATTTGTTTCATAAGTTCTTAAGACATAAATCATGCTTCTTTTCATTTACATGTCATTGATTCAATATATAGCATTCTTACCTCTCGAACCGCCAGTTTCAAGTTAAGGCGAGGAAATACATATGGTCAAATTGTGAATGCGCCATCAGGGTTGCCGCAGGGATCCCTCTTGGGCCCTTGTATTTTTGCAACCTATATGAGATCGATTGAGTTTAGAGAGTTTGAGTGCTCTGTTTATCCAGTAAGCTACGCTGATGACGTTGCGCTTATTGAGGCTATAAAGGACATCGACATGATTTCTTTCACATACGTCGAATCTCAATTTCAAAACACTTGTCTGAAACTCAATCATAATAAGTGTAAGGAGATGACAATCCACATTTCGCGATCTTTCAATGTTCGTTATGAGACCGATTTCACCACCATTGACTCTGTGAGGATTCTTGACGTTATTTTAGCGAATTCATTGAGCTGGTCCGTGCAGTTTCCCACTGTCATAGCTCGTGTGTCTAGCCGACTTCAACGCTCATTGAAGAGCATTGTTTCACTTAAGGAACTTTCAGTGGTCTATCATGCCCTTGTAACATCGCTATTTCTATATACAGCTCCTGCCTCGTCATGTTCCTAACTACTTACTTCAGAAAGCTGAACGTTTTCAGGAAAGGGCTCACAAATTGATCTATGGCAGTGGATGCTCTTGTAACTGCTTTCGATCAATTGAACAGCGGTTCAAAGGGCGGGTTTGGAGTTCTTCAGATGCTGCGAAAATGACTTGCATCCAATGAAACGTCTTTCCCTTGTCATCTTTCTCGGTCATGCCATTTTTGTGTCCCATTTTGTTCTACAACGAGACGCTTACGAGATGCCGTGGCTTTGCCAACAATATAATGCAATTTTTCATCATAAGTTATTCTGAAGTTACGTCACTCACATCTGTGCATATACATTCCTATCACTTTCCGATTTTCGTTTACTTGAAATAGACTCATCTCTACTGTACAAGATTAATACCATTTGCCGCTCTGTGACCTCTTCCATTCATTGCTGTTCAGTTGTGACACTCGGCAAGGAAATAAGGCCTCCGACTGCAGTTCACATTATCAAACTTTTTCACTATCTACTCCTATTAGACGCACCGTAAAGCAAGTAAATTTCAATAATCTCGTCATTGACGAAAGCTCAATAATATTTGAGACAAGAATTTTCCAAAATTCATTCATAGAAGAATTTCTATACAAAAGACACAGGTTTTAACTTACAAGTCAATTAGTTTTTACTGTCAGTTCCTTATAAGTTACTGCACTTTTGGAGGATTCAGTTTCTCCCGGTGCTAACTGAGGTTAGGGCGCTCTGGATTTGATCGACTTTATTGCGGAAATGTTATGGTATTGATCTTCAGAAAGAAGAGACCGAAATCGATTGTTTGGCGGAGTAGCTTTGGATAGGAAAACAGATCATTTTGTAAGTCACACAATTCAAGTTGTAAAGCTTCATCTGCTTCAGATATAGCTGCCGTAAGCGAAGCATGGAATGCATTGAAAATTTTCTCGATTTGCTTGGAATCTTGGAATCGTTTGCCGAAGTCGTAAATCAGGGTATAAGGGGGCTTCAACAACTGCTTGTGATATCGTCATCATGAAATCTAAATTTGCAATTTAAACTTGAAACATATAATCTAGAAAAAAACAAAATCAATATTCAATATGACTTTTACAGATGTCAAAAATGAAACAATTTCCTGAAAATTTTGAGAAGAGGGTTGTGGGCGCTTTCAGCAACGCGAGCCACACTTTGGATAACCTCTGTTCTAGAATAATTTCCTACAATGCTGTTTCTGATCGGACAGACGGAGAGGAATACGGTAAACAACAACAAACTTCCTCACCATGAGATGAGGTCAATTTTTGAATCTGTAATCACAATACATCAATAAGAGAGGTGCATTTCCGGGATGTGCGTGCATAAGGAAGATGTATCAGATATTTTAAAGATAACCTGATTCGTTTCATCATAACTTGAAAACAGTTTTAACATGTGTCTCAAGATTAAGCGCTCACAACATAGCAGATGATGCGCGTTTAATTTGTATTATCATTCATTTTCGTGATGGAAATTTGTTTCGTTTCTTTATCTATGACTTTGGCAAATCTTGAAGGTCAATCTCAGTTTGAAAATATTACCGTCAACTTTGCTACTCGACAGATCTATCTTTTGATAAGATGCTGTCAATTAGTAGATATTTTCTTCTTCTTTACTCTCCTTAATGAAGACGTCTGAACTGTTGACTTCAGTTTCATTTTCATATCCGATAGAACTATTTTATTCATTGCCTCAGTGGCAACATGTGATTTTTCGAATGTTTTCAGAGTGAAGATGTCTACAGTCTTCTAGAAATGATTGACGTCTAGTTACAATTTTTTCACCGAGCTCATACAAATGAAATAGATTAATCGATCAATGCTTTCATCGTATTAAAATGAATTTGACTCACATATAAGGTTTGTGAAAGAAATGAGATAATTTATATCTGATCTAATCATAATAATTGTCAAACATTCATTGAGAACGCATGAGTTGAATCTAGCTATCGTAAAGATGCAGAGATTTGCGATAAAGAAGCGAGATACATTCACATGTTTTTGGATATACTGATGTTGTCATGCAAGCGCTACAGGAATATGTCAAAAATCAAAGCAAAGACATTTATAAACCTAGGCAAAGTACACTTGATTCATACACATGTGCTGCGGTTTCTGAGGATTCATAAAAATACGGTTTTCCAATCAGGTAATTCAATGCGAGTTCCAATGCGCCGCACATTAATAATGCGGATATCAATTCAAGATTATTTTTCCTCAAGTGATTATTGATGATGACCATGCCATCTGAAACAATCTTCTTGTCCGGACTTGAAAATCTCAACAACGGCAAGGGTTTCAAAATTAATCACTCTTTTAGATTCCAATTGAAATTCAAATAGAGTGAAGATAAAGTTACAACACCAACACACTATGTATGATTTGATTAAAAAGAGATGTGGAAGCGTGAACATTTAAACATGTCCAACATGCAATCACACGATGCTGCACTGTTATAGTCACAGAATTAGATTGTTTAATCGTATCACTTTGCTAGAAGTGCAAACTGATTCAAAACAATGGCACATGCAGGAACTTCATAAGTGGGCAAAAAGAAATTTTTAATACCTTGCAGAGATAGGAAAAATAGTCGTGCGTCGCTTGCGGATTGCTCTGAATTCCTTCAAAATGCTCCGATCGCCACGACTCCTTCAGATTCGAAGAATTCAGATTATTGCACAAAAGTTTTCTCGATAATGTTGGTAGTAGTAAGCAAAACTCCACTTCTGGACCACGCAAGATGGCCGCCGTCGCTGACGTCCCCCCCCTCTGGAACGGCAGAGTGTCGTGGTCGGCCGCCGTGGTGCTTTGAGTCTGACGTCCCCCCCCCCCTCTGGAACGGCAGAGTGTCGTGGTCGGCCGCCGTGGTGCTTTGAGTCTGGACCGTCCCACCCCCTCTGGAACGACAGAGTGTCGTGGTGTGCCGGCCAAGTTGGAGTCCGAATAAGGATTCCGCTGTACGACCCCCCTCTTGCCGGCCGTCGATACGCGCGTGATGTGCTGTCAGGTTGGCGTGGTGTGCCGGCCCAGGTTGGGAAGGGGGACTGTTGTAGCTCACCTGAAAAATCCTATATGTCAGAGTGGCTTTGTATGAGAAAAATTTGAAAATTTCCAAAAGTGAGTCAATTCGGACCTGGGACCGCCTTCACCAAAATCATTTTCATCAAATTTCACTGACATCCCTCCCCCCCCCCCAATCTGACAGCAATTCTCCTAACTTTGGTTCTAGTAGGACGGATTTTGTCTTACAGCTACTCGTTTTGAAAGAGAGAAAAACTGCCGACGCCATTTTTTGCCGCAAGTCAATCGACCATCCGTTCAAAAGTTAGAGCGGTTACAAGATTTTAGGTCGGAGCTCTCTCACCTGAAAAAATCCTAAGTGTCTGAGTGGCTTTGTATGGGTAAAATTTTGAAAATTTTCCAAAGTGTGGAATTTCGACCTGGACCTTGGGACCTTCAACCAAAACATTTATCATATTTCGATCCGATCGAGGGGGGTTCCGTGAAATTTGATGAAAATGTTTTGG
>CAJQUW010009715.1:0-66134 GCA_907163375.1 Prostheceraeus crozeri | reverse complement strand
CGTGAGCTTGGCGTCCTTCCCGCACTGCGATTAACCTCGCCCACATGAGCACATTTTGATGTGGTATTTACGATTTTTGTCGTTAGCCATGTTAGATTTATCGTTAGCTGTAAGATAATGAAATTTGTATAAGTTTGGAATCATGTAGTACAGTCATATTCCTAAAGAGTGTAGTGAGCGGCACTCGATCCCGTCGACAGCCCGAAGGCCTTGTACTGATCACTAGGGAAGTGAGAGATCTTCCCCGATACCCGCTCTTTACAGCTGAAGACATCATTGTCACTGCCCCGAAGTGGTAACAGGAACGCCGAGTCAAAGGTAGTGATCAGTAGCTGGGATCTAACCCCTCAAAGCTGCCTTAGACTTAGTTAAATTTCAAATCTGATAGCAGATTTGAACTCAGGATACTTGAAAACCTTAGTCTATATGTTAAAACTTTGAAAAAACTGAAATTAAGAATTTTTAAAAAATTCCGCCTTTTACTACTCATACTACTTTTAAAAAATTTTATCAGTAGTAAAGACACTATCAAACTCTATCATACAAACTTTGAAGTAGCAAGATAGCTTTGCCTACTTCAAAAGATAGAGTCCTTTGCACCCGATATCGGGAGCTCAGAGCGACGACCGTCGCTTACCTCGTCTTTCGATGAAGTGATCAGACTTACGTTGTCGGGGGTTTATATATGCTCGGAAGAAAACTTAAAATGGCTCTATCTCCGAAAGTATTCATCGTAGCGACATGCGGTTTGTTGCAAACGATTTGTCTCATCATTCTTTACAATATGACACCTGAACCATTCTCATATGACCATGGGAAGTTGGTCCGCCAGCACATGTCCATGTAACATGCCACAAGTGAAAAAATTCCTAAGTGTGAGAGCTCCAGTGTGGTGAAAATTTTGAAAAATTTAAAACTTCCGAATTTCAACCTGGGACCTTTACCAAAACATTTTTCATCAAATTTCACTGACCTCCCCCCCCCCCCTCATTCACAGAAATTTGATGAAAAATGTTTTGGTGACGGTCCCAGGTCGAAATTCCACACTTTGGAAAATTTTCAAAATTTTACCCATACAAAGTCACTCTGACACTTAGGATTTTTTCAGGTGAGCGAGCTCCGACCTAAAATCTTGTAACCGCTCTAACTTTTGAACGAAGACAGGTAGGAACAAGCCGATTCTTTCACTGAATTTGTCTCACTCTTAGCTTTCAAACGAGCTATTGCACGACAAAATCCGTCCAGTAGAAGCCAAGATCGAAGCTAGCTGTCCAGAGGGGGGGGAGGTCAGTGAAATTTGATGAAAAATGTTTTGGTGACGGTCCCAGGTCGAAATTCCACACTTTGGAAAATTTTCAAAATTTTACCCATACAAAGCCACTCTGACACTTAGGATTTTTTCAGGTGAGCGAGCTCCGACCTAAAATCTTGTAACCGCTCTAACTTGTGAACGGCTGGTCCGATTGACTCGCAACAAAAAATGTTGTCGAGCAGTTTTTTCTCCTCTTTCAAACGAGTAGCTGTAAGACAAAATCCGTCCACTAGAACCAAAGTTAGAAGATTGCTGTCGGGGGGGGGAGGTCAGTGAAATTTGATGAAAAATGTTTTGGTGACGGTCCCAGGTCGAAATTCCACACTTTGGAAAATTTTCAAAATTTTACCCATACAAAGCCACTCTGACACTTAGGATTTTTTCAGGTGAGCGAGCTCCGACCTAAAATCTTGTAACCGCTCTAACTTGTGAACGGCTGGTCCGATTGACTCGCAACAAAAAATGTTGTCGAGCAGTTTTTTCTCCTCTTTCAAACGAGTAGCTGTAAGACAAAATCCGTCCACTAGAACCAAAGTTAGAAGATTGCTGTCGGGGGGGGGAGGTCAGTGAAATTTGATGAAAAATGTTTTGGTGGCGGTCCCAGGTCGAAATTCCACACTTTGGAAAATTTTCAAAATTTACCCATACAAAGTCACTCTGACACTTAGGATTTTTTCAGGTGAGCGAGCTCCGACCTAAAATCTTGTAACCGCTCTAACTTTTGAACGAAGACAGATAGGAACAAGCCGATTCTTTCACTGAATTTGTCTCACTCTTAGCTTTCAAACGAGCTATGGCACGACAAAATCCGTCCACTGGAAGCAAGCTGTTCAGAGGGGGGGGGACGTCAGTGAAATTTGATGAAAAATGTTTTGGTGGCGGTCCCAGGTCGAAATTCCACACTTTGGAAAATTTTCAAAATTTTACCCATACAAAGTCACTCTGACACTTAGGATTTTTTCAGGTAAGCGAGCTCCGACCTAAAATCTTGTAACCGCTCTAACTTTTGAACGAAGACAGATAGGAACAAGCCGATTCTTTCACTGAATTTGTCTCACTCTTAGCTTTCAAACGAGCTATGGCACGACAAAATCCGTCCACTGGAAGCAAGCTGTCCAGGGGGGGGGGGACGTCAGCGAAAATTTTTTCTCTCCGATTGACTTGAAACTCACCCTACCGATGCAGAATTTCACGCTGAACACGAATCCGACCTCCGTTTTCTCATCCGACCACTCCTTCCACTCGAAACAACCCATTTTACAACCCAACATTCAGCAGATTGCACCAAAAACATCACACACTATAGCCTCAAGACTAATCCTGGCGGTCGCCCACGTCAACCTAGACGGTCGCCCAAGTCAACCAGGCGGTCGGACCAACTCACTCGAGTCTCACACTCTGTCGTTGCAGAGGGGGGGGAGTCAGCGAACATGTTGTGAACGTGAACCAACCTGGCCGGCACACCACGGCAGACTCTGTCGTTCCAGAGGGGGGGGACTCAGACAAGAAGCACCACGGCGGCCGACCACGACACTCTGCCGTTCCAGAGGGGGGGGGGGAGTCAGCGATGGCGGCCATCTTGCGCTATCCAGAAGTGGAGTTTTGCTTACTACTAGCGTAAAACAGCGATAACCAACCGAAATGGATCAGCAGCCCTTCTCGGTGGTCACAGGTCATCAATCACATCTTATTACACTCTCTCTCTATTGCTCTAACTTTTCATATACCTAGATCTGTGTCAGATACTCTGAGTGCTCTAACGTAAGAGGGTAATCTAAACAACGCGCACTTCAATGCTGACAAACTACTTACGTATCTCCATACTACTTACTACACAGGTAAGCAGCAGATGCATGAGTATTCTCGAACTTCATCTCGCACCTATGACAGCAACCAAAATATAATCTTCGATGTAAATATGGGAGGACCGAGCGCAATGTGATACCTGAGATTTGTGTTTTTCATGCTTCACAAGCAATGGAATGGCACGTACAGATCTCAAAATCAGCTATCCGAGTAGCCAGACAACTGAATAGGTCCACAATGTGAGCGAAAATGAATTTGTAATTTGTGAGAAGCAGCAAACGCCTCAAATGTATTTGACTGTACCTATTTTGAAGTCCAAGGATTGACTCGACCAAGGTTTGAGCCAAGATCTTCCGGACGCAGAGCGAACACTGCACCACAAGGCCACAGCGTCAGAGAGCATTTGCGCTCGATTGAAACAAAATCTTTCAGTTTCTCAAGGATGTGGATTTTCTATCATGAGTGGAACCGGCGACGGCCCAGCGCCGGCTCTTCACGCGCACATTTTTGCGTATGATTGCAAAATCATTTCAACTGTTTTTTACGTATGAGGAGATACAGGGTGCGGCATAAAACGTGTGACCAAATTTCAATGTAACATAACTTTCTAATTGTCCAACAGAAATTAACAAATAAGGTCTCATTTTGATGCCAATACACATCTTCGTTACCGGAATCAACATTCCAATGATTGCATTTGAGGATGAGAGTTCAATATGCACACAAAGCAGAATAGCTCGAAATCCAAAAAACTAGATGAAACGAACAACGAATGAATGGAAAAGCTGGTCTGTCGAAGTCTTTCTGCTGCAGATGATCACACAACATCAATTGGGTGATGACTGGATCAACCTTCAGGAATCACGCCTTTTAACGCCGGAACGACAAAACATTTTGTGTTTTCCTTTTGTATCTATTCCAAAGTCTTCGCATCTCTTCCACATTTCGTCCAAGTTAAACCTCAATCATTTTCATTTAGAAATATGTCATCACATTTACTTTTGACCATTAGACTTCATTCAATGTGTTCATGATCGGATGCAAGTGATGTAGGCATTCTACGCATCGTTTTAAACTCTCTTTCTCTTTACATGCAGTTGTGACATTTTTGAGTGACAAAATTGAACAAACATTTCAAGCTATGGTCCCGAATGTAATTACTTCTCATTGCAAATTTGAAATTCGGCTTTGCAGATAGTTCATAGATATGCAAGTTATATTGTTTTCTGATGAAAGCCACATGATGCCCTGGGCATAAATTTTCATATGAAAAAGATCTTCCTTAAAAATGCCTGATTTAATTAACACATCGATCTCTTGACGTACAACAACTACTCTCTCAGTATTGCATGATTGAAATGAAATGTTTTTGGTCATTTGTAACAATGTTGAAATATTTCTCCATGATGATTATCATTTCAATGAAGAATTGGAAGCAGTAAATGAAAATGTTTGGGGTTTAACTTGGAAGAGATGTGGAGACTTTGGAAGAAATAAAACTTAAATGGCGTTTTGTTGCAAGTAATTTCTGCTGAAGGTTGATCCAGTCAT
The DNA here is from genome assembly GCA_907163375.1 of Prostheceraeus crozeri. Lineage (NCBI taxonomy): Eukaryota > Metazoa > Platyhelminthes > Polycladida > Euryleptidae > Prostheceraeus > Prostheceraeus crozeri. The sequence continues at coordinate 61,465 of CAJQUW010009715.1, read as the reverse complement.
CACCCAAATGATGTTGTATGATCATCTGCAACAGAAAGACTTCGACATGATGATTATCCTTCACGTGAAGAATTGGAAGTGGGCTAGCTTTTCCATTCAATTGTTGTTCTTTTCATCTAGTTTCCTGACTTTCGATATCTTCTGCGAAGCATGAACATTACACTCTCATCGTCAAATGCAATCATTGCATTGCAGTGCTGATTCTGGTAATAGAGATGTGTATTAGCTTTAAAATGAGACCTTATTTGTTTATTTCTGTTGGACAATTAGAAAGAGTTCTGCTACATTAAAATTTGGTCACGTTTTTTATACCGCACCCTGTATAAAGAACTTGTGTAGGGGATATTATGATTTATGTTGATGATATGAGCAGTTTTCACAATGTCGACATTGCGCGTTAAGCCTGATTTTACCATAATGATTGCTTTGTACGACTCGTAGAATCGACAATCTCTCATCACTACTATCATGGCTAATTTGTTCTTGAATCATTCTTATCAATCCAGATATACATATTTAACTTCACATGTATGGCATAGGCATTCAGCACCACTCTCGTAAATGTGCATGTGGGTGCAGTACATGAGCATGATATGTGGAATTTGTCAATTATCTAAACTACGCACTGACTTATTCCGTCTTGGTAATCCAAAATTACGTATTTAGCTCATATTCCATGTCGTAGCCCAACAGTGCCACTTCAACAAATGTGTATGCTTGTACATGTACAAGCCAATAACTTATGGAAAAGAAAATTGTTATGCAATGACTTAAATTAAGTAAAGAAAATAAAAATAAACTCATGATATAATGTGATATATTCGATGACTCTAATCACAAGATAACGGCATGAAACAGAAGGTCACTTGTCGTTCTTTGAAGGATCCAATTCCTCTCGTTGACCGATCAAACGTCTGTTACAATTTCAAATGCGACTGCGGATGCAGTTATATTGGTCGGACAACGACATGTCTTGCTATCCTAATCAAAGAGCACTATCCCAAGTAGGCAGCAACAAGATTGAGAGGCCTTAAAGATCAAAGCACCTCAATATGCAAGCATCTTGAGACTGCAATCAATTCTCCGGACATAAGATCGAGTCCTATTTCTCTGTCGCTGCATACTGGAGAAATGTACAAAATGTCAAGATCACTGAGGTCATTTTATCAAAACGATTCAAGCCCTCACTATGTATCAAGACAGATTATGTTAGTGATTTGCTCCTGCCGTGGACATAGCCCCTTTTCAACTTTCATATTATCTACGGTATTAATTTTCTCTAGTCCAATGTCTCGATTTCAATATGTATGTATATAGGCCTATGTATATTTTTTATTTACTTACTTAACCCTTGGTATACCATGGGGTAATTTCTTACCGCAAAGCCGACAAGAAGTGGAATGATGTTTGAAATGTTGTATTTTTTTCAATGCGCTTTTATGACTTTTCCTAACTCAATACCGCGCGTTGAAAATATTCTGCTAATTACTTTTTCCGCACATCGACTTAAAATATTTCTAACACGGTTTACCGGCGAGGAAAAAAAATACCCCAGATAATATTATCAACTTTTCCTCTTCTCCCCTCGGACGTAAGTTCGAATATTGCAGATGGGGTATTGTTACAATCGTGCTTCGCCACGCGGCAGTGCTAAACTCGTCATTATTCTAAATTATAAATTCTAAATTCACAGTCAAAATTATAACTGAATACAATCACGGCAAATGCGGCGTGGACACATTGGACCAGCTGGTACGTTCTTATTCTTGCGCCCGGAGCACGCGCCGCTGGCCACTCACCATCTTTTTCAATCTGTTGAACATTTCCTGCTACAACGCGTTAGTGCTGTTCTTGCACATACATCCCGAATACGAATCGACGTCAGGCCGTCGTCGCAAGCGTTTTTTGATGAATCTTGCTGCGCAGTTATGTGCTCGTACGCCAACTCATGCAGCTTCTATTCGACAACAAGTGGTACCGAAATCGGTGCGCCCAGGCTCCAAACGGTGTGGATTCTGTCCACGAGAAATGGATCGGAAAGTAACCAAAGTCTGCTCTGAGTGCGGCGCTGGTGTCTGCAAAGATCACATGGTGCTCAAGTGTAATTTGTGTGCTTAAAATTTACTGTTTTATATCATATTTTGATAAAGTTCTTTGTAGCAACTTTGAAATATAGTGTCAAAGTTTTGCAAAAAAATTGTCCAAAAGTTTTCGTTATCTAAAAGTATGGAAATTTGGAATTTTAGACCAATTATTTAATTATATTATAATGAGGAAATTTTTTACCCCACGGTAAACCATGTCAGTATTTTTTTTGGTATACCAAGGGTTAATCTCTTTCCATAGCTATGTAATTTGAATGTCTATAACTTTCAGTATAAGATTATTTTGTATCCTTTTGTATCCCTTTGTATCTTATGATTAGAGTCATCGAAAGCGCTTGAGATAATACATAATATTATGAGTTCATTTTTATTTTCTCTATTTAACAATAGGATGGTCGGCAAAAGTTACACCCTAGAATGGTCATGGTATCAATATTAATACCATCGATACTGTTAGGTATTATACTCCATGTAGTAAGAAAATGTGAATAGAATGCTATCCCATTCCTCAATTAATTGTTGATAAGTATTAAATTTTTTTAAAAATGTATTTTAATGATTCTACATAGATATCTCACTGTATACTTTTTACCGATGCTGCATGTGTTTCTATGTCACATGATATTATAAGTTTATGTATTTTATTCGCTATTTCATGAATTATCACTAAATATGCAAAGGACCTATGCATTATTCAATCAAGGAATATTATTAACCCGGAATATGCCTATCATAAATCAAAACAATTTAATGATATAATTACTGATATAATTTTAATAAACATAAACATAAAGTGTTCACGAATGATGAACATGAAGCAAATCTACATAGTGTGTGAGAAACACTCCTTGAACTGAACGAATATCAACTTACTCGCTTGGTCTTCAGCGCACGCCCCATAGGTGATCTTCTTACAGTCTTTGCAATACGAAGATGAACAATTGCGACATTTCTCCTGTTGGCATTTTCGGCGTTTCTTCAGTGGCGGAAGTGCGCAAATGCTTGTATCCAAATTTGATGTAGTTGTGTTGACGGAGATTTCTTGTAAGTTTTCATTCGAAGCAGAAAGCTCTACAATAAGCTGCAGAATGAAGTCTTTTCTAGATATTTTGTGGGATGTACTTTTCTGATACACTATCCAAGCGTTGATGGCAGCGATGTCCAATATGTTCAACCATACAGCTAATGGCCATCGACGAGAGGCAGATTTTGTTGTATATAAGCGGTACATTTGGTCCACCACATCAACTTCGCCCTTGTTGGCATTGTACGCCTCAATCATCGCCGGTTTCTTTTTATGGCTACCGGTGGAAATTGATGGAGCCAAAACTTAATGCCGTATTTGTCGGGCTTATTCGGCATAAATGTGATAAGTTTGCATCGGCTCTTGACTGGAAGTAATTGTTCATCAATGGTTAGATTCATTGACGGAGTAAATGCCGAAACACAGTTGGATCTGAAGGATTCAAAAACCTCTCGCACATGAGCAAATTTGTCATCATTGAGACGATTTCTTCTAGTCTTTTTCCAGTCAAAACGGAAGCAGCGAAGAATATTCTTGAATTTCTTCTTCGACATCGTTGAAGAAAACAACGTCGGCCCATACTTGCGATTCCAAAGAAAGTCAGCTGATAGAGTCTTATTATAAATTCCTCGCGCGTACTGTAGAGAAATGAACGATTCTATGTCTTTGATTGTAAATACATCACTAATTGATTTGAATTGATAAACCTCAGGAGAGGAGACTATAAAAATCAGTTGGTATCAAAATTGATACCATGACCATTCTAGTGTTAAAGTCATTGGAAGAAAAGGTTTCTTTAAATTATTGTCATGCAAAACAAATTTGTACAATCACTCGGATTAAGACTATGGTCTAAGGCTAATCTATAGCTTCCCTTGAGTATAGACACAAGAAGACGTTGCATTTTATGTATTTCAGTCTTCCCCTCTTGTCACAATGCTTCTCCTAAAGTTGAAATGGGCTCATATCGACAGATGCTTCATCGACCAAATCGTTTGAACCATTATGTGACCATCAATATAACGGCAGGATAAAATCTAATTTTATGCCAAATAAAACTATCATGCTTACTTCTACTGGCCTCAATGAGGGCAGCATGGATGTATCTGCATTATCAGATTCTTTGTCAGAAATTGACTGAATTAGATTACCAATCAGTAGGTCAACCACCTCTGCTTCAAATTCATCATCATCCCCAGTCCTAGTCATCTAATTCTCTGAACCGTTCATGACTGCCTCAACTACGTCATCGAGTATTCGGAATCGCATTCTCTTTAGTGGACGCCATGTTGACGATTGGGCAGATGAAGTTGCTGCTTCCATTTCTGAAGAATTCATTCCTCGACTCATGATGAAAGAAAGACAACAATCCTGGAAGATATTTTACATAATTTGCGTGTAGACATCAATTGCAGCTATGTCAGCTTCTCTGCTGTATGAGCTGAATTATTATATTTATACTACAAAATACATTCTTTAACATCTGACTTTATTGTAGCAATCTGCAGCGATATCTGGTGCAAGTCATGCAAAGGAGGCCTTATTTCTTTTGTATGCCTACTTCTAAAACTAAGATGAATAGTAGGTATTTGAACACAATGTGCATTGTATTTGCTTACCACATCATACGAGGATGCGGTGGCATCTTACTTTACTCTCAGTTCAATTGACTTTTGGTGTTTCTTGATGTATACAATGTTCATTAATTTTTCAACAGATATTTCCAATAACATTCCCTAACGCGTGCTGTCGACATATTTCGACAGACATTCAAACAAATCCTGTGACCTACTAAATGAATTGAAGGATTTTATTTTATACTGAATAGGCTATTTTAAACTTCCTATTCACGATACAATCATATGCGAATGCAAATGGGTAGTTGTTTTGCCATGAATCGTCATCAAACTTGCCTTCATTTTCATCATGTGGAAACATGTGTGGAGCACTTCTTTGCAGCACAACAAGACAGTGTTAGTCGCTAGCAGTGATCGAATAGGCAATCGTCACCCTTTGTCATTGCCCTGTGATGCAAGTTTCTATCGTCTGGCCCTCTTAGACCTCATCAAGTCTATTGTGTTGTAGAGCGATCAGCAGTGACTGTCGACATCGCGCGGGAAGAGATTTGGTGTAGTGCGGCTGGCTGGGCCGACTGGTGTTTCTCATCAGGCCTATGTATGTCGACCATTGACGACATTCATTCTACAGCTATTTTCCTACTTAACTAAAAGAGTTGCAACATTGCAAGAGCATGAAAACAAAACATAATTTACGTCCTGATGGTTGGAGCGTTGGCTGTTGATTAAAGATAGGAAATTACAGATAGTTAACGATGACGAGTTACTTTAATAATAATCAGAGTAACTGCTTCATCTCGTGAGGAAGATTTACAATACATGTAGTTTTGGTGTTCTCCGTTTTTGAAGGAGAGGATACTGTCAAAGTGCGGATAACTGCATGTTTGCTGATTGAACCCGAGTGATCATTTTCTAGAGATTTTACGATTTTCTACTGCCTTTCAAAATCGCTACAGATATTTGATTTGGCAGTAAGCATTTTATGGTTTTTAGAGACATTTGTATGAGCTAAGAATGCCTACTGCAATTCTAGAGAATTCTTACTGGCATTCATGGCATCCATATAATGTTTTGCAGGCAAATATATCTGTAAATGCTTGCTGGAGACACGTGTCTCTGAACATTTATCGACGACAGACATAACCTCTACAAGAACGTTGAACTCAAGCATTTTTGTATAATACAGCAATTCTTTTACTGTAATATACAAAAGAAAGATATTTGTATATAAATCTCGTATTATTACCATCTAATGTATTCATAGGAATATGTACATGTAATACAATTTTATACGCAATTACAAAATTCTATCTTATCAAATATATTGTTATGTTTATATATTTGATATATTGATATTATGTCTACATCACATTTAATACTTATTATATTAAATATCACATGAATAAATGAATGTGATATGTAAATGTGCATGTATTATATTCATTTATTACTTGCTTTAGACCTGTAAAAAGAACATTTCGTTTTATACATGCGTCCCTTCTCTTGCTACTTTGTCTCCTCTAAATGATTCGCTTTTGATGGAGTGTCACAATGCACGAGGCACAGAACTAAGTCCTTCTAGTCTCTTCTTATCTCTCTTTCTCTCTCCGGAAACTCCGGAGTCTCCTGGAACTGTTTGTTTTTGATCGGGGCCATAGTGCGCGAAGCACAGGGGAACAAGCTTCCTCTTTTTTATCTCTCTCTCTCTCTCTCTCACACACACACACACACTCTCTCTCTCTCTCCTTATTTCCATCTCTCCATTCAACTTCTTTTATTCTCTTTTCTCCATTTGAAAGCTGATTTTCTGATTTTGAATGTATCTTAGCTGGAATATTCAAGGTCACAATATGCGGATCAGTTGTTCCCCTATTTGCAAGACTGTGATGACTAAAGGACGTAATGTATATACAGATATCTGTCACAATTTTTCTCTGCACACATCTCTCTCCCTACTGTGGAATAAACAACTCGTCGATCGCCTGCCTGTTAATGACTAATGAATGCCCTCATAACGACCTTCGGTCCATGAGTCACACGACAAAGAGGATGCGAGCGGAGACTGTGTATGCTATATCAACCAGGCGTCATCAATTGCACAGTCATTCCTCTGAGTGCATCGTGCGTGTTTCAGTCATCCCAGCAGCGTCAATACAAGTCGTTCTACTGTCTTATACTTGTGGATTTACAAAACTTTTAACTACGCCTCAAGTCAGTTATTTGTGCTTTGAACATTCAGAGGATTCTGTCGTACAATTCGACTTTCACAACCATTTTCAGGATTACGCCGACGCATCTTTTCATTCTGGAAATAATTCCCGATCTTCTCTTTTCCTGACATTGTACTAAAACCAAGCGGGTCACTCCTTTGTATTTGCCTTTGAGGTTATGCACAAGATAGAAAATCAATAAGGTAAAACCACAGCGCTTCGTGTCACAGACACATCAAGGGGTGGAACCTTGCAGTGCGAATGTTTACCGCACGGTCCCACCTGACACGAAGCGCTGTGGTTTTACCTTGTTGGATTTCTATCTTGCACATAACCTCAAATAAAAGGCAAATACAAACGAGAGACCAACTTGTTTTTAGCACAATGCCAGGAAAATTGAACTACCTCCTGTTCATAACCTTCAACGTCATCTTCATCTACACGTTTTGATTCGCATCATTCTGACTCAACTACCTAATATCTCTTCACTTTCGCTGAAAACCATTAAACAAGTGATTGATTATATTGCTGAAAAGTCATTTGAAGTGAAATTATATTGTAATCAAATATTCGATCCACACACCGCTACAGTCGAACAAATAATCGAATAATACAAGTTGAATCTCTGAAGGAGGATCGGAGAAAATGGAAAATATAATGTGAGTTTTATTATTATTTTTAGGTACTGTTCAATACCTCAAATTCGGTAGTTTTGAATCCTGGTGGATGATTTAATGTATCCACAGGACTTAAAATTACGCTTGCTTGAGGTTCGATCGGCATTTATATTATTCCTAATTAATCGCAAAATATCGTGAAAATTGTTGCTTGTCTGAATGCGTTTATAAATTGATGTCTGTAGGCCTTTTTGGCAGTAGACGATTGATGTCTGTAGGTCTTTTTGGCAGTAGAAAATTACTGCTTTTTGCAGTAGACAATGCGCGATAATTCTACTGCGAAATTTTATGGGATTTCCATAGAAAATGATCACTAGGGAAGATCAAATTGGTTAGAAATTGATAAGAATCAGTAACTGTGCGCTTCATTGGGAGCTCTTGCTCATCCAGAGTGCCGACAGACCTACTGTACCAATGTGATATAGAAATCGAGAAATCTTATGATTTCCAACGGTCGATGTTGACCTACTGCCAGTCTTAACAATGAGGTTAATGAGATGCCAGCTAAGGCGGTGCCAGTTTTAGCAGCATCGGCCTCCGGCACGACCACGACTGCTCGGCTTTGATCACGCCGTCCCAGCCCCGGCCAGTTTTAGCCAGAAATTATTTGAGAAGAAAGAGGAAAGAACTACAATTTCTATTCACTTGCTGAATTGCCGCTTGGTTTATTACAAACTGCTGATTAAGTCATCAGTTACATCTTCCACTTTCTTTGACCATATTATATCAAAAACTAACAATTTTGAAGGCTATATTAATTACTAATTACTAATGTGCTAATAATAATTACAATATTAAGTGAAATCTCTGACTGTATTCATTAAATACTACTTCAAACACACCACTGAAATGTCGTCCAAGTTGATACGCCTGTGATAATTTACAAGTGCTACTTTTTTCAATGAAAATCCATCTGTCAACGTTTAGAATGAAAAGATGATTCATTTAAGAGATAGAAAGTCAGAAATATTCGAACACAGTTCGAGTTGTTGATCATTTCGAAATAGAACTTTGGAATGATGAAATGCTTCCACTCTCCCTCTCTAATGACGTTTTCATGCGAATGATGATGTTGAGAAATGTTGAAAATGATGTTTTGATTATTCTACTTTCTTATTGAAGGAATGATTCAACTAGAATGATTTGAATCTGTTCAATGTGTGAAAATCCTCCATTTCTGATTGTCTTGCATTTGTTATCTCTACAGCAACGCTCTTCGGGATTGACAATCAACTTGAAGATTTCAATGATGGAAAGGATTTCCTCTTCTCTGCAAAATTATCTTCTCATCCAACTGTGAGAGAAGTGCGGGCGGTGATTGCGGAGAGAATGAAGAAGGACAAGAAGTTGATTTCCGTGAGAAGAGAGGTGGGGGTATTCAACATGAAGCCCGTCTTCTCGAATGGACGCTGTCACTCGGATGTGAACGGAAACGTGTATGAGGATGATGCAGTCAAAGAGGGGAGAACGGTAGATCTGCGTGACGATGGTGACCAGCTGCCAATCCTTCCTGATGATTGGAACGTGTTCATTGTTGCTGCTGCCGGCGGTCCTCCAAAATCATTTCTATCGAAACTGTTTGGTTGAATATTCTTGTGATGATAATTATTCCTCATCGACTTGTTGTGACTTTAAGTGAAACCAATGCCTCGGAAACTGTCGCTGGTAACTCTTTATGAAGTTTGACTACATTTTGAGACATAATATTCTTGGTATTGTGCATTTGCGAAGACTTTCTGTAGCTGTTAAGTGTGCAGAAATGTCAACAACCATGTGATGACAATATTCAAACATGTTTCTCTGCAGTGATCTCCTAAGGCCTCACTGAAAGCAAAGCAAACACGAGCATCCCGAGCAAACATATGTCCGCAAGCTGTAAATGGCTCTGCTTTACTGAACTGTTGGAATGATGACTTCATATTTGCTGCTTTGCTCGGAAACGCTTGGAAAAGCTCGCAGTGTGGCTGAGGCCTAATACGTTTGCAGTTGAGATTTATACGACGGTCACTTCAACCCAACGTTTGAGAATGTCTATCATGAAAGTAGAGATCATCGTTGTAAATTATTGTAATTAAAACAAACATTCTCGTGCACACTTCTCATAAATCATCTTCAAATGACATTTCAAAGCAGTCCTTTCGAACTTTACGTAGTCCTGCAACTATTTGTCAAAATATTTATCTAGAAATGGTTGACAGATGTAAAATAGTTCATTCTTGACCACCAACTTCTACAACTATTGAGTAATTGTCCTTCACAAGAGCAGCTATTATTGTTTCTGATTGTCATCATCTTTCTTATTGTTTTATTGCTGCATTTTCAGGATATCTTGCGTCTATCACTACATGTGAGACATTTTCTATGCCAGCATTTCACACATTATCTGCTTGTAATTGTGAGTTTGATTTCTATTGATTTTCCCTGTCCGGTTCACCTAATTTCAGCAATACTTTATAATTCGAAGTACTTTTGGGGCATGTGATAATAAGCAGACAGATTGTATCATAGGAAGTTTGTACTTCCGATTATGTGGGCGATGTATTGCATCAGCTACTAAACAATGTATAGAGAACAGAACATTCTACATAAGATGTGTAAACTTACTGGCATTTGTTGGTGATGGCTGTGATTCATTTGTTGGCTCACAACAAAATGCAACCATTTAACTTGCGGAAGAAATTGGAAGAAAGCAAATACCAGTTTTAGATATTGTTGTGAAATTGTTTGCTCACAAAATTGATTTTCAGGAGTCTAGTTGTAGCCTATACGTGAATCATCCGAAAAGTCTTGAAGTACACGAATATCAGCTTTAAAAGCACGAGAAACTTTGTTCTATTGTCGTATTGAGGAAAATCTGGGCTTTTCTTGTCGATAATAACAAAGCCTACGTCGATCTTGACGAAAATGACGTCGATTAACTGATAATAATTCTATCATAACGCGAGCATGCGCTCGTCATCGCCGACTAGTCAATCTTCCATATATTAGCAATACATGATGTTGATTGGACAGGGCTGCACATGATGCACATTATCACTTAACCTACAAGATTTTCGTTTTAGTATCTTTGTTATGATCGACGATCGATTATAGCGAATTTCTGGTCGCATCTCAATAAAAGATTGCTTTTTATTTACTTCCGCGATTTTGAAAAGTATTGGAAAAGCACAAGAAAATTCCTAGGGTTTGATAGAGCAGACTGATATGGTGCTGATCAAGTTTTCTTGTCAATACTTTGATGTCTATAGGATCTTACGATAACAGACTTTTGAAAAAATACACTTGAATGCTCAATAGGTGAAATTGTCAATGTGAAATTTAGGTGTCAAAAATGATCTCGATCCCCCTCTCTGCTGAATGTAAAAGTAAGTCCGAGGGTCAAACCACGAGTTGGTTACACCGACGAAAAATGTCAAATGTTTTTGACGAATTTTGCCGATGACCATGATATAATATATAGTCTAAAGTTCAAACGTATTCTAGCTAAAGAGCTGAAATGTGTCTAAAACATAGATTCAGTGCTTTTTAGATCATGAATTTAAATTCAAAATTTGAATATGTGATATTGCTTTTGTACTGTAGCCTGTAGTATTGCCTAGATCTTGATTAATTTTTGGATGCTGATTTTTAGATGACCCTCCCAAATGTTATAGTCATCTTATAGCCTTTAAACTTCATGAACAATCGGCCAGAATTTGAAATTTAGATTTGAAACTTTTTCCAAAATTTGATTTTTAGAAAATAGCTGAATAAGCAGAAGTTTTCAAAACAATATGAACGAACACTATTTAGTTGCAAATTAGTTGACTCATTTCTACTGAAAAGCAAATAAGTAATATTTACATGACATTCAAGTTTGGATGACTCTTATCGATGTCTATGGCATCTTTGATGTATCTTGATGGTGCAATTTATGGACACCTAGTTGTGATGTGATGCAAAAAATTGATATTCAGCTTGCTTTGTCAAAACTTAGCACACCAGATGTTTGCAAAATCAGGCAAAATTCAGACTTTCAAAAAATGCACTTTTCAAAAAGGACCATAAATTTAACTTTCCCATGAACCAAATGCAACGATTTTCGGCGAAAAGTTGGGAAATACCCAGAAACTAAAAGTCACAACAGCCTGGGTCAATCGGTTCAGTTTTAAAAGCTCCACAACAAAAATGCGACAGGGGGAGCCGAAGCGCCCCCACCCCGGTGTGGATAGGGTTAAAGTGAGATATTTTTCTTTCCGAAAACGGACATTTAGAATGGATTTGACCAGAAATAATGTTGTTCAGCAATTTGTGCAAATATAACTTACATCAACACTACATTGGCCAACATCATATCCCGAAGAGTTTTCAGATACTATGAGAGCATGTACAGCATATTCCCAACCTTTCCGTCATTTGGTAATTGATATGTGAGATGTGATTTTATCAGGGTATTTGATGTCACCCTGTTTTTCTATTCAGCCAAGATTCTTGTCAATACACATATGGCTTATGACTCATCTATGCTATTGGCCCTCCAAATTGATTTGTATTTTTGTTATTATTGAAATGATCATAAATGTAGTGTCTCACCATTTGTCAAAAACGTTTTCATGCATGATTGTAAATAATAATGGATTTTTCATGTTTTTTTTCATTTTGGTTATTTATGGGTATTTATGTTAATTTCTTTTAATTGTGGCAATTTTGATCTAAAACATCGAAAACATTTACAGATATAGTAAATTATTTTAATAACGAAAATAATGATGTCTTTGCCAAAATTAATGGAAATACTAAAAACAAAAAAATTCATGGAAATTTAGGTGGTTACAATAATATGTCCCCTACTGCATGTTATTGGCGCCATGTGCTTACCCACAGCTTGGGCGACTTCGTCTTGCGTGTCCTCGGATACAATGTCGTTTCATTAAAGTCCGCTAGATTATGTGACAGGTAGACGCGTGCGTTCATCTTCTTGTTCTGCATAGGAAGTTATTACCCTTGAATACGAATATACGAATAACGAAATACGTTTCATACGAATATAATGTATTGTTATTGGACATTTTCCGAGGACCTATCGGAATCAGTTTCTCACACTTTTCATACAATCACTTCATCCAAACTCAACGAACTCTCGTGATCACACTTGCTTTAAAGTACATTAACACATACAATGTCTGATTTCCTTGACTTTACAGCCGTTGAAGTGATTGCCTACATGTATTACCAGATTTGATGGACATTCCGCTTTTATACATATCTTTGACATTAACAGGAGAATGAAATTAAATAAACGACAGATCAAATTGCCATACAAGAGATGTCCGGCTGACAACAGGATTCGAGCCCTACGACCAATGTAAACTAGACCTGTGCTCAACCAACCGAGCCACGAGCCGCTTACATGCGGCAGTGTCAATTGGCAGGATCAAAGCGTCATTACCACACATCAGTTGTCATAGCAATGTGGATCAATGAATAGATATCTCGTCACAATTGTAACCACCGACATTAACCCATTAGTGCCTGGGAATTAATTTTTGTAGATTTAATTATTTTTGAACATTATCAACCCCAGCAACATGAACAACAACTGTCATTTCCCTTAGAAACGTTTTGATAAACAATCAGATCGATTTTTAGGATTGGGTTGTTTTCGACCCACTCGGAACAAATAACCCTAAAAATGTTTACTATCAACATTCAACAAATAATCAAAAAAAAAACAGTTTATCAAGAATATACAAACCAAAATAGACAATTTAAAGCAGTTTCTGTGGCAAGAATATACACAATTATCTATGTAGTTTGCTATAAATGTTCCGGTACATACGTGCAAGTTGCGTACTTCATCTAATTTTGACTTATCTGACTGCAGAATAATGAAACAATTACAAGTGCATACATATATGTAGGAAAATGGTCGGACCCTCCCATGTACTTCTCATATTCCGAAACGGAATGAGGCATATCAACAGTATGCTTTTCTTCAAATTGGAACTCCATCGTCGAGCTTTTCCTACTGGATCCGCATTGTCGAAATTTGATATTTGTGTGACGACAGCATTATCCAACCATCGTATCAGATTCGATCCATCCTTTAGGTCATGAAATATCTCAAACGTGCCTCTTGGCTGCTTTTTCATCTTACCTTTGGGGGTGACTGGGCATCTCATGATCATGTTCTCTATGAGAGTCCCAGTCGCAAGAGTTTTTCGGTGAGAGAAACAGAAGAAAAATAATTATCAAAATATAATTGCGATCCAGCCGTCAAAAAGTCTGCAAATCCAAGAACACACTGTTAGGAAGAGTGAATTCTTCTGAATATTTCTGAGTGAAACTGTTCGGACATTTCCCACAATAAGGATCAAAGTTGATGAGGTATCCATTCGACAGATTGTGAGTCCACACTTTGAATTCGTATCGTATCGGCTTGTTCCTGATATGCTTGGCACCATGTTTACCAAAATATTCTACCATGCTTTCGTCAACAGAAGAGCACTGAGTCCACTGACAGTATTTCAAGCACGCGTTTTGGGTGATATCAAAAATCGGACGCAACTTTGTGAACTTATCGTCTATATTTAATTCATTGTTGTTCTTGAAATGAAGGCATGAAGAATTTTGTCAAATGTGTCACGCTACATAGCCTTTTTAACCATGCTATTTCCCATGTCTTCATCTTCAGTCCAATAATATCTGCGTCTTGGCAGCACCACATAGCCTGACAAAATTTTAGTAGCGGTAAAAGTTTTCAACTGTTCGATGGAGACATCAAAAGAAGGATCACTTTTCTGCTCGCGGGCGTAGCGTATTGTTTCATTTTGAAAAAATTTCATCTTTTCATCAGTATAAAACAACTCAAAAAATTCCACAGGTGTACTAAGGGAAGACAAGTGATCAACAGTTGGTGGCCTTTTTGTTTTGCATTTCCTATTTTCGTCATTGCGTGAGCTGAATTATTTTTAAGTGCAATACGTTACTGGTAAATTTAAAAAAACATGAAATACTAACTAATAGGTCGTATTAAAAACGCATGTTTCTACATGTATTTGTAGAGCTTTGGAAAGCTAGTTGGACAATTTGCATTATTGAATAGGTAAATTAAATAGTTGAATAGATAGCAGTCAAATGAATCAAAAAGTACTGATTGAAATATGGTATTACAAATGATAAATCTACTCTATCGATATACAATGTTAAGATAATTCTTACCTTTTCTTTGACATTGTCGCCATGTTGTATAATCAAAATCCTCCATTTGAAAAAAAGAACTATTAAAAATTTTGAAATATCAAAACAAAGCCACAACATGTAAAAGAAATGTTATATATAGCATGATTTTATCAAAATTTTGTCTAATTATTCATCATAGATTTCATGAATCTTATGCAAATTTTAGGGTTATTTGTTCCGAGTGGGTCGAAAACGACCCAACATCAGTTTTACATAAAACAGTGTAAAAACTCATTAGGAAATGCATTATAGATGCATTTCTAAGTGAAGTTAATGTGACAACGAAATAGAAAATCTCCATAAATACTTTTGAAATATCGGGTAAAAATATCTCTGACATTTGCGAAAAAACCTCATTTTTTATAGATTTCAAAAATCGACAAAAAGAAGCAATTGATTCAGTTTGAGAGCAAATATCTCTAATCACATTTCATAAGATCATCTTGAAATGTCTGTCATTACTCAGTAGACATAACATGTACATAGTAATGGCAACAGGCATATGAATTAATTGATTAGCAGTTCAGAAACATAGCTTTAACAGAGTTGGGTCGTTTTCGAACCGCTCGGATGTAATGGGTTAAAGCAAGTAGCTGGTATCAACATAATATTAGGAAAGTGACATGCAATATTGTAGTGTTTGTTATAATCCGTAAATGCTGTTCTCATCATTTCGAAAGATTGTCATATTTCTATTTCAAATCCTTCTTTTGATTTTTGCAGACAGACTTCTAGAGGTTCTAATCGAAAAAAGAATTTTCAAGAACGCATGAGCAACTTGAGAGCGTTGAACTTCATGTTTAACTTAATGATATTCATCTATTAATCGCACTTTTTTGTTTGAGCAGCAAAACGAAAACAAGAATAAACTCGATGAAGTCAATACTGTACTCAATGTTTTGCTCATGCTCATAATTCAAACAATTAAATGTTCGGTCTACTGTTAATCAGATGAATTTACTTTTCATTTTTCTAAAAACTAAAGGCATTTTTGAACAAAAAAACAATTCTTTTTAATAAGTAAATGCGAAACCGAAAATGTAAAAACAACAATCTGCAAATCTAAATTAGTGTCCAATCAACAATTCTTTGTGGAAAATTGTGAGGATTTAAGATGTGGAAACTGTGGTTCTCTTTCGATTGGTGATTCATCTACTTTAAAAGGAAAATTTTTTGAAGTGAAATGTACAGTGTAATATGTCATGTGAAAGTGTTTTTTACGGAATTTGTTGTATATACACCGTTTTCCCTAATATCCTATATCGTTTTTGATGAAGATATCGACAAAGACATCTACAACTCTGTCAGAAGAGCTGAGTGAGCACAAAGGTACTGGGTCAGGACATTTGCTGCCAATCTCAGAAGAAGAGAGGCAATTTTTATTAGAACTCTGTGTCCTGTAATGAACTCAAGGGAAGCAAGGTTGCGTCCAAACTTCGACTTGGAATATCCCCCAAGACCCAAAACCAAGATTAATCTTGGGTACCCCCAAGAGTGGCTATTTCTCTAATGAAGTGGAACAACAATTTCCAAGACATGTTTGGAAATTTGATTGAGATTTAAAATTTTATGAAGATATTTTGAATCACACCATATTGCACATATTGCTATCCATTTAATAGGAATCTAATGCTCATGTTAATGACTATTTATTACATGAATTTGTTATTGCTGAATTGAGTATTCATCCAAAAGTTTTAATGATCGGCATAGGTTATCTCTGGGGTTAATATCATCAACCCTGTTTACATCTACAGCATAACAATTTCCTAATTAGAACATGCATGACTAAGCTACATTCCTTACAACATGTCTGATCGAGAAACGAAACACACATAACACAGGCCTCGTATAAGATGAAAGTAGCACAAATGTAGATGTAACGATATTTTAACTAATCGCAAGAAGCAATCATCAAAGAATGTAACTGCATTAAATGATATCGTTATCTTTCTATTTCTAATACATGTAGCCTAATAGTAGAATAAACAATATAGGCCGAAGTTTTTAACTTTCAAGGCAAGAGGCTATATGAAGCAAGTTATCTACGAATTGTTGTAGGCTACCAATTTAACAGCATAAGCGTTATACAGGTATTGATTTAATGAATTCTACTTTTTCATGTATCATTTATTTTATTTAATCTCAAAACGATTTATACAAAATTCTGTCTAACACAATATGCATTACATCTAGCTTAATGGATTAAATTCACAAGAAAGCCATAGGTAATCAAAGCATAGTCTAGAAAGCTAATTAAACAAACTATCAGATAGACATTTATGGTAGGTCTGTATCAAAGTTGATGATAGTACAGTTATATCATAGAAAGACCAATCGTGTGGTTGAAGTAGGTTACATATTTACATGTACATACTTGTAAGCTTACATGTAGATGGCTTGCTATGACATGATGTGGTCATATACTTGGGCAGAATTTTTCCAAGAAAACCGCAAATGATCATTCATGGTCAATTTCTTTACTCTTGGGTTCTCACTCTTGGGGGTACCCAAGCTCTTGGGTCCGCACCCCAAGACTACCCAAAACCCAAGAGAGAACCCAAGACCCAACATTGAGGGAGGAGAAGGATGTGTTGCGCAGACTTGTAAGTGGCCCGGGCCGGGTAGGGCCTGCTATTTTGCAACTAACACGGGCCGGGGTGCGCGCGGTCTGAAAATACATCTCTTCCATTAAGCCAACTTGCAACGATCCATTAAATAATGGTTGCTTTTCTCAATACTGATGCTCACAGGCAGGACTAGTCACGAGGGGTCAGAAAAGCATTTTTCATTGAGTAGTGTGAATTCAAGTCTGAATTCTGACCAATCAGGACATTTACATCACTTCAAGATTGCACGGCTAGCAACACTGAGATCGTGGATGTAAGTTGAGGACTGACTTGAGAATTGTGAGAAATTTCAATCGAATCCTCCTCACCAATCACGTGCATGAAGCGTGGAAGAGTTGATCATGATTTGGAAAGCAGTGATATATTTGATAATCTTCGTGATGCACCAGAAAAAGAAACGACATGCAATTTGCAAGACAAAATTGATGATGAAAACGAAAGTTCCATTGCACAACCTGCGACGCGTGTCGGAATATTATCATTCTGGCGGGAACACAGAAATGATTTCCTGCTGTTGTCTGTGGTAGCAAGAGAAATATTAGCAGTTCAGGCAAGCTCAGGCCAGTCAGAGCGAACATTTCTAGTTGCGGACTTACAATCAGCCAGACGAGGGCCCATTTAAAGCCAAAGCACGTGGGGCCATCGAAATTGTCGCAAGTGCCGTGCGAAATGAACAGCACAACCTTTAATTGAAGCATCCAATGAAGCCACATTGCTTCTTTTGTTAAATGCATTTTTGGTTGCAACACAATTATCGTATTTTTAATTTACGGAAATCCGGATCTCAAACGCGAGGAAAGATAGTTCGGTAAAATTATCCAATTCTAATACAATGCAGAATTGGATTACAATTCTCGTATAAAAATACACAAAAAATATGAATTCCCAAACGAAATTCTTTCTAACATTAATAAATTCATCTTAAGTTAAAAAACATTCAAATTCAAACAATCATTTTTTCAAATTTCGTCATTGTATCTATAAAACATTATGTATGAATTATATCAGTAAGATTTATAGCTCTATGTATCAATAATTATATCACTAAACCATTCAGAGCAACACCGGTGAATACTAGAGAAGTTTGTGTAGTTCGCTCAGCTATTAAATTATGAATATGTATTTATAAGTAGTATATATAGAACATCCGTAGCATTGGTCACGATAACGAGGTAGAAGGTATCTGAGTTTCAATTAACATAGTTGTGCGACCATATTTCCTGAACGGGCAAACTACAGAAGTTGCAAATCAACCTAAAACTCAAAATTCCTATCAATATCGCTGAAAATCCAAAATGTCGAAAAAGTGTAGACGTAAATTGTTTTCATTTAGCTCCTGTGGCTAAAATATTGGGTCTACAAAAAGCAGGTGCCACTCAGAGAAAGGCAGCATCAAGTTAGGAAAGTTCAGTGAAGGAGACCTTCAAACAATCATTCGTTCCGGCGTGAGATAAGAAACCGAGGGGAGACATAATGCCCTCCTGAGGCAAATATGATTAATCATGGAAATCAAGCGAAGGTTCCTTTAATTGACTGAATAGTTTTAATGTAAAACATATCATGAAGCTCTTCAATGAATTAGACGGTGAAGATTTCTCAACAGCAAATCTGAAATGAAACCTGAAAATTGAATCACTTCATAAGAGGAGGAATGAAATTAATTTTGAAAATCTAGAAATGACTTCCATCTGACAAAAGCAAAGAAACTGAAGGTTGATACCGGACATTTAATGATAGAGAAATCATCATTAGACACTTCAATGACAGAGTGAACATTCAACAATACAATGAAATGAAATAAAATGAACGATGGATCAAATTGCTATGCGAAAGATGTGCGGCGCCAGGATTCGAACCCTACGACCAAGGTTAACTAGACCTGTGCTCTACCAACTGAGGCACGAGCTGCTTTATGCGACTGCGTCAATTGACAGGATCAAACCCTCACCACCACACATCAGTTGTCATAGCAATAATGATCAATGAATAGATATCTCGTCACAATTGTGAATGACGACATTGCATTTTAGTAACTATTACGTAACAGATCGTCATGAAAAAATATGATGATATGTTCAGATTTTTCTCGAACATTACACGTTTGCATATGTATTTGGTTGGATTGTGTAGTAGAGTGATACTAACTCCGGAATGCCCCAGCAAAAGAGTGTCGCTTGTTTGTCATTGCATACAAAATGTAGAAGCATCAGAAATAGGAATAAGCCTGGTTTGTAGAATTCATTCGAGTCGGCTACTCTCTGTTTCAGCATGTTGCCTACACTGAAAATCGCTGGATACGAAAATTACATACAAACACATACCAAGTTTACATACAATTTGAAACCAACATTTGATACGAGATTCTGGTATATATAAAGAAATCTGGTATGTTTTTCATACGAATGGCCATTTACTTTCGTATGTGATTGGTATGTAAACGATACGAACTATGCTAACTGTGATTGGCTGTTTTACGTTGAAATACGAATTCTTGGTATGTTTTATATACGAGACCCGATGCAAATTGGTATGTGTTTCGTATGTCTTTCGTATGAATAGCTTTATGTCATATGGCAAAAAATATGTTATACTACATACTACTTACAAATAACTCTTTTCCAGTAATACCAGCCGTGAATATTTCTTTGTGAAAGTGTGGTATTTAACTAGATTAGATTTATTGTGGAATTAAAGCCGCATGTCATCTTTGCAACTTGTCTTATAGCATTCACAAGACTCATAATTAGCTCATTTCCTTGAACTAAATTGATAAACATCATTTCAATATAACGATAACTTTTCAGCAACCATGTTGACTTATATATCTCAAACATAACTATTTTTGCATTTAATGAATTATAATGTGTTTTTACTTCGGATTGATAATATGCCTTATTTCAAAATTACATGATACATAATTGTTGATGGTCAAATACTTATTGATTATTTATGAAATGCCTCGGACTTACATGTATTAAAATCGAATTCAGCATTTAAGGTATCACTCTTGAATGTCATTATCTAACTACTTACAGAACAGTAGTAACATTCGTGTGATCTTTATTGACAAAAGTCCTTAAATCAACATACTTTGGACATGATTGATGCTTTCTTTTAACATTGTGCTGGTATGGCTTTAGTATGTAAAGCATACCACACTTGAAATAACATACGAAAAGCATACAAATATATACCAAGATCATACAGAAATATACCAAAAAAATATCTTGGTATGCATCCTTCGTATGTGATTCGTATTGAGCGATTTACAGTGTACATTCGAGCTTCAAACTTGTGTAATTTCCTACAATTATATAAAGTATGTGTCTCAATATTTCGTTGTTGTTCCGATCAGAAATTCATCCACTCTGTAATTCTGAAAGGAATTCGAGAATCAATGTTCGAAATGTATCTGTAATTCTTTTATTTATCACCATTATACCTAGATAATAAACTTAGAGGCCGCAATAAGAAAACAGCTGATATGTACTTCGACTTGTGCCATTAATTTCACAGATTCCATTATAACGACAAATGGCCTCCTCTCTTTATCAGTTAGTTGATATATCTCTAAGATTCTGATAATTTCTAAAATTCTCATTAACGCTTCGAGATATCTGCAACATCTGTCTTAATTGAGATAGACGTTAGCTTGTCATTAGTTAGATGATCTAGTAATAAATGCAATCCAAGATCAAATGTTGGCTTCCGAATTAGATTCGCGGGAAAAAGCAGAATCACTCCTTTTGTTCAACGTTCGAGTAAATATATACACATTTTTTTCAATTGTCAAAACTCGCCCGGCGCGTTTCATCCTCCTGACAGTATCAAGGGCTTTGCATGTGACAAGTATTAAAAAGTCGGT
The DNA here is from genome assembly GCA_907163375.1 of Prostheceraeus crozeri. Taxonomy (NCBI): domain Eukaryota; kingdom Metazoa; phylum Platyhelminthes; order Polycladida; family Euryleptidae; genus Prostheceraeus; species Prostheceraeus crozeri. The sequence goes on along the minus strand of CAJQUW010009715.1, from coordinate 40,156 downwards.
CATATGTACAACAATCCAGTGGTCATGACGTCTGTTCAATTGCGGCATTTCCAAGAGAAGAGCATGTGATTGGGAAGAAGCTGAGGAATCTCCTGCAGAAACAAGTTCGGGTCTCCTGTTCTATCATGTTTTTGCTGACATGTTTATCTTACAAGGTGAAACCAAAGTATATAGAAAACTCGATGAAACTACCAGATGCGAGCGATCCAACACCTGGCAAAGAAAAGTGATGTCTCTGAAGATGGAGCTGATGAGACATAACATATCTTTCCTCAAGAAAAAGTCCTTTATCATCAATCAACACATATCCTGTGCAGATGAATAGCAGCGGAAGATGAGAAGAAATAATGTAGTCACTGCAGCTATCAACCGTTGGAAAATTAGATCTTTGCAGAGGTGGACTACCATTCAAGCTGCTCATTTGAAATGGAAGATATCGCAATAACAGCACATTTCGTTAAATATCAATCTATCTCGCTTACACTGTCGAGTGACTTCCATCGATGGCTTTGACTGGCGTTGTGCACGCAGCTTTACTGATTCCAATACAGTGCAAGTCAATTTTAGTGAGTTCCTCATTTTCATTATTAAAGTGTTGTGCAGTTTTGTTGCGCTTTGCTTTCGTCCGCTCTCTGCACCATTACATGTAGGTCTATATCAAAGCCTTTTCGAAATCGATTTCAGGCATCTCCAGAAGGCCTATCTTCCAGATAGGGAATTCATCAACAATTTCAACTTTGAAGATATCTGAAATTTATTAGGACGGATATGCAATATAGGAATGATACCCATCTGAAGAGAGCTTTAGTGACCTGAGGACACGTTAGCCCCAACGATTTCATAATGTAAGTCCGATTCAAATGGATGATTATTCGCATTGTAACACGAATTCCACCGAGCGTCAATGCGGTTGTATCTCTCATAGTATTTACATTAAACCCCATGGGAATAGAGAACTGTTGAACATCTCTATATATTATCGGTTACTATTGACGATTCTTGTCAGTCTATCTATGGTGACTAGACATTTCAGGTGATGAATCCTTTTGCTCTCAGTAAATCCTCCAGAGGACATAGAAATCGTAACAAATGAGGGATTGATTTGATTCAAATCAGCTCAATTTGACAGTGTAATTAAGCATTATTTAACATTTAACCCATTAGGCGCCGAATTATTTTTGAAAGTATTTAACAAAAATTTGAATGGAACCATATTATTCAATCACGTTTTGATACTTTATGACGATCTTACCGAAAATAAATGTTCATTTCATCGTTTTTGATGATGTTCCACATGTGGAACATTGGCGCCATGAGACTATACATTTTTTTAAGAAATTTTGAAGAATATAAGCCGTTGTATATTTGTTTATACTTGACAGATTGCTTATATTTGACATATTTGTTTATACATTAAAATAATATTCTATGCTTATACGTTAATTCATTTTTTTGCAAAAGTATTATATTAAGAATTTTGATGTATTTTGGTAAACGAAACAGGAAAAATACAGACAGAATCACCAATGTATTTTTTTGAAACTGGGTAACAGTAACATCTTTCATAGTTCAGAGATGGTATTGGACGAAGCAACTTGTATGCAACAAAGTGTTGCATGTGTCACACTTCATTTTCGTGCTTTTCATGCATAATTTACAGAGGCCCTGTTTACCGGCTGGTATTGGAAGATGACCAACATTTCCAAGTCTTGTAGAGAGGGCAGGTGTTCGTGAAGGTCCACGTCGAATTTCTCGAACAGTCAGAAGACTCAGAAGATATCTCACAACTTCTGTGAAAGAAAACGAATGTTTCACGTACATATTTTGATAAAATGAGAGCATAATTGACTAAACACAAGATGACTTAAAAAGTTTATATGCATTATATTAGGTTGTAGCAATTTGTGTTCAACTTCGATAAGCAGCAACAGCTTTTTCATCTCTATAGCCAAATTATCGAATGACAGATTTACATTGTAAAGTTATGTGTATATATCATCTACTTTCTGACGACCTTATATTTTCTGATTGATTTATGACAATTACTGTGTTAAGTTCTAGTATTTTATTCATTGATTTGATATTCATATTCATGTATTGAGACCCCACGATTTCTATTCGGCTTTTTGAAATAAACGTCTAATTTATTTATTTATTTTGTAACACAACAAAATCTTTAAGTTTTAACTCAAAATATAAGATAATACAAAATATAGATCTAGCGATGATGCACCATCATTCATAGGGTTGAAGAAAATTTTCAGATAAAATATCGTTAAAAATCAATCCATGATATATTATGAAATCTTACGTAATTGCTTTCCAGTATTGACTTGTTTATCAGGAAGAGCCGCTCATAGTTCATAAATACCCCTTATTGTCTCTGCAATTTCCCACTTTACGCGATAGACATACATGCTGTATTAAAAGAAAAAACATTAATTGCGTCATGAATGCTGTGTATTTCAGTGCCTTGGGGGAAATCTTACCCAAACGCCCTTGTGGTCCAAAAATGTGTGACCGGTTGTCTTTGAAGATAAACTCCTTACATACCTTCTCCAAATCTAAGGTCCACGTTAACTCTTTATGAATGTACAGAACTGCCAAGTGATTGAGTCGTTGACCGAAGCCAAGTCAAGAGGCGGCGCAAGCTGTGAAAAGCTGCGCTCTGTAGATGCGGTTGTAGGAGGAACAACGGTAATTAGACGAACCAGTATCTCCAAACTTTCATTGTTCAAAATTTCTAGAATGCATGCAAATTTTATGGAGCACTAGGAAAATTCTAGTACTGGTGATAAAGAATTTCAGACAGACTTGCCTAGGCCTCCTCAGTGACGTAGATCGGAAAGATAACAGAATAAATGAATTTATTATTATTTGAATTAAACAGTGAAATATCAATTTGATCGAAATTCACATATTTATAGAATCAGTGCACCGCGCACAGCCCCAATTTTTGTAGAAGTCCCCTAGTTTGATGTCTCTTTAATTTCAGAATCATGCAACTGAAATATGTAAGGGGTTTCTGATGTCCAAAAGTCGTAAGCATTCATTTATGACATTTACATTACTGACATTTCGTCTCAGTTAGCCTGCCAATACCAGCTTATAGTACGTTTTGAAAACAGAATGTAAATAGAAGAATTGAGTATGCCTGTTGAGTTACATCCTCAGCCGAAAATGAGAATATACCTGAATATTCAATCATTTTTCATGATTATCAAAATATTATTCATTGCGCACATGTATCTCAGATTTACTCCATGCATGGCTGCCTATTGAATGGGGGAGCCATGTTGATGTGAAATACGTCTCGTAATGATTCCCGATATTGGATAAAATGACGGCTATTCGAAATGATCACATTTTCAAACTTAGGATGAAGCTATTTGCAAGTCGCTTTGAAATTTATAGAATGTAGAAATACAGCATAATATACAATGGTGATAGAATGTATGAAGAAATGGCTTCTTCATTCTTGCTGCAAAAGTAAGCGAGTGCCTTATCTAAAAGAACCGCATTTTGTGAATAATGCACATTGTAACTTGCCTATACATATCCAAAGTTCGCATTCGTTTGGTTCCAGTGACAGACATACAGTTCCTCTCCCTTTCTTTTCTTGCTTTCTTGAAAGCGAGGCATTGTAAAGCGAGACGAATCAGACGATAGTCGAAAGAATTTTGTAAACAAAAAATATATTCCAAAATGTAAATGGGTACACGGCACACGCTGAAGATTGTCAGAAATGAATTTCAAAATAAATTCGAATAGCAATGCTTCACAGTTCACATACACTTCTCACAAATCAAGGATTGAATGAAAGGTGTATGACAAAGTCCACTACGTTAATCAATCTTCCACATGTTTAATGGAATTTGGCCGGAGGGCTCAATGTGTGATGCCCGCCAAATGGGATCTTGTGTCTCGCTAATCCACCGCCAAATGTGGTGGACTTGTAGAATACATGCTTAGGCACCGATGAAATGCGGCAGAGGGGTTGCCCCCTCATCTTAAAAATATGCTCATTCAATCCCTGCACAGACTGAAGGCGATGTCTAGCTGATTTGTGTGCAACCATCCCCCAAAAATTTGGATCAGACCGAACTTTCATGGCTTGATGAACCTGGCGGCATCTCTAGCGAGTGAAGAGGGTGTTGTACGAACTTGAGAACTAACAGTGGGAGTGAATAATCATGGCACCCTCTATATACCAGAATTGACACTTGAAATATGTCCTAAGATAAATTTTAAAAAACAATACTTGAAACGCAGGTGTAAATGTGTATTTGTGCGTTGTTTATATGTTTATTTGCAAACTGCGAGTTCACATTTCGTCAATCCAGTGGGAGACTATGAGGCCATGAGGACATGTCGCACGTGCATGCCTGCATGTTGACATTATCTAATCTTGAGTAGTACATTAATAGGGCCTGTTAGTCTACTTCGCACGGCAATAGCATGCAAAAATATTTATGTGTTTTATATCAGGCGAACTATTCCAATATGTGCACATAGCCTACTGCTTGAAATGTTTTACTGGCATTTTACTAGGATGCTTGTAATTGTGTGAGTGTTATTTCCATAGTCTTCGTATGAACATAGCTTTAACCCCATAAATTGCACCTTGATTTATCAAAGCAGAAATATCATGCTTCGCAAATGATGATGGCCTAGTATCATAACAAAGTCATGTTCATTTATAAATCATGTATCATTTCTGAACATATCTATAATAATAATAATAATAAGCAACATATTCTTCAAAAATTGACATTCATCAATTTTGCAGAAAACGCGCTCCATGGCCCCGGGAGGCGCTTACAGGATTGCGCAAAGAACGTAAAGAAAAAGTACATTTATCTAGTATAAAGAAAAATTTCTGATCTCAACATTGCTTTAAATCGCTGAAAAGATGGTGCACAAACACATTTAGCAGGTAATGAGTTCCAAAAAAGGAAAAACACGACAGAAAAAATAATTACGCAATGTCTTTGTGTGAGGAAGGAATTTTGGAAAAACTTGGCACAGATTGTTGACACAACTTCTAGTAGAGTATGGGGTATGAAGTGAAATAAAATATTTCCAAAAGTCAGTTTCAATTATGATATAATACGCTTTGAAAAAAAGATGTAAAATACAATATTTTCCGTCTTTCAAATAAGGAACGAAGACCAAATAATTTCAAACGATGATCATAGTCTTCATAAGAAATTTTGCAGCGTTCACAAACTTGTCGAGTGAAATATCGTTGCACACTTTCGATGGAATAAATATCACGTTGTAAAATTGGGCTAAAAATTTGACAATTGTATTCCAATATTGATCTTACAAATACTTTATATAAATGAATCAAACAGTCTTTGTTGTTAGACACAAACCCTTTCAAAATGGCATAAGCTCGAGAATAGGCTATTGACGAAATTTTGCTACAATGAGAACTAAATTTCATATCTTCTAAAATTACACCCCAATCGGCTACACAATTGACATTTTCTGAGGGGCATCATCTAAACTGCAAGTAATATCACTATCATGTGAATGTGACAGTTTCCAGCATCACAGCTTGTCTTTTTTGTTTCCCTTTCTTGTTGATCTTGAAAGAAGATTGAAACATGTCCGGTCAAAGCATTTGTTCTTTCTTTTAAATATATATATATATACATGTACAATAAATAGTAACCCACGCAGAAGGCTAAAAGAAAAAGCACAATTTTGTAGCCCAAACCGGTTTCACCTGTGTTCCAGGCTTCTCACGGGCAACTGAATTATATTACAGAAATTCGAACTGAAGCATTCAAATGATCAACATAACATAATAGATGTATGACACTAATTATATGTACTGAAATGGAAAAGGAAATCATAGATTTTTCGGGATGAGCACAGTGAGATTCTATGGTACTGGTGCATGTTACTCACTTAATGATTTACATTTAATTTTGGTTTTAAGATATTTATACACATTTTTTCCTTTAATTCTCTCATGCCTCTGTCACTTCCATTCGGTAATTTATATATTGGCATAATCCAGTATGGGGATCTTCATTTTTTGCACATGCAGATATGTGTTTGCTGGCGTGTAAAATGGCATATTTTTTTTCTCTAACCTGCTGTCTATGCACCCTTACTCCAGAACGAAAAATATCTCCTGTTTGCCTGTTTGTATATATATATATATATATGTAAAATATTTTTATATCACAGTATTTGGTGAAATATATGGAGAAATGTTTCTGCCCGCAAAAAATCAAAACAGCAATTTAGCACTAGCGCTTTCAATATATCTTCAGGTGCTTAATATTAACAAGTGATATAACATACAGGGAAATAGGCATATATTTAAAATTCACTGGAAAAGATATCAATGTTATATCAGTAAAGAAAGTCATAAGGAATTCAGAAGTGGCCTATAGATATCAATGAAATATTTTTCTTTTACCTTGCGTTCAATATCATTGTCCGACCGTATCTTATAGAAAGGAAAAATGTCAAAATTACCGGCTCCACAATAATACATGTGTTTGCTTACTTTAAGTTGACGATATTCTTCAGTGTTTGTCTGTTGTTTGTGCACACGTACTCTGCTTCGTAATGTTGTACTTGTTTCTCCTATATAAAATGCTTTGCAATTTGAGCAGGTCATTACATATATCAAGTTCTTTGAGTTACAATTCATATTGTGTTTGATGTTGAAAATTTTGCCGTTAAAGTTATAAGATGATCCCTCCGTAATATACTCGCAAGTTCCACATCTTTTATCGTTGTATTTGGTAACAACATGAGTTTCATTTGATAGAAATTTTGAATTACATAATATGCGTTTGAGATTGATTGGTTGTCTTTTGCTATGTATGAATTTTTGTTTTTGAAGATTTCATTAGTATTGCAATCGTTTTGTAATGAGGAATTGACAAGGTTTATAGTGGATCTAATATCAGGATTTCTGGGATTATAAGTACTAACAAAAGGCAATATATCATTATCATCTTTCTGTTCAGTTGTCAAAAGTTGAGTTCTATTGAGTTTCTTAGCTCTTATAATCGCGTCATCAATTAATTTAGAAGGATATTGCTGTTTGACCAAAAACATTTTCATTTCTTGTAATCTATCATTTTTCGTTGAATGATCAGAAACAATTGCACAAATACGTCGGGCTAAATTGTAGGGAATGGCCCTTTTAGTGTGCCTAGGATGGCAAGACTTAAAATGGAGGTATTGATGAGTATCGGTTGGCTTATAATATACGTCCGTTGAAATTTTATCATCAGTTTTCTTTATTAAAACATCTAGGAAGGGTAATTCATTTTTGCTCACCTCCATTGTAAATTTGATATTCTCATCAAGTTCATTCAAAATTGTGTTAAACATTTTTAATTTGTCGTCGTTCCAATTCCATATAATAAAGCAGTCATCGAGAAAACGTTTCCAGTTAATAAATATGTCTGTAGCAACCTGTGTACCCCATAAGCTGGTAATGACATCCTTCAATTTAATTTCTAAAAATCCGAGCTTGAGGGTAATGTAAGTAGGGGCCACCGTAGTTCCCATGGCTGTGCCTTTGATTTGCTGGTAATGCTTTTCTCCAAATGCAAATGTATTGTTGGATAATATAAGTTGCAAACTGTTAAGGATGAATTCATGCGAAAACCGTTGATAGATGAAATTTGGGTATTTCTGAAGCCAGTAATTTATGGCAGTGATTCCTAAATTGTGGGGGATATTATTGTATAGGCTTATTACATCAAAGCTGACTAAAGTTGAATTTTGGTTGACTGTAGAAGGCAATTGACACCAAAAATCTAAATCGTCTCGAATAAAACTTTCAACTTTTTTGCAATATGGTTTCAAGATAAAATCAATGAACTCACTTAACCTTTGTGTCGATGACTTTGAACCTCCAACAATTGGTCGAAATTTGAGGTCAGTGGGAGAAGCACAAATGATGTATTCCGCATTCTGCTTCATCACTGCAGTTTTTATCTGTTGAGACTTGTGAATTTTAGGGAAGCCGTAAAATTGACTTTCTTCATATTCGAAATTTGTAAGATACGATATCTCGGCTTTTGTGAGATTTGTTTCAGTAGATGCACAAAGAAGGTTTCGAATTTTTGTCATAGTAGAGTTATCGGCGTTGTCTTGTATAATTTTGTAAAATGATTCATCACTGAGCATATGTAAAATTGTGTTTTCATAATAATGTTTATCCATTATAACCACTGCACCTCCTTTATCTGCTTCTTTTGTGATGATGTCCGTGTCACATGAGAGGTTGTGAATTGCATTCAACTCAGATTGATCAATATTAAGGACTTTAGAATTAATGTTACTAGATCAGTCAATGGATTGCAAAGTTTCACACAATTTGTCTAATGTTTGATTTCTACCTTTTGTAGGTATATAAGTAGATTTATTTTTTTCTTATGCTGAAATTTTCGTGAATATTCTGGTTGTCATTGCTGCGATAAAATTCCATCAAACGAAGTCGCCTTGTATAACTTTGAATGTCAGTCTTTAATTCGAGAACATTGCATTTTGGGGTAGGAGTAAATTTAAGACCTTTCATCAGAAAATTCACCTAAGGTTGTTGAAGAGTTCTTATTGACAAATTCAAGACTTTTGGATCTACCATGACAGGTGTCTGTGTTACTGTGTTCGTTTTTTTCGGTACGTTTTCCAACTGGCATGATCTAAAAAAGGCTTGGTTCGACTTTGATAATTAATTTGTGCCGGACGATCATTTTTAGGCCTATGTGATTCATGATTGATATGTCTTTTCATTGTGATAAACTGCATCTTGTGCATTTCTTGTTGGTTCGTACTGTTGATTTCTTCTCTGTTGATATTGATTTTGTTTATTATTGAAATGGACTTCCCGATGATGTCTTGATGCTTGGTATCTTGTATTTTGACGATTGAATGAATCGAATTTCACAGCTGCCGCGTATGAATTGAATTTATTTGGATGCCGAAGATTTGTTCTCTCTGAATTTGGATGATTTCTTTTTATAAATGTAATTGATTTGACTGGTTTTAAGAAGTCTGATCCATATTTTCGCTCATAATCCAGGAGCCACGTTTCGGTGTATCTCCATCTATTGAACGAGATGGTTTCTTCTTTCTTGCAATTGACATCCCACATATTTTGCAATTTTTCATAGATGCATCCCGATGTCATTTCTTTGAGTCTTTTCTTCATTTGATCATCACAATCAAACACATTTGTCAAGTGTTTTTTGGCTCTGATTTGCAGAATTTCTATCTCGACCTTAAACCCGATTGATTGCGATCTCTTTCCGGATTTGTGTTTCTTCTTCCGGTTCGTTTCGAAGTCTTTTGATTCGGTATTTTCTAGGAATGACTGGCTCTTCTTTTTCTAGCCAGATTTTATATTGGTTGGCAAGATTTGCATTTCGTATTTGATTCCAGTAAGCTATTTTTCGCTTTTGAAGAAGATCATACCATAGGTAACTCATTCGCTGTTTGATTTTCTCAGCTTGCTGTGTGAGAGTGATTTCATTTAACTAATTGTGTTAAATTTCATTAGACAATTTGTGTGAAACTTTGCAATCCATTGACTTATCTAGTAACATTAATTCTAAAGTCCCTAATATTGATCAATCTGAGTTGAATGCAATTCACAACCTATCATGTGACACGGACATCATCACAAAAGAAGCAGATAAAGGAGGTGCAGTGGTTATAATGGATAAACATTATTATGAAAACACAATTTTACATATGCTCAGTGATGAATCATTTTACAAAATTATACAAGAAAACGCCGATAACTCTACTATGACAAAAATTCGAAACCTTCTTTGTGCATCTACTGAAACAAATCTCACAAAAGCCGAGATATCGTATCTTACAAATTTCGAATATGAAGAAAGTCAATTTTGCGGCTTGCTTAAAATTCACAAGTCTCAACAGATAAAAACTGCAGTGATGAAGCAGAATGCGGAATACATCATTTGTCCTTTTCCCACTGACCTCAAATTTCGACCAATTGTTGGAGGTTAAAAGTCATCGACACAAAGGTTAAGTGAGTTCATTGATTTTATCTTGAAACCGTATTGCAAAAAAGTTGAAAGTTTTATTCGAGACGATTTAGATTTTTGGTGTCAATTGCCTTCTACAGTCAACCAAAATTCAACTTTAGTCAGCTTTGATGTAATAAGCCTATACACTAATATCCCCCACAATTTAGGAATCACTGCCATAAATTACTGGCTTCAGAAATACCCAAATTTGATCGATCAGCGGTTTTCGCATGAATTCATCCTTAACAGTTTGCAACTTATATTATCCAACAATACATTTGCATTTGGAGAAAAGCATTACCAGCAAATCAAAGGCACAGCCATGGGAACTACGGTGGCCCCTACTTACATTACCCTCACGCTCGGATTTTTAGAAATTAAATTGAAGGATGTCATTACCAGCTTATGGGGTACACAGGTTGCTACAGACATATTTATTAACTGGAAACGTTTTCTCGATGACTGCTTTATTATATGGAATTGGAACGACGACAAATTAAAAATGTTTAACACAATTTTGAATGAACTTGATGAGAATATCAAATTTACAATGGAGGTGAGCAAAAATGAATTACCCTTCCTAGATGTTTTAATAAAGAAAACTGATGATAAAATTTCAACGGACGTATATTATAAGCCAACCGATACTCATCAATACCTCCATTTTAAGTCTTGCCATCCTAGGCACACTAAAAGGGCCACTCCCTACAATTTAGCCGACGTTTTTGTGCAATTGTTTCTGATCATTCAACGAAAAATGATAGATTACAAGAAATGAAAATGTTTTTGGTCAAACAGCAATATCCTTCTAAATTAATTGATGACGCGATTATAAGAGCTAAGATACTCAATAGAACTCAACTTTTGACAACTGAACAGAAAGATGATAATGATATATTGCCTTTTGTTAGTACTTATAATCCCAGAAACCCTGATATTAGATCCACTATAAACCTTGTCAATTCCTCATTACAAAACGATTGCAATACTAATGAAATCTTCAAAAACAAAAATTCATACATAGCAAAAGACAACCAATCAATCTCAAACGCATATTATGTAATTCAAAATTTCTATCAAATGAAACTCATGTTGTTACCAAATGCAACGATAAAAGATGCGGAACTGGCGAGTATATTACGGAGGGATCATCTTATAACTTTAACGGCAAAATTTTCAACATCAAACACAATATGAATTGTAACTCAAAGAACTTGATATATGTAATGACCTGCTCAAATTGCAAAGCATTTTATATAGGAGAAACAAGTACAACATTACGAAGCAGAGTACGTGTGCACAAACAACAGATAAACACTGAAGAATATCGTCAACTTAAAGTAAGCAAACACTTTAAAAACCGGTTTCACCTTTATCCAAGGCTTGTCACGGGCAAGTGAAATATATGTCATAAAATTCAAAAGCTTGTAAACTATCAAAGAAATAGAGAGGCAAAATACATTGGACAACTGGTGTCATAGATCAATACATGTAGACGTATAGATATAGATAAATTTCAGGACACAGACAATATTCTTCATGCAATTGCTGGGAGTATACAATTTCTTTACTTTCATTAATTATCCTTATATAATTTTGGTTTCAGAATTTTCATACGCATTTTCTCTTTCGACTCCCGCATTATTTTGTTACTTCCAAGCAGTAAGCCCGTGCCAAAATAAAGTCCCAAATGAGCAACGATCAGTCATCATGCTGACTCATCCCCCCTCTGGAGAGAGGAAGGAAGTGGCCGAGGATGTGCTGGAAGGAATGGGTCCGTGAGGAGGAAAGTGTTTCCCTACCCCCCTCTGGAAGGAAGGAAGGAAGGAGGAGTTTTCCAGCAAGGGAGGAATCTTGGAAGGATAGAGTGAGAAAAGGCAGGTTTTGGTCGTTTTGGGATGAGAAAAGTCGTTTTTCGGCATGAAAGAGGCCTCGGATGGGAAAACGGAGGACAGATTCGGAGTCAACGTGAAATTTTGGGTTAGGAAGGATGTTTCCAGCAAAAAATCGGAGAGAAAAAACTTTTGGGACGTCCCCCCTCCTCCCCCCTCCTGTCAGACTTCCAACTTTGGTTCTTGAGATCGTAGAAAGTCGTCTGATAGCTCATTTGAAAGCTAAGAGTGAGAAAAATGCGGTGGAAAGCTCAGTTTGGCCCTACTTTCCTGGGTTTAGAGAGGAAAATGGCAGGAAAACGCCAGAGTTAGAAAAGGCAGGATTAGGTCGTTTTGGGCTGAGACAGTCCATGTTTCGGCATGAAAGAGGCCTCGGATGGGAAAACGGAGGACAGATTCGGAGTCTACGTGAAATTTTGGGTTAGGAAGGATGTTTCCAGCGAAATCGGGAAGAAAAATTTTGAGGACGTCCCCCCTTTGGCAGCGATTTTCCAACTTTGGTTTTAGAGATCGTAGAAAGTCGTGCAATAGCTCGTTTGAAAGCTAAGAGTGAGAACAATGCAGTGGATGAAACGGCTTGTTCATATCTGCCTTGGTATGGAAGTGAGACGCCATTGAAAATTTTGGAAATTGGCGAAAAAACGACGAGTTAGAATTTTTACCAAAATGGCTCTAGCGGGTGAACGGAGCCTCGGACGGAAAAACGGAGACCAGATTTAGAATCAGCGTGCAATTCTGCATCTAGAGGGTAAGTTACAAGTGAATCGGAGAGAAAAAGTTGAAAATTTTCTTCACACTCGGTCTCCACACGGGATTTTTTCGTGAAAATGTTAAATTGTAGCCACCTTTGGCGATGAATAGCGGAGGATTGGAAGTGAATGAAGAGCTCGGGTTTCTTTTAGGGGCAAGACTGCACTTTGTTTTCTACGATCCTATCTTCTCAGATCTGTGGAAGGTTTTGTTTCTAAATGAGAGCATGTTTAAAATCGAATGTTTGCGCATTTTCCAAGATTTTGGAACTTTTGAAAAACGATAAGAGTTTTTTCAACTCGGCTTCTGGTCATCGTAAAGAGTCGAGGGATGGCTTAAAGGAAAGGTGAGAGCAAGAAAAAGTAACTGTTAAAATTTGAAGTCAATCGGAGCACTAGAACCGGAGATAGACGTGTTTAAAGTTTTTGGTTGATGGATATTACGTCATCAGCTGATCGCCACAAACTGTATAAGTGGAGTCTCTACTTGTGGAAATCAGTTCTTCCCCCGACTGGGTTGGGGTAGGTGAACTCCGGAGCTCTGATGATAGCATCGGACATTCCAAGAAACCTACTTTGAAAATTTCATGGCTGATATCAGCTAAGGTGTCAGACTTAAAGGTTAGCCAGGAGATGGCCTTCGTCTCCAGGCCATAAAAGACTCCAAATTACTTTAAAGGCTTGTAACTTTGCTTCTACAAGTCCTTTTGACTTGATTCAAAAACGGTTCGGTCGCTATTGATCAGACCTATATTGACAGACTACCTATAAAATTTCATAAGTAGTACTAAATGCTGAAAAATTTAAATTCATTTTTTTGGAGGTTTTCTGGGGTTTTCGACCCTGCTGAAGTAAATGAAGGCATGTATAAGTGTGTACGAGCCACATGTGAACCAAGCGGCTTTTCACTAAAAGCGAGCATGACACGGAGAGTTTTGCTGTAATATTCCACTGACAGGGTGTTCCTTCGGGACGGCGGATGATGCCGTAGTGATAAGTGTGGCAAGGGAGTGTGTCATATTTTATACCGAAACCGCTGGGGCAACTCATGTTGGGCATTTGACACAGTTCTCAACGTAGCACTTTGAACGCCAATCGGTTGAGTCTTAGCTATCTTGTCATGGGTGGCATCTAAACATCTCCATTGCAAGACGCTTGTAAATCACGGCTTGCTATCAAGCTGATCAAAGCAACGACTTGCCAACCTCTTGTAAATAACTCCACCGGGTTTCATGCCTGTCTATCAAGTCATTGACGGTTCAAGTCACGGAGATTTTGGGTGCAATACTTCCTAACGACGGGCGTCCCTTTTGGGCGGCAATGGAATCCGCAGCGAAGAGTACCGCGTGGGATATTCGGCAATTGTAATCCTTGTTAAACCTCTCTGCATCATGTTTGCAAGTGGTTGCCTTATCGTTTCGACGTAGTGCTCTGACCGCTAGGGTGACATTTAGCCATCTGTCGCAGGTTATTTTAAAACATCTCCATTGCACTAAGTGTTAAAAACGTTGACAACCTAAGTTGATGAGAATGAGCCATGAGTTCTGCTTGTCTCTATCACGGAGACGAAATAATGAATGGAATGAATTGGAAGGGACATTCATGCGCCACACGCAACCACAAGCTCATTTCTCTCTTTGCTAGTGAACAAGCTCTTGTGTACGTAGTCAGAAAGTGTATCATGGTTTGCAAAAGGAAAGTTTAGTTTAGTCAAATAGTTTTACCGTGACACACGCTTGTGAAAGTAAAGTTTGATCATCGAAGTTTATTTGTGAGTGTAGTCAGAAAGTGTATCATGGTTTGCGACAGCAAAGTTTAGTGTAGTCAAATAGTTTTACTGTGACACACGTTTGTGAAAGTAAAGTTTGATCATCGAAGTTTTACGAAACACAGGTGTCATGAAATGCAAGCGTTAGTGTAGTCAAATAGTTTACCGTGACACACGTTTGTGAAAGTAAGGTTCGATCATCGAAGTTTTATTCGTGAGTGTAGTCAGAAAGTGTATAATGGTTTGCGACAGCAAAGTTTAGTGTAGTCAAATAGTTTTACTGTGACATACGTTTGTGAAAGTAAAGTTTGATCATCGAAGTTTATTCGTGAGTGTAGTCAGAAAGTGTATCATGGTTTGCGACAGCAAAGTTTAGTGTAGTCAAATAGTTTTACTGTGACACACGTTGTGAAAGTAAAGTTTGATCATCGAAGTTTTACGAAACACAGGTGTCATGAAATGCAAGCGTTAGTGTAGACAAATAGTTTACCGTGACACACGTTTGTGAAAGTAAGGTTCGATCATTGAAGTTTTATTCGTGAGTGTAGTCAGAAAGTTTAGCACAACACAAGTGTCATGAAAAAATACTTTATTTGGTCTTTGATTTAACATCATTGAAACCCACTTTTCTAATAGTAATGACAATATGGTTCATTTTATTCAGAAGCAAATGATCGGCGTAACCATGAAAGTTGTCCATCCGAGAAATAATCTTCTGCAGATGTCGCGTATAAATTTCAGAAGTATCAGTAACATATTCTTGTCCGTAGGAACGAAATTGAAAGTCAACACTTTCCGCTGCTTCACCTTGTGGAAAATGAATGTAATTGACATGTGCAGTTAACTGAGCCTTGATGATACTGTCTTTGAAATAAGATATCAACTCCGTAAATATTTCTCGTGTATAGTCTAAACATGCTTCCAATTCTGTCTCCTCCCTTTGAAACTCAAGGATGTAATCTTGTATTAAGCCTCCGAAGCACTCTTGATTAAAACGAATCGTGCAATCATCATGTTTCAATGTATTGACTTCAGGTGCCATGGTTGAGTCTATTGCTAAACATCATTTTTGCCTAAGACGATTTCAATATCGCGTTACAAATGTGCGTGCGCTAATCGGGAACTCTAGCTCATCTGTAATTGTGCGAGAGGTCTCATCCATTCACCACTTAGCAAAATCTTACAAAAGGCAGTGCACCAGCTCTGCTCTTCACATTTATCTTTCACAAGGTGTGTGTCGGTGAGATCCTGCCATCAGGTTGTTTTGACTTGCTATCAAGTTGAATAGTCTCTTGCTATTCACTTCTGCTCATAAAACATATCATCGCTGTAATACCTCCTTTGCTCGAGCGTTCCTTCGGGACGGCGGGTACTGCCGTAGAGGGATTGCGCTGCACGGGTTGTTCGTCGTTTGTTAGACCGAAACCTCTGAGCTGTTGCTCATGTTGGGCGTTCGACTTCATAATCAACGTGACGCTTTCTCTCGCCAGGTCAGAGTACTTCAGCCATTCGACAAAGGTTAGTCTTCATGATATGCAGTAGAGTGAAATGTAATTCATTAGATGTCACTTCAATGATTGTTCCCATGATAAACGTTGACTAGGCAAATAAAACGATTCTCATTTTTTTCCTTTTCAGTGATTGAAATCTGCTGACGTACTACCGTGTAATCTGCTGTCCGTAACTGAGCAAAAATGGAATCCAAGAAAGTTGAAAATTATCACATTGCTGCTGAGATGGAGAAGGCCACCATCGAACAATGTAAGTATTTGTTTCAAGGTTGACTCACTCTATTACTAACATCATTAGGGTGCACATCCCATTTAAATGTAAATCTAGACCTGTCACCTCCCCACTTTTATTCATGTTTAAACCGAATTCAAATTTTACCTCTGCTTATCTTTGCTGTCATTCTTTTTCAGTGCATGAATGTATTCGTAATGGGGAACCCGTCCCCCAAGGAACAATCGGGGAAGCCTATGAGCGGCTTGGCAAGTGTAAGTATCTTTAACATCTCATGTTTAGGCCGTTTCAGATCCTCTGCATCATCCTTGTCTCATTATCTAAATTCTCTTTTCAGTCTACAGGTATGGCAAAGATGAAGAAGTGGAGAGAAGCCGCGATGCGGAGATTACACCAGATGGTAAGTAACCGTGATTGGGAAAAGGGGGATAAGACTTCAAACTTGAAATTATGATCATGTTGCTAATCTCTTTTCCTTTTTCTCAACAGATCTGGCGGCCTACCTCCTGGACGGTGACGTTCCCCCCGCGCCATCGTCATCCCAACATCGCCACCACCACCTGTAGCAAACGACCTCCCTCTCCTCTCCGTTCAGTCGGTGGAGAGATTGCTGGAGGAGCAGGAAATGGAGTTGGAGATAGTGGGAGAGGAGAGGGAGATTGAAGGCGAAGAGAAGGACTTTCGATGCCAACGGTGTGACAGGGTCTTCGCCTCAGCCTACAATTTGAGACGTCACACCTCTGGCAATACCTGCAGAGGCAAGCGCCGACCGATCCCTCAGTGACCCAAGTGTGAAGGTTGCGGACGCACGTTCTACAACAGCACCAACTTGCGAGTCCACATCGAAGGCGGTCCTGTGGCAGTGTGAGGCAACCACCAACGTCATCAGGTAGGAAGCATCCTTCATCGCACGTCGGCTTTTCCTGTTCTTCGTGTCGGAAGACCTTTCCTACAGAGTTTGTTCTTTCTTCGCACACACTCTGTCACACTCATCCCACTGAGCTTTACACTGACAACAAAGTCACTCTAAGGCTGAGCAAGTTTTCCCTTGAGAGACCCGTTCGCGGTTATGAGTTAGAAAGCTCTGAAGCTGTGCAGGACATTCATCCTTTCTTGATGAATAATATAGGCTTCATTCATCAAATGTTGGCGAGTTTAGATAGATGTTTGCTCAAAAGCAGGTTCTATCTCACTGCTCGTTTCAATAAGGTAGATAGTAGCACGGGAGAAGTAGAGTCCACTGTGACCATTAGGATAGCCTCCTGTGCTGCTGATCTGATAGGTGATGTAAACGAGTGGATAGAGAGACATGCGACCTATCTCGTCAGCAACTTAAAAAAATTTTATGAAAGAGATAGTGGTCTGGTTTTTGATGGGATAGAGAAAGTAGACATTAAAATCAATCTCTTAGAAAATTTGCAAGGGAGCGGTTGTTTCACCCTCCCCAAAGCACTGGCTGACAAAAAGGCTGTCATCAATGTAGAGTGTCAGTCCCAGTGTTTCAAGTACGCCATCCTCTCCATACTTCACTATAATGATATAGGTATACATCGTCAAAGAGTCACTAACTATCGTGAATGGGAGGATGCGCTTAAGTTTGACGGGTTAGATGTCAACACAATAGATTTTAAAGGCATCGCCCAATTTAAAAAACTCAATAACATTAAGATCGTCGTCGATCTCTGGGAAAAAGGTCTAAAGGGCGTTAGGTATAACAACCGCCAAAGTAACTTCGACCGGGTTGTCAATCTCCTCCTAGTCTATAGCGACAACCTCCCAAAATGGCATTATTGTGGCATTCCTAAAATTTCTAGATTGTATTGCCACCAACAAAGTTGTGATGACAAACATTATTACTGTGATCGCTGCACACGACGCTTTAGGTCGAAACCATTTTTTGAACAGCATTACGAGTGGTGCTCTCGGGGTAAACTTCAAATGGAAGTCATGCCCAAAGATAAATTTTATAGGTATGAAGAAAACGGCAATGAGCTCAGTCCCATATGTACCATCTATGTGGACATTGTATGTTACATTGGACAAGAAGACCTAAGTCATGAGCCAGCAGCCATTGCCTGTTATGAAGTTTGGCATCCATATTATAGGAATCAAAATAAAATGCATGTGCGGCAAGGCGAGGAGTGCGTTTAAAACTTCCTCAACTTTTTAGATAGGAAAGCCCGTTTTCATCAACGGTATGAAACGGAGCTGACTAGGGAACCCATGTGCTTCACAGAAGCCGATAAACTTAAATTTGATAGGACCACGGAATGTCCCCGCTGCTGTTCATCATTTGATGATCAGATACATAAGAAAGTGACGGACCAATTGCCATCTCAGTGGTAAATTTAGGTCTGCCTTATGCAGTATATGTAACATGAAACTTAGGCTCAAACGGCGAACGCTCCCCGTCACCTTCCATAACTTTGAATGTTATGATGCTCACATCATCATTCGCCATGGATTCGGTAAAATGAAATCCTGGTCATCCAAAGTGATTGCACAAAATAAGGAAAAATTTATGTGCATCACTGCCAAAGTACAAGTAGATAAGACGAAGGAGTGGAAGCTTGTCTTCTATGACATAAAGTTTCTAGATAGTTTTCAATTTATGTCTTCTTCCTTAGCCGCGTTGGCTAATAATTTATAAACACTTCCCCTCACTCAACATTTAAAGAAAGACTATCCCAACATAAGTGACAGTCTCATGCGACGGAAAGGGGTGTTTCCTTATACTTATTTTAGTTCAATGGACACATTGAAAGAAACATCCCTTCCGTCCATCCATAAATTTAGAAATGACTTGACGGGTGAGGACTGTTCGCCGGATGACTATAGGCATGCAGAGCAAGCATTGTTAGAATTTAGGTGTCGCACTTTTGGTGACTATATGCTTGCCTACTTAAACTTAGACGTCTGTCTGTTGACTGACGTGTTTGAGACTTTTAGGAAAGTCACATTAGAACAGGACGCCTTAGACCGGTCCATTTTGTTAGTCTACCGGGTCTGTCCTATCAGTCAGCCTTCAAGACGACGAAAGAGAATACATTCACTGCAAGATGCAGAAATGTACACGTTATTTGAACATGGTATTAGGGGAGGCTTAACTTTTGTTAACAAACATGTTGTCGACAGCACCAAAGACATAAGATCGACCACGCATTTAATGTACATAGACCAAAATAATTTATTTGGGAGTGCATTATCCAAGCCTATGCCACAGTCTGACTTCCAATGGGTAGAGTCCCATGACATTGAACACTTCTCCAATCCAGCACACATCATGGCACTGGGAGATGAGGCCGACATAGGTTATTTATTTGAAGTTGACCTCATCTATCCTGAATGTATTATAAATAAGACCGTTGATTTTCCTCTCGCACCCGAATCTGGCATAGTCAATCCAGATATGTTCTCTCCCTTTATGGAAGAACACAATAAGCAATATCAGGCGGAAAATGACTTAAAATATAAACCCACTAGGAAGTTGTTGCTCACCAAATTGAACGAGCAGCATTACAACGTGTACTATTCCATCCTCAAATTCTATCTAGGTATGGGGATGCGACTTGACAAAGTCCATCGCGCTATCCAGTTTAGGCAGAAGACCTTTCTAAAACCGTGTATAGAATTTAATAGTAAGAAACGGGCTGAATCCAAGAATCCTTTCGAAAAGGACTTCTTTAAATTTAAGAATAATGCCCTCTTTGGTAAAACCATGGAGGATGTAAGAAAGCGCATGGACTATCGTATCGTGACTGATCCGGAAACGAGTATCAAGTTATGCCGCTCACCGTTGTTTTATCAGCATGATGTCATTTCCTAAGACATCACTGGTTTTAAAATGCTAGAATCCAAAGTAGAACTTTGCAAGCCTATCTATTTTGGCCAAGCTGTATGGATCACTCCAAGTTAGAAATGTACAAGTTGTTTTACCACACCTTTAAAACTTGCCCGTTGATCCAACATGTGCAATTAGTAGGAGGCGATACAGACAGCTTCTTCCTAGCTTTGACAACCAGTAACCAAGTCAAGCAGGAAGACATTTTAAAATATTTAGCACCCAAGTTTGATAGTTCCAACTATCCCACTGACCATCCGCTTTACTCTACCACAAATAAAGCGAAGCTTGGCTGCTTCAAGGATGAGTGTGCCGGCAAACAGATAGAGGAGATGATCTTGCTCCGTCCCAAGATGTACTCCATGAAGCTAAAATCCTCAGAGCTTTCTGTTAAACGGGCGAAAGGCATCTCGAAGTCAATCGTTAGAAAAATGGCACATAGGGAGTATGAAGATGCCTTGGACTCAATGAAAAAATTAAAAAAGTAGAAATGACTATTTTAAAATCACAGTCGCATCAAGTCAGAACAACGACGTTTAGGAAACGAGGTCTCTCAGCTTGGGAAGACAAGCGATGCTGCATGAGTCCCAACCACTCATTACCGTACGGCTATCCAGACACTCATCTACCTCCACCCAAGAGACAGAAACTTTCTCCTCCTCCGTCCGGCGATGTATGATGATGAATGCTTCTTCTCTGTTGTGGTTGATGTTTTGCTTTTTCACTCCATGGCGTTTTCTATGGGGTGTTGTGAGTTAGTCTCTTGTAACATGCGTCCAAATTCTGATCACTTCATATCATGACTTGCATATCAAATGGTTTTCCTGACTTTGTTTTGTCCATGCACATGAGTGACTTTGTTTTCTTCGGTGATGTGAGTCATAAAAGCTTTGTTTTCTGCTACCATCAGTATTACCTATGTGCGGTGCTATGAAAATCGGCTGTGATGATGAATAACATATCATCTACATACTGTGTCGTTTTCCCTTCACAGAAAGTTGCGGTTCAAATAGGTGGGACTGACTTGATAATAATGTCATAAGCATGTCACTGTTTGTAAGATAGGTGAAACATAAAATAAAGTCAGAATCATTTCACTGTTTGTAAAGTTAGAAATAAAGTTGACGTTTGTAAAGTTAGAAATAAAGTTGATGTTTGTAAAGTTTGAATTAATCTTAGAATCATTTCAGAGTTTGCAAGATAGGTAAAGTATAAAATAAAGGGACAATCATTTCAATGCTTGTAAGATAGGTGAAGAATAAAATAAAGTTGGAATCATCTCACTGTTTGTAAAGTTAGAAATAAAGTAGTAGTTTTGTTATGTTAGGAATAATGTCATTCACAAATGGTTAAGTTAATAAATGTACTGTACACTAACGGTTAACATTCACTTGTGTTATATAAAACGCTAAATCCGTAAATCCCTAAATCCAACCTTAGGTAACCCTATCCCCATAGATGATGGACTTAAGCAATTTATAGGTAAAGTATAAAATAAAGTGACAAGCATTTCACTGTTTGCAAGACAGGTAAAGTATAAAATAAAGTCATAACCATGTCAGAGTTTGTAAGTTAACATCCTCACCAACGAATGTAACATCATGAAAATTTCTTCGGCTTAGGAAACATCAACCACTTTGCTGACTCATGTCCATAAATAGCTCTGACTCATGAAGTGGTAAAGCACCAGTCAGTTAGATAAGAATCTAATCAGTCTTGTTCAACCTTTTCACCGACACGTGTGTGGGCGTGTCATTCAACATCGATGGCGCCTCACGTCAGAGAGCGTGACCTTTTCACCGTCACGTGTGCGGGCGATAGTTCATTGCGATGACTCATTCAAAACAGATCATGTGATTAACACGATTCTATTAACTGGGTCTCACACAGATAACGCATTAAAGATTTAACAATATCAGCTACTTTACTGATATCACGTAAACCTGTCATGATACAATGTCCGTTGTGAAACACTGCAATATGTACAGGATGCCACTTCCGAATCAGAGCAGCAGGAAAGAGTTCAGTTTCATAATATATACAATGATTACTGGTTTTAATGTTTGCTAGATTCACTAACATCTTCAATTGAACAGACACTACTATATTCTTCAATGTCAGGGGACTGAGGAGTAGATGAGGCATGAGTGTTCGCATTTTCTTGACGACTTCGTAGCACATGGACTGCATCACGAAATGAGAAAGGTTTCCTTGGACTTAGATCTTGCCGCAGCGAAAGATTTGAAGATTTCGACCGTTGCTCATACGAATGATCAACATTTGTGGACGACCGCGATGATATACTGAATCGGGAAGGTGGGCAAGAATATACTGAATCCGTTAATGACACGGCAAGAGTTGGATAGGATTGCGCGATGCAACCTTCGTAGTTGAAAGCGTTCTAGAGTTAATTGAAGTTGACGTTTCATATCATGAAATGTAACACACTGACTTTTCCATGATACATAGAGGCATGATGATAATTTCCACATGATCATAATTCAAACGTGAGTGAAGAATGGTATGTCTAAGAAAGAAGGAGATAGTGATGATCATGTGCGGCATGGTGAGTGTACATTTTCTTTCTTGATACGGTGGCCGTTAAGGCTGTGGTCTCATAAAGACCGAGGGTGCGTTCTCAGTGTGTGGAGAGTGTTACTGTAGTTGATCATCATCAACATGGACATCATTTTTAAATGTTATGGAGACAAGATAGGGATTCAACGTAAGCAACCTTCCGTCCCTGCGCGGACCCATGTAGATGGTTTGAATTTTAATTTCGAAGGAGTAGAATATCCTTTTCCCGAAATGGGGAGAGGTTTGCAATTGAGTAAGTCGAATTCGCCGCCCTCCTTTTCATGGATGAGGAGACAGTGTCTATCCAAATGAACATGTATGTATCTTCTTTCCATGATGGGAACTTGTGGCCGCTTCCCATTGTGTCGAACAATTTCTTTGGGAATGGTGAGATTTTTTTCAGGAATGTTTCAAGAGTATTGAGTTGTAACCGTGTCCAATAGTCTAACGGTACACAAACAGCGAGTCCATACTTTGTTGACATAACCTTTAGATAATCCATCCGATGACTTGGAGTTTTTATGGTCACGACTTCTCCATGATGAGTTATCTTTTGATTGAAAGCATTTTTACCCGATGCTAAAGTAAGGGAGCTCAGTGTACCCAGTGCGAGAGCAGAGGATTTGATGTCTTCGAGCAACTGCATGGTTAGGACAAGGAAGGAAATAATTGCCATGAGCTCAGTCGTCCGTTTTATAACCATACCTAGCTCCAATCACATGCATTTCCCCTTTTTATTTTTTCCCTGTCTTTTTTACATGACAAAGACTTATCACACGTGAACGTTTGACTGCGTGGATGGAAACCTTTCCTATGACTGATTGCCCTCTTACGAAGTCGTTCTAGTCCTCACAAAGACTTTAGTGACACACCCCTTCTAGCAAACAAAGACTCATTTATTTATCTAATAAAGAGCCCGATGGTAATGCACAAAGCGCAATGACTCATTTTGTGATACGTCCCTTTTCTCGAACAAAGACGCATTCATTTATGTAACGAAGCGCAATGACTCATGTTGCTCTATACACCATTACAAATACTCAGTTAAAAGAAATCTTTATTGCATCTACACAACATGTCGACCCTCAAACAAAGTCGTGGATGTAAACACACTCAGTTGAATCATGATATGTTTAACAACGTATGTATTTCCTTCCATCGTCTCTTCTATTCTCTCCATAATTTCTCCATATGACGTACATAAAATTGATCACTAAGAGTAATCCATTCTGTGCAATAGGATCCAAAACGAAGTGGTTTTTGCAAATCTTTCAACTCTATATAAGCAACGAGTCTACCATTCACATCTTGAGGTTATAAACTCTCTATCAATCTTTTGAAGAGAGGAAGGCTTTCAGTTACCACTACTTTCATATATATATATATACATCTTCATTTTAAATGTAGGTTTCCAATCTTGTAAAAATCCATCGAATCCATGTTGATCAAGTGTCAAATGACACATCTGGTTACTCAAGGTACGGTGCGTCATCATAAACGTTGTGACTATAGATTTTACATTGCTTCAATGACTTCCACTATGAATAAAACAGAAATAACAATCATGTTCCGCTGTAAGTTTATTCAACACCAGACAAAATTCACAAGTACAGAATACACTTTATGAAATGATCATCACTCATTCACAAGGAGTAAAAACATGTTTTACATATACCCATGCTGTTGACAATAATATAGATACAGTTCACAAACGTCATGGAGACTACAATGCCAGCGTGAAGAGAGTTTTGCAATGTAGGTAGCTTTATTTCTAGTATTACAATGGGATGGTGGTCTGTAAAGGTCATGTCTCTCACCGAAATATATTGCCAAGTCAAAAATCATTTCATCTCTAAACTTCTATTGATCACAATGCATATGATAGTCTTGTCTTACACGATCTACCCAACATGGTAAATATGAATTATCAATGTGCAACTGAAGTGTTGCTGCTTCTCGTTCAGAATCATTTCCTAATATTTTAACAATATGAAAACCTGACAGCCATCGTTTGAAATCACTTATGAAATACGTTTCATTTACAAATCCAATATGAATCAAGATAAAAGGATCAAGTCCATGCACATGACGCCGTGACCATTCGTCTTTGTGTGGAGGACAGTCGGCAAATCTATGATATACACTAACAACAGTCTGATAACTTTACCTCATTGCAATAGCACTCAACTCCTGCATTGGTGTCCCCTCACTGTCTATGAAGATGACAGCATACAATATCAAAAAGACTTAATTACAAGATAATACATTGAGCAGGAACTTTACAAGGATGTCTGTCCTTTACATAACAAAAGATACATACAACATGATTAAAATGTTTTAATTGGACATAACGCACAAGACCGCGTTTTCCATATTCACTACATACTAACTGATTACAATACTTAAGATTTCTCTTTGGTGGTAACACCATCCAATTATCAATATGTATGCTCAGGTTTTGACCGCAACGATTTACTTGCGTATCCACTTTTGGTAAGTATACCGCCGACGTTTGAAGATAGAGTCGAACACCGTTGTAGCGCACTTGTTGTTTGTAGGTAGGATAGCCGTGAATTACCTCTTCAATTTTCGGATTCCACAGCTCGAGATGTTGAGAATTCAGTGATGCAGCAGTTGGAGTAGGATTCATGGCCATCGGCAGTCTGTAACGAAAGAATACCACTAAGTACATTCATGATCATCAGAGAAAATAAAATTGTTAGCTTAGCAGTGACATATGAGGTGGCCCTTAAGAGGACCTTTTGGGGCGTTCACATGATTTAAAGCTTATCACCAAAGTCTAAGTCTTCGTCATCGTCCAGTAAATTAAATGTCTTGGGCTTAGGACCCGAATTAAGTTTCAATTCCCTAAAAGACTTAAAGGCAAAGCGTCTAGGCGGTGGGGGTGGCGGTGGTGGTGATGGTTCAACAAAATAGGCTTGTACAATCATCGGCCACACACTCTCCTGCGTCTCTCTTCTAAAATGTTGGTAAGGTTTAGGCCACACAGTCATGACACTCACGTGTAAATTTGGAAACAGGATTGAATCAGACAAAATTGAGACGGAGAATGGCTTGAGCAAGTCACACACGCTTTCCAAGTCAAGAGAATGAAATGAAGAGAAAATGGGGAGACATCTGCTTTTATAGTCTCCTGCGAATCCACATTTGACACTATAAGAGCCAATCAGAGACCTCCGTTTCTCCCCTGACTTCGTTGCGGCAGGGAAAAGGAGGCACGCGGACGACTGACTCATGAATGCTTTTCCCAAATCTTGTAGTCAAATCAAGTTTAGTACATTGAGTTAAATATGAATGTGTTTTATGCGGCGGCATAAGAGCAAGTTGGATTCATGCTCTTGAAATGAATCTGTTCGAGATGCAATTTTCGCCATGTGTCGCTGATAGAAATCTTTGGGATCATGTATCGTCTCTGCAGAATAGGATGCAAAATGAAACACTACACGTTCACCTGCATGTTCATCAGTCACTTTCTCAAATTCAATCTCTGCAACTAATCGTCTTTTTACATCTTTATGCATCAAACTGTCCATGAGCTGTTGGAAAACGAAGTAACCTTTAGCGATAGAAAATTTCAGTCTGCCTTTTCATGATAAAATGAGATGATGTAGTCCCTAATCACACCACGAAGACTTTGTCGATGAAAACGTAGTGAACAAAATTCATTCGTAAACTCTACTGCATCTGTCATGTTTCTTCCTATCACTTCGGAGACATAGCATGAATGATATTCAGGTGTAAAATGTCACGCTGATTCCAAATCTGGTCTCTGTTTTCCCGTCCGAGGCTTCGTTCACCCGCTAGAGCCATTTTCATAAAAATTCTAACTCTGTCGTTTTTTCGCCAATTTCCAAAATTTTCAATGGTGTCTCACATCTAAACGATAGCAGATATGAACAAGCCATTTCTTTCACTGAATTTGTCTCACTCTCAGCTTTCAAATTAGCTATTGCACGACTTTCTACGATCTCTAGAACCAAAGTTGGAAGTCTGACAGGAGGGGGGACGTCCCAAACATTCTTTCTCTCCGATCTCGCTGGAAACATCCTTCCTAACCCATAATTCCACGTAGACTCCGAATATGTCCTCCGCTTTCCCGTCCGAGGCCTCCTTCATGCCGAAAAACGACTTTTTTCATCCCAAAACGACCAAAGCCAACCTTTTTCTAACTCTGCCGTTTTCAGAGATTCCACCCCTTGCCTCACAGGAAAACGCCTTCCTTCCTTCCTCACCCCAAATTTCACGTAGACTGCGAATCTGAACTCCGTTTTCACATCCTAACCCTCCTTCATGGCGAATTCTAGCCTTTCTCATCCAGAAGCCACCAAAACCCACCCTTTTCTCACTCTATCCTTCCGAGATTCCTACCCTTGCTTGAAAACTCCTCCTTCCTTCCTTCTTCCAGATGGGGGGATAGGGAAACCCTTTTCCTCCTCTCGGAACCAACCCTCCATCACATCCTTGGCTTTCTCCTTCCTCTCTCCAGAGGGGGGCTGAGTCAGCATGATGACTCATCAATGCTCATTTTGGACTTATTTTGGCACGGGCTTACTACTCTTCCACTTGGTAATTTCAAAATAGGGATGACATAAAATGGGGGATCATTATCTTTTGAACAAGAGGAGATATGCTTACTTACATGCAATACTTGATATTCATGATCTCTTACTTGTTGTCGATGGACTCTTACACGTGATCTCAAGCTATCTCCTGTTTGCCCTACATAAAGTTCTTCACAACCACGACATCTCAGAACATAAATCAGGTCTTTTGAATAGCAGTTCATATTTGCTTTTACGTGAAAATGTTTGATTTCATCCCCAAATTTAAAAGAAAACACTGCACCTTCGATGATGTAATGGCAGCATTCACATCTACCGTAACCACATTTTGTAGCACCCACTAATGTTTTCCTGTTACTTTTTCTCAATTGCCGGAGTAGTGAAGGAGGATGACGGTATGTGCGCCTTATTCTGTAGTCTCTAAAAGTCGGATGCACTTTTAAACCAGTGAAGATTGGATTAATAACATCCCGGAAAAGTTTCGGATTATTCGGGTTATATGTGGAAATAAAGGGAATTGTTAAACTGGAATGTTGGTTTTTCTTCACCCTAGTGATCTCACTTTTTGCTTTTGATATCGAATCATTGATTAGAGGCATTGGATAGCCAAGGGCAAGTAGTTGATTTTTCAGTACATTGAAACGTACTAATATTCTTTCAGATTTCGATACTATTCTGCTTACTCTGTTCGCAAGGGTGTATGGAATATTACGAATGGCATGATTAGGATGGCCGGAATTAAACGGGGCATAGTTATGACTATCCGCAGGTTTATAGAATATGTCAGTCTCAACTTTGTTATTTTCTTTGTAAACTGTTACGTCCAAAAAATTCAATTTATCTCTGTTCCATTCCATTGTAAAATTTATCTTGCTATTCA
The DNA here is from genome assembly GCA_907163375.1 of Prostheceraeus crozeri. NCBI lineage: Eukaryota > Metazoa > Platyhelminthes > Polycladida > Euryleptidae > Prostheceraeus > Prostheceraeus crozeri. The sequence continues at coordinate 12,083 of CAJQUW010009715.1, read as the reverse complement.
TATTATTCAAAAATTCATGAAACTCTTCTATGTCCCCAAACGAGTCCCTCCAAATCACAAAACAGTCATCCAAGTACCTCACCCACTGCATGTGAAAGTAATCAAAATCATTTACATTCAAAATATTTTTCATATGGGCGTACATTTTCTCTTCCAGGAAGCCAACTGATAATGATGCGTATGTAGGGGCGAGTCTTGTGCCCATAGCGGTACCAGAAATTTGAAGGAAAAACCTGTCCTCAAAACTGAAGAAATTATTGTTCAAGACAATAGAGATTCCTTTCAATATGAAATTAGTTGTATATCTTTCTTCGATCAAATCTCTGTACTTTTCTATCCAAAATTCAATTGCTGTTAGTCCTAAATCATTATCAATATTTGTGTATAGAGACATTACATCAAAAGACAAAAAGGACGAATTTTGCACAAATGTTGGTAACTTGGAGATGAAATGAGAGCTATCTCTCCAATAGCTGGGAAGCTTCAAAGTTAAAGGCTTCAAAATTTCATCTAAGAAGAAGCTCAGGTGATTAGTAGGCCCTTTAGCGCTTGATATGATAGGGCGTAATTTTAAATTTTCTGATAAGTTGGTTTGAGCGTAGCCATATTTATCCATCGGTTCTAAATCCACATGTAAGCTCGCAATTTTATGTATTTTTGGCAGTCCGTATATAAAAGGGATATCTGCACTAAACTTACTAAGATACTTAGTCTCTTTAGTCGTTAAACACTGGCTGAAATCATTACAGTATCTTTTGATAAGATTTAGTGTGCTATTAACATCATATTTAAAAATGGGTCTATAGGTATTCGTGTCATTCAAATGCTCATCGTAGATGCAATTCTTATAATCCTCATAGTTCATTATCACGAACGATCCACCTTTGTCGGCTTTTGTTATATGTATATGCTCTAGATCACTAAGGTTTTTCAATGCAACTTTCTCCTCCCTGCTTACATTGCTCTTCCTTTTCGGTACATTTTCTAATTTTTTAATTTCGTTTAGCATAACTTCTATGTTGTTATCAAGAACAGGGTTCAAAGCTTTGGGTGGTTCAAAATTCGTATCATTTTATATTTCCATTGTAGTTGATGTGGCATTTTCTTCTATTTGATTTTCATCTTTAAAGTAATCTATTAAACTACAGAAATACATCGTATCATCAAATAAGCCTCTCAAATTTGTAGTATGTACATCATTACATATTAGAACTTGGCAAAGGGGTAAATTTGAATCCTTTTGAAAGAAGGTTTCTCTCCACCTCTGTCAAGCTGTAGCTTGTGAAATTTAGAGTTTTCAGGTCGTTTAGCACAAAAAATGATTACTATCGTTATTGAAATGTGATACATGCTCCTCTGTGTTAAGATTTGCTATTTCATAATCTTCCAGCAAATTGCTACGATTTGAATTGAAATTTTTATATCTTCTAAAATTGGTGAGCATATCCCCTCTTGTTCAAAAGATAATGATCCCCCATTTTATGTCATGCCTATTTTGAAATTACCAAGTGGAAGTAACAAAATAATGCGGGAGTCGAAAGAGAAATGTGTATGGAGATTCTGAAACCAAAATAAAATATGGATTAATAATGAAAATAAAGAAGTTGTATACTCCGAGCAATTGCATGAAGAATATTTGTCTATGTCCTGAAATTTATCTATGTCTATACGTCTACATGTATTGATCTATGACACCAGTTATCCAATGTATTTTGCCTCTCTATTTCTTTGATAGCTTACAAGCTTTTGAATTTTATGAAATATATTTCACTTGCCCGTGACAAGCCTTGGATAAAGGTGAAACCGGTTGGGATTTAGTTTGTGTTTTTCCTTTATACTTCTAAGTGAATTTATTGAGCATATTTAATTTCCATTTTTGCTTAGTCACTTTATTGTATATACTATATATATATATTTAAAAGAAAGAACAAATGCTTTGACCGGACATGTTTCAATCTTCTTTCAAGATCAACAAGAAAGGGAAACAAAAAAGACAAGCTGTGATGCTGGAAACTGTCACATTCACATGATAGTGACATTACTTGCAGTTTAGATGATGCCCCTCAGAAAATGTCAATTGTGTAACCGATTGGGGTGTAATTTTAGAAGATATGAAATTTAGTTCTCATTGTAGCAAAATTTCGTCAAAAGCCTTTTCTCGAGCTTATGCCATTTTGAAAGGGTTTGTGTCTAACAACAAAGACTGTTTGATTCATGTATATAAAGTATTTGTAAGACCAATATTGGAATACAATTGTCAAATTTTTAGCCCAATTTTACAACGTGATATTGATTCCATCGAAAGTGTGCAACGATATTTCACTCGACAAGTTTGTGAACGCTGCAAAATTTCTTATGAAGACTATGATCATCGTTTGAAATTATTTGGTCTTCGTTCCCTATGTGAAAGACGGAAAATATTGTATTTTACATCTTTTTTTCAAAGCGTATTATAACATAATTGAAACTGATTTTTGGAAATATTTGATTTCACTTCATACCCCATACTCTACTAGAAGTTGTGCCAACAATCTGTGCCAAGTTTTTCCAAAATTCCTTCCTCACACAAAGACATTGCGTAATTATTTTTTCTGTCGTGTTTTTCCTTTTTTGGAACTCATTACCTGCTAAATGTGTTTGTGCACCATCTTTTCAGCGATTTAAAGCAATGTTGAGATCAGAAATTTTTCTTTATACTAGATAAATGTATTTTTTCTTTACGTTCTTTGCGCAATCCTGTAAGCGCCTCCCGGGGCAATGGAGCGCGCTTTCTGCAAAATTGATGAATGTCAATTTTTGAAGAATATATTGCTTATTATTATTATTATTATAGATATGTTCAGAAATGATATATGATTTATAAATGAACATGACTTTGTTGTGATACTAGGCCATCATCATTTGCGAAGCATGATATTTCTGCTTTGATAAATCAAGGTGCAATTTATGGGGTTAAAGCTATATTCATACGAAGACTATGGAAATAACACTCACACAATTACAAGCATCCTAGTAAAATGCCAGTAAAACATTTCAAGCAGTAGGCTATGTGCACATATATGGGAATAGTTCGCCTGATATAAAACACATAAATATTTTTGCATGCTATTGCTGTGCGAAGTAGACTAACAGGCCCTATCAATGTACTACTCAAGATTAAATAATGTCAACATGCAGGCATGCACGTGCGACATGTCCTCATGGCCTCATAGTCTCCCACTGGATTGACGAAATGTGAGCTCGCAGTTTGCAAATAAACATATAAACAACGCACAAATACACATTTACACCTGCGTTTCAAGTATTGTTTTTTAAAATTTATCTTAGGACATATTTCAAGTGTCAATTCTGGTATATAGAGGGTGCCATGATTATTCACTCCCACTGTTAGTTCTGAAGTTCGTACAACACCCTCTTCACTCGCTAGAGATGCCGCCAGCTTCATCAAGCCATCAAAATTCGGTCTGATCCAAATTTTTGGGGGTGGTTGCATACAAATCAGCTGGACATCGCCTTCAGTCTGTGCAGGGATTGAATGAGCATATTTTTAAGATGAGGGGGCAACCTCTCTGCCGCATTTCATCGGTGCCTAAGCATGTATTCTACGTACAAGTCCACCGCATTTGGCGGTGGATTAGCGAGGCACAAGATCCCATTTGGCGGGCATCACACATTGAGCCCTCCGGCCAAATTCCATTAAACATGTGGAAAGATTGATTAACGTAGTGGACTTTGTCATACACCTTTCATTCAATCCTTGATTTGTGAGAAGTGTATGTGAACTGTGAAGCATTGCTATTCGAATTTATTTTGAAATTCATTTCTGACAATCTTCAGCGTGTGCCGTGTACCCATTTACATTTTGGAATATATTTTTTGTTTACAAAATTCTTTCGACTATCGTCTGATTCGTCTCGCTTTTACAATGCCTCGCTTTAAAGAAAGCAAGAAAAGAAAGGGAGAGGAACTGTATGTCTGTCACTGGAACCAAACGAATGCGAACTTTGGATATGTATTGGCAAGTTACAATGTGCATTATTCACAAAATGCGGTTCTTTTAGATAAGGCGCTCGCTTACTTTTGCAGCAAGAATGAAGAAGCCATTTCTTCATACATTCTATCACCATTGTATATTATGCTGTATTTCTACATTCTATAAATTTCAAAGCGACTTGCAAAAAGCTTCATCCTAAGTTTGAAAATGGGATCATTTCGAATAACTGTCATTTTATCCAATATCGGGAATCATTACGAGACGTATTTCACATCAACATGGCTCCCCCATTCAATGGGCAGCCATGCATGGAGTAAATCTGAGATACATGTGCGCAATGAATAATATTTTGATAATCATGAAAAATGATTGAATATTCAGGTATATTCTCATTTTCAGCTGAGGATGTAACTCAACAGGCATACTCAATTCTTCTATTTACATTCTGTTTTCAAAACGTACTATAAGCTGGTATTGGCAGACTAACTGAGACGAAATGTCAGTAATGTAAATGTCATAAATGAATGCTTACGACTTTTGGACATCAGAAACCCCTTACATATTTCAGTTGCATGATTCTGAAATTAAAGAGACATTAAACTGGGGGACTTCTACAAAAATTGTGGCTGTGCGCGGTGCACTGATTCTTCTATTTGCGCCAATTGTCGGGCTCTTGCACCGAAATATGTGAATTTCGATCAAATTGATATTTCACTGTTTAATTCAAATAATAATAAATTCATTTATTCTGTTATCTTTCTGCTCTACGTCACTGAGGAGGCCTAGGCAAGTCTGTCTGAAATTCTTTAGCACCAGTACTAGAATTTTCCTAGTGCTCCATAAAATTTGCATGCATTCTAGAAATTTTGAACAATGAAAGTTTGGAGATACTGGTTCGTCTAATTACCGTTGTTCCTCCTACAACCGCATCTGCAGAGCGCAGCTTTTCACAGCTTGCGCCGCCTCTTGACTTGGCTTCGGTCAACGACTCAATCACTTGGCAGTTCTGTACATTCATAAAGAGTTAGCGTGGACCTTAGATTTGGAGGAGGTATGTAAGGAGTTTATCTTCGAAGACAACCGGTCACACATTTTTGGACCATAAGGGCGTTTGGGTAAGATTTCCCCCAAGGCACTGAAATACACAGCATTCATGACGCAATTAATGTTTTTTCTTTTAATACAGCATGTATGTCTATCGCGTAAAGTGGGAAATTGCAGAGACAATAAGGGGTATTTATGAACTATGAGCGGCTCTTCCTGATAAACAAGTCAATACTGGAAAGCAATTACGTAAGATTTCATAATATATCATGGATTAATTTTTAACGATATTTTATCTGAAAATTTGTCGGACCGCCCCCCCTAGGAAAAATTCGCTGCTGCGCCCCTGGTTTTGTGGACCGCTTACCTTTAAGTAATTTAGTTGACCGACTTCATCGAGTCCACTGGATCGAGACGATGACGCACGCGCAATTGGACGTGTGTGTCTAGTGTCCGTTCACTTAGCGAACCCGTGTACATACGCCTTAAGTCTAAAATTATGAATTCAATATTTTTCAAAAATTGATTATTTGAGTATGTTTTGGAAGTTAATGGTAGATAGCCTTGATGAATGGCATGTTTTGTCAATTATCCGATGCAAGCGTCTTGAAACAATGAGATAGTAAAATGGAGAGACTCTATGAGAGACTATATACATAGTCAAATAGATTTTTTGAACATATATGCAATTTATAAATAGTCTGCTAGAATCTGAGTTATGCGGCTTCGGATGCAAAATGGGTAATTTTGGACCCATGCGCAGACTTAAAGATATAACACCACCATTCGATAAATGATTGCATGAATCGATTGAAGCTTTATGACTTTCTCTGGCTTAACACCAGGATGACGGTGGTATCAAAATTGATACTATCTCCATTTCAATTGAAATTTTCATGATCTTAATCGAATGGTAACACGTGATCACTGGATGACTTTTACTATTTTCACTTCTAAATTGATAAAATGCTATGATTTCTTCAACCCTATGAATGATGGTGCATCATCGTTAGATCTATATTTTGTATTATCTTATATTTTGAGTTAAAACTTAAAGATTTTGTTGTGTTACAAAATAAATGAATAAATTAGACGTTTATTTCAAAAAGCCGAATAGAAATCGTGGGGTCTCAATACATGAATATGAATATCAAATCAATGAATAAAATACTAGAACTTAACATAGTAATTGTCATAAATCAATCAGAAAATATAAGGTCGTCAGGAAGTAGATGATACATACACATAACTTTACAATGTAAATCTGTCATTCGATAATTTGGCTATAGAGATGAAAAAGCTGTTGCTGTTTATCGAAGTTGAACACAAATTGCTACAACCTAATAATAATGCATATAGACTTTTTAAGTCATCTTGTGTCTAGTCAATCATGCTCTCATTTTATCAAAATATGTACGTGAAACATTCGTTTTCTTTCAGAGAAGTTGTGAGATATCTTCTGAGTCTTCTGACTGTTCGAGAAATTCGACCTGGACCTTCACGAACACCTGCCCTCTCCACAAAACTTGGAAATGTTGGTCATCTTCCAATACTAGCCAGTAAACAGGGCCTCTGTAAATTATGCATGAAAAGCACGAAAATGAAGTGTGACACATGCAACACTTTGTTGCATACAAGTTGCTTCGTCCAATAGCATCTTTGAACTCTGAAAGATGTTACTGTTACCCAGTTTCAAAAAAATACATTGGTGATTCTGTCTATATTTTTCCTGTTTCGTTTACCAAAATACATCAAAATTCTTAATATACTACTTTTGCATAAAAATTAAAATCAACGTATAAGCATAGAATATTATTTTAATGTATAAACAAGTATTCACTCTTGGGTTTTGGGTAGTCTTTGGGTGAGGACCCAAGAGCTTGGGTACCCCCAATAGTGAGAACCCAAGAGTGCAGAAATTGACCATGAATGATCATTTGCGGTTTTCTTGGAAAAATTCTGTTCAAGTATATGACCACATCATGTCATAGCAAGCCATCTACATGTAAGCTTGCATATATGTACGTTAGGGATGACTTTTTGACTTTTTTGCGAAATTTAAATTTCCTGCATTACAACTCGATGAATTTTTGTTCAAAAATGATTAAAATGTGTTTTTCTTAGTTATTGCAAAAAAGTTCACCCCAACCTCAAATTTCTAAAACGATTTTCACTGGAGATACTAGGCCTACATCTTCATTTTCAGAGCTTCAAAAATGTCTCATTACCAAAGATCGCTACCTGTATCTTAGATTTAGAATAGTTAAGAATGTATAATTATTCCATGCGAAAACAAATCAATGATTCAACGTAGCAAAGTGCGTCAAGGTAAGAAAGTTTTAAAAAAAACAAGCTAATGACTAGTTAATTTTCATTAGGTACAAAGTATGATTTAAAAGAAAAGTTTTATATCCTAAAATGTCTAAAAATTTTAAAAATACTTACTAGAAGGATAAACAACGCTTCTCCTCTCCTCATGTGTAACGAATTGGCGAGTAAGTCGTTCTGTTCAAAATTATGTTTATCACTTATATATTGAAAAGATCCTAGTTAACAGTCTGCCCATTCAGATGATAAGAGGACAGGTCTGTTTCCAATCAAAATACCAGATCTAGCTAATAACACAGCGAGATTTTGAGAATTTGTTTGGTGCTAAAATCAGCAAAATCAGGGACCAGGCTATCAAACATTTTGATAACCATGACCTATGAACTTTGTCTGTGTTTATCCATTTTTTAATTACCTATCCATTGGCAAAAGAAAGATGAGGAAACCGACTCAAATTGATGATGCAGCAATTTTCTTGGAATTAAATTGTCAAGGTAACAAAGCCCGTAAGGAAATTATCATGATAATCCTAATGATAATGGCTCATGAAGACATGATTATTTGGAACCAGTTATCATCAACTTATCATACATTCATGAATACATTTTCGTACAGGAGGGAATATGTGAAGGTTCAAACTGCGATAATATCAACAATATTGGTGGGTGGACCAAATAAAAAGTCGTAATTGTTATTAACTTGGTGTAAATGATCGGTCTTCGCCTGATATTTGCGTAGAAAGAAACTGCCACATATTTTGCTATACAATCCCAAGAACAATCTCTACAGAAGAACAACAGGATACCGCTAAAATTCCAAATTGTTGGTCGTTATCTGTTCCTTGCTAAATCTATCAAAGAGCGAGTATGGCTCCGTGAAATTCGAAGAGAGATGTCGCATTTATGGGAATACAACCTGAATTTTCTCGTTTAATCTACTCAAACTGTGGATGTTAAACTTGATAAATTATTGAAAACATATGACGACTGTGTGAAACGACAGAAATATTATTGAAATTTTGATATTACGAAAGAAAATAGGGTGTTTCAGTATGTGCAGCGAGGTATAAACGTTAGCTGCACCAAAATTCGGAATAAATCGGGATATTACGACGGAGAAGGTTGCAAATCCATTCCATGCATTCCTTCCAAAAGACAAGAAAGAATATTCATTAACCTCTTGAGGGACGACCTGAACAGATTATTTTTTCATTCTCTCAAGTTCCAAGTACGAGCTTGTGCTCGTCCCATCTACACAATACAAACAACTGCCGAGTTGATTTAATTCCCAAAACTTCACCTTGTGCCGAGGACGAGCTTGGTGTGCTCGTCCATATACATTCCTAAATGAACAAACTTTAAGAACAGAATGTTGTATGCGAAATATGATTACTGTCTAGAAATCTGATCAATTTTATTTAGAATATTGCATGTGATAAATTTGAACATTTATTATTCTTGAATAGTTTTTAATTTTTCGTGTTTATATGGCACATCCATATGTGTTATATTTGTATAATTTTGAATTTTACAGTTTTTTTCTTTATTGAGGACTTGTCTTACTATGTTAGACAACCATTGTCCATTGTGATAACGAAATAAAACATGATTTTCTTCTATTCTGAATATACGGTATTCTAAACAAACGCATTACTGATATCAGTTGTACGTAACTATGTTTCTAAGACTGAATGGAACTATCCGCGGATTAAACGGCGTTTTTTCGTACGACAAAATTGAACCGCAGAGGATGTACCTCAGGTACACTATGAGATCCGACGGATACCTGCGGACTACCACGGTGTAGCGTCCGTTATCAGCGGATCACCGTAATACACCTCCTTACTGTTAGGTGATATCCGACGGCTATCAACGAAGGATAGTAATCGCTGCAGAGTACCGGCAGATATTCATAACCAAGATAACAGGATATCAAATAAATAACCGCGGTGTAAGGGCCACTATCTGCGGAGATACGCTAGCTATCCATAACCAAGAAAACAGGATATCGAATAAGTAACCACGGTGCAAGGGCCACTATCTATCTTTCGGAATCAATTGTTGAATACATCCAGACAAGCACTGATGAGTACTGTCTTTTTTGTTAAGTCTATTTCTTACTGACATGTCGTCAAAATAAAAATCGATTTTCATTTTTTTATATATCGACTTCACAACGAAATTGTCCTTAAAGCAGGATGGAAAAAATATCATGCAAATGCCGAGATTTAATTTGAGAAAAATTGAATTACAGAAATCTAAACAGTTATGATAATAACAAAAGTTGAGGGTTCTGAGTACCAGTAATAAAACTAATCATGCATCTCAGGTGTCCAATATAAAAAACAATTACGTCAGCCTGATTTTACAAAGAAACTAGTCGTTTAACAATTATATTAAAAGTTGAGGGCTCTGAGTACCAGTAATAAAGCTATACTTGCAGTTGAAGTGTACAGTAAAATAAACAATTACGTCAGCATGATTTTACAGAGAAACGAGTCGCTTAACAATCATAACAACAAAAGTTGAGGGTTTGCAGTAGCAGTAATAAAACTAAACATGCATCTCAGATGTACAAAATGAAGACAATTACGTAAACCTGATTTTCCAGAGAAATCAGTCACTTGATCAACATTCTCATCGTAGTTAATGCGTTAAATAAAATAAATTTACTAAAGTAGAACACAGTTGTAACTGTCACAGTCACGAGTGCACCAAAACTGAACTAGAAGAATTTTGGAAGAAATATGACGATCTGTAACAAGTTGCTAAAAGTTAGAAAAATAGCCAAGGCCCGATTTCACTTAAGACACCGGAAAATTCTGTTCAACAACACGTGACAACAGAACAAAATAAATTAATCGGCGTTGACGTCAAGATCTTTGTCAGCATCACTTTGACGTCAGAACCTGTCGTCACCAACTGGTTTAATCGAGGATGTATTGAAGCCAGAGGTTTTTTTCGTTGATTTCGTTGTAGCTTCCCGTGTATAATATTGAAATACTTCATCAGGGGCTATTAACCGAAACACCGCCCTGGCTGTTTTGTTAATCGTTGATTGTTCACTGGTAGAGGTTTTTGGACTTAATGTACATAAGCACTTTCGAATAGTCGATCTCATCTTCTTTGATGACTCATCCACACCTTGAATCATAGCTTCCAATCGCGACAACTGAAACAGAATGAAGCACATATTACAAGGTTGCGTAATTAGTCAGTGCTTATTCTACTTTGGTTAATCCAATTAACGATTATCCTAGATTATTATGCTTTATTGAAGTACGAATGAGACACTAAACACGATCGATTTTATGTAATTCATACAGAAAATTTAGGATTCTAGATAGGTTCCTGTTTTACGCGAACATCAATCGCTGTGTATAACCTGAGTCATTTCGCTATTGAATTCTAAGAGACGTTATTCATGGACGTTTTATTTGTCATTAGGACCTAATTAGAAGTAATCCAATATTTTAAGCTACCAAATTGATAAAATTGTTAAATCTTTTCCATGAAATGATATGGAATTAAATTAAATCCCGTCACGGTTAAAAATTCGAAGAATCCAGGGAGCGGAAGAAAACAAAATTAAAACAACTTCTCTAGTGGAAAATGGTGTCATTAATTAGGTTTCTTAAAGTCCAGAGCACATAAATTTGAGTTAATACTTAAAACATAGGGGTGCATGCCCTAGCAAAGAGAAGGTTGCGTGTTTATATAAATGATATCAGTTAATTGACAGTAAAGTTATGCCGGATGTCCCAAAATAGTCCCGGAAACTAAACACTTGTAATTTGGTCTTTTTTCCATTCGATTCAGCTGATTTATTGTACACAAATGCAAAATACCCATAAGTTTTAGTTTGCAAAGTTTGAAGTCTGAATATTGAGAACTGTCAAAGAGAAACGAGTGTAAGCTGAAATCCTGAGTATATCCAAGATATCGAATTCAAGATATCGAACCGATTGACATGTAATTTCCATCCATCAATCGTGATCATAGCAGGTTGTTCAGCATGATTCAATAAACATAAAACATCAAAGATTGACAACACTTCGCATAGACTTCTTAATGCTACCATCTGGACAGGAAACTTCTCTAGAATCGCTCTTGGATCGAAGTTGTGAAACACCGAAAGGGGAAGTATGTCGGAACAGTGTTCCGGGAACATTCAGAACGAATGCCGATACTTTTGGAGAAGTCTGTGTTAAGGACGATTATATGATCTTCTTAATTCTAAAGAACTCAGAAGTGTATCTGCAACAATGGGAAAAAGTTAATCCTTTAAGAACCAATCAGAAATAGTCAGGTGATGCGGCGCGAAGAATTATTGGAAAAGTTAGTTAAAAAATCGATTCGTTAGTCCGCTTCAACTCAGTAGGCCTGAAACGGCAACTGATTCAGGCTGCCATGTTTACCATAGATTCTTGCGTCAGTTCCTATTGATGTTGACGATGAACTGAAAGTCCTAGGTGTGACGTGGACTAGCAATTTAAAGTGGACAACTCACTTTCATGAGTTTGAATTGAAATGTTCTCGTAAATTGTGTATCTTGAGAGTGTCGAAACCTGTACTCATTTATGATGAATTGTGGAGTGTTTTTACAGCCAATATTCATAGTCCATTTCTCTATTGTTTGCCGCTTTTTGGTATATTGAACCTTAAATAACCTTTGCAATATGGTAAGAAAAGATTTTTGAAGGGTGAGAGAGAGAGAG
>CAJQUW010009713.1:0-42017 GCA_907163375.1 Prostheceraeus crozeri | reverse complement strand
AGCGGAGCTGGTCTAGCAAAATTCTAAAATTATATTTTAGTAAAAATTTTTTTCTATCTGTGAGAAAAACAAAAAGTCAAATTATTTTTTATAAAAATGTCTTCGCTTATCGAAAATAAATTTAGATTAGACGATCCTCCGTTCGTCAGTTATAATCAAAAAAAGAATGACTATATAAGAATTGCTATGAATCCCGGATCTTCCAGTAGAGTAAACACTGGAGGTGATTTAATTTTTGAAGTTGATAATCAGCAGAGCTATTTATATTTACCTGATTCATTTTTACACTGTGAATATTCTTTATATAGTGATGCTAATTTTACAACACCATTACCAGATACCGATAATATTACACTAGAAAATAATTTTTTTCCAAGATTATTTACACAAATGCGTTTAGATGTTGCAACTCAAAATATAGAAACAATAAGTGATTCTCCAGGTGTAATTGATACAATGCTTAGATTTGTAACAATTGGTGAAAATAATAAAAAGCATGAAATCGAAGGTTGGTTTCCTGATACTAATGATGGTATAATTATTGATGATTTAACTCACGCCGGAACAGATGCCGCAGGAATTGCGAAAGATGTAGAAAATATTGCAAAACATTTAAATAAAACAAACAATACTGCATATAAAGAAAGACGTGAATTTAACAAGAAAAGTAAGCAAACAGTAAATTGGTCATTGTCTCCATTATTCGGATATTTAGATTATGTTAAAATATCATATCAATTAAAATTTAAATTAATAATTCATCGTACAGCAAATAATGAATTAATCTTTTTTGGTAAGACTGGAAAAAAAGCATATTTAAAAATTGATAGACTTGAATGGTGGATTAAGCATATTACTCCTAGTTTAGAAATTGAATCAGCTATTGCAAAAAGATTAAATACTAACAAACCAATTCCAGTTAATTTTCTAAAGAGAACTGCTAGTTCAGTAACTTTTTCCGAACAAAGATTTAACTGGCATTTTACTAGAACTGCGAATACTCCAAGATATTTATTACTAACATTTCAAAGAAATAATTCTCCAAGTTTTGATAAGAACAATAATCTCTTCCATATTAATACAATTCGAAGTTTACAAGTTTCATTAAATCAAACCCGTTATCCAATTGATCCATTAAGATTCGATGATACCAATAATCAATTTATGGAAGGATATGATTCTTATCGAAATCTTTGTGGAGAATTTGGAGTTGAACCACAATTAACTCCTGGAGATTGGAGACATTTATATCCAATTTTCTGTTTCAATTTAAGTGCACAATCAGAAGATATTGTTAAAAATGGTTGTGATGTAACAATTAATATTGAAAAAAAGATTCCACAACTTCATTGATGGCTTATGGTTTATTGCTAGAAGATACAAAATATTCTATTGAAGTTCTTAATGGGAAGATGGCTAGAATAGGCTAATTAAATTTTTTTGTTAACTTAAAATTTTTTTAGTAATTAGTAATAAAATTTTTTTGGTAACTAGAATAGATTAAAAAATTCTTAACTAAAAATTTTTCATAACTAGAATAGATTGAAAATTCCTAATTTAAAATTTTTTTTATTAAAAATGTCGCAAGTGAAAAGTAATATTAATAATAAAACTGTTGAATTAAAATTACGTAATATTGTTGACAAAAATACCCCTAAAACTATTACGATTAATAAAAAAAAGTATTACATAAGTAAACCAATGATAGAGAATATTCAATTACAAGAAGAAAAGAATGGCGGGATTCTCCCATTAATTCCACTAATAATAGGAGGCATAGCAGCAGCAGGAAGTGTTGGAGGTGGGACAGCTGGTATTGTCCAAGCAGTAAATAAAAATAAATCAGAGAAGGCAGCATTAGAAGAACAAAAACGTCATAACAGAGAGTTAGAGAAAGTTGCTAGGGGTGAAGGAGTAGTAGATAATTTTATTAGTAAATTAAAATTAGTTGATGAAGGAAAACGAGTTCTTAAAAATATTCTCCACAATGTTGATGATTTAATTGAAATTAAAGAAACTAAAGATGGTTCTGGAATATATCTAAGTCCTAGTATGATTCGGTAAAACAATTTTTTTTTTATCTTTTAAATTTTTTTTTATCTTTTAAAATGAATTCTAAAAATTCCGAAAATTTAATTAAATTAAAGATTTCTAATTTAGATTTATTGAATTATCTATTAAACAAAAATAAAAACTCAAATTGTAAAATTTATGAAGGTAACGACGACAAACAAAGTTTGGCTACTACCTACGGTGGTGATATACAAAAAACATTAGAAAACTTTCCTGGATTTATTTGGAGTAAATATTCGAAAGAAAAACATCTTCCTGGTCATTCATATACCGGTCCAGGAACTCGATTAGATATAAGACTAGATGAGAATAATAATCCGAAACCAGGTGAAGAACCGATAAATAGAGTAGATGCCGCCGCTTACAGGCATGATTTAGCTTATCGAAATCATGATCTAAGTTCTCGACATGCAGCTGATAAGAAGATGATTCAAGAATTAGATAGTATTGAAAATCCTACATTTAGAGAAAAAATTGAAAGAATGTTTGTTAAGAAAGCTTTACAAGCTAAAATATTATTCGGTCAGGGTTTAAATGAAACGACAGCAAAGCTGTCTGAGAGCAACGCTCGAACTAATAACTCTGAGAGCAACGCTCGAACCTACGCGTCTGAAATTCATAAAGAATACAGAAGGCCTAAATATTTATTGAAAGTAAAAGTATTTAATAAAGATGATATTTGGAGTGCTGATCTTATTCATATGCCGAATGAAAAAGATTATAAATACGCATTGACCGTTATAGATTTATATACACGATACGCTTGGGTAAAACCTTTAAAAAATAAAAGTGGTCTATCAGTTAAATATGGGTTTGAAGAAATCTTTAAAGAAAGTAATAGAAAGCCAAAAAAATTGTTTGTTGATAAAGGGTCGGCATTTTATAACAGAAACGTTCAGCCACTATTTGAAATTGTTTATTCAACTGAAAACGCTGGGAAGGCCGTAGTGATAGAAAGATTCAATCGGTCGTTAAAAAATAAATTATTCAAGAAATTTACTGAGCAAAGAAATCAGAAATGGTTGAAGATATTACCAGGAATTGTGGAAGAGTACAATAATAAAGTTCATTCTGGTATTGAAGAAACTCCAAAGAATGCTTCTGACGACCCTGATTTGATACGAAAGAAAATATTCGAGAATAATAATTCGAATGAGAGTAATCCGAATTTGCAGAAACTTAAGCCGAAATTTAAAATTGGAGATAGAGTTAGAATATTTAAATATAAGAATAAATTTGAAAAAGGCTTTGTTGGCTATTGGACTAAAGAAATATTTGAAGTTTGCAAAATAAATAAAACTTATCCGATTACTTATGAAATTAAAGATTTAGATAATGAGGATATCAGAGGTCGTTTTTATCAAAATGAATTACAGAAAACAGAGCCTTAACCTTTAGGTGGCGCTTTAGCTAGCTTCGCTTGAGTTATAGATTGTTTAACTCTAACATAATATCTAGAAATGGTACTCCTTTTTGTAATTTGTACAAAACGTATAAACATAATTGTCCACAATAGGTAGTGCCTGGTGTTTGAATTTGAAACGTATTGTATGTTCCCGTTCCAAGTAATTCTTTTACTTCATTTGTAGGGGGCAAACCGTATGAATCAAAATAATAGTTCTCAGCCTCCGGTCGGTCAAAATAATAGTTCTGCTGATGATTTTTAACGCCTGCTGACCAATGTACACCTTTTTCATCTGACGTATGAAGATTTGTTATGAAATTTACAGTTATTGATGGAACTTTGTTCCGGGAACTGAAGGTTCCTGTTGGCCTATTTTTTAGGAATTGTAATTCATCCCTCATCAATATGTGAAAATTCTTTATTCCCAATTGATTAGCAATCTTATTTAAATCGAAATTCGTTGTTGTCTGTGTTCCATATAATTTCAAAAACTCATTTATGTTGCTCATTTTATAATAAAAAAATTTCTTAAGGGACCGCTAGAAGTCAGAAGGGGGGTATTGATTTAAAACTGTTCTCTAATGATGTCTTTCCTTACTACTTAGTCAGAAGGGGGTATTGATTTAAAACATTTTTATAATAATGACTTTCCTTACTACTTGGGGGAGGGGGGGTATTGATTTAAAACTGGTCTCTAATGATGTCTTTCTTTACTACTTATTCAATTTTGAAATGATTTAATTTAATCTAAATTTAAACGTTACAGTGTTGCATTGTATTAGTAGAGTTGGTGTTTCGCTCATCTTTTATCAATAGTAATTCATTACTCATCAATATGTGAAAATTCTTTATTCCCAATTGCTTAGCAATCTCATTTAAATCGAAATTCGTAGTTTGTTTGCTGTATATTTTTTGGAAGTCCCTGATGTTTCTCATTTTTATAGAAGATACAATGTTTCTATTATATTCCCGTAAATGAGAAATTAAAAACAACACAATTTGGTTACATCCACTTTGCATACATTCAATTTGGATACATTGAAATACATGTAAATTTGTCCACGCGAGGACAAAGTTTCATTGGATGAGAGAAAAATGACGTCATATAACAACATAATGAAAATGATTGAAAACAGGAAATAACATTGCATTTAAAACAGGAAATAACATTGCATATAAGATACAATTTTTCTAAACAATAGGATTTCTGTCCACGCGAGGACAAGGTTTCATTGGTTGAAACACTCTATTGTATTTACATGTGCAAGAGGAAATAACATTGCATTTAAAACAGGAAATAACATTGCATTTAGAACCGACAGATACAAGTTTTCTAAACAATGGGATTTCTGTCCACGCGAGGACAAGGTTTCATTGGATGAGAGAAAAATGACGTCATATAACAACATAATGAAAATGATTGAAAACAGAAGGGTTGAATAATCAATTATTCCAAAAACCCTCATCTTGTGAAAGACACTGCTCCAAGATTGAAAGATTAGTTTTTAACAGTCGTATAGGAAGCGAGACTCTACAAAGAGTGTGAAATTTATCTGCCAGTTTTGCCAACTTCATTGCGAAGCTCAATTCAGTTCGTGAATAGTTAATATTGTGATGTTTTAAGAGATATGTGAAATCTGCTTTATTATTCTCACACAAGGATAATATATGATTTGCGTGTTTTCCAATAAAAATTTTACATGTGACACTCAAAAGATGGCTTTGTTTTTCGTATTTCAAGTGTTGTTTCAAAGAATTCACTGTCGTTGAAATGTCCCCCGCCGGTTCTGTAAAATATTCCACTGATTCGATGAATGTATGACGTTCAACAACACTTTCCTTCAACTGTTTTGTAAATGTTTCGATTCTGAAGGGAAGTGCTGCTTCCTTCTTTGCTCTGGCTGCGATTTTATGTTGCTCTTTGTATGCTTTTCGAGCAGAACGTATAGCGTCAGGATTGAAGAGTAGAGGCACTTTCTTCACTTGCTGGTCTATATACGAAAAGTATTCAGAATGTTTCTCCGATGGAATGAACAAATCCGCAATATTTTTGAAGAACTCTGGAAGTACCGTTGCTATGTTGGCTTGTTGTTCAACGACTGCTTGACTCATGATTGACGGATAAATTAGTACAAATCACTATGTTCAAAATATAAGAATAACGTAATTAAAGATAGCGGAACGATGAGAGCAAGCAGATGATAAGTGTTGATTGAAATAATATCACAACAATCTGAGCACACGATACAATGACAGACGAGAGAGATAAATGAAAACAGTACAGCTGGCAGATATCTTAACGTCATACGGGTGTGCTGACGCACTAACAAGAATTAAAACAACTCGCCTAACGTACAATTAAAATGTCATTGTTTCACAGAGTAGTAGCAGCTGTTTGTTCTTTCATACATTGTTTCCTTTCAAATGTTTGAGTTGGAGGACACAGCTCCTTACACTGAAATGCCTTTTATTCATAAATGCGAGAAGCAGATGTTCTCTACAATTGAGTGTTCATCTGAGTGCAATGCAGTAGATAAATTGTAAGAACGCCAGGAGCGTTCATGATTTGAGCAATGAAAATGATCATAATCACAAATTTGAAATTCTCAACTTTTATGATTTTCGGTGTCCTGGAACGGTCATGATTTTGGCGGGGGTGAAAATTGTAATTCTCAAATTTTGAGATTCTTAACTTTTATGATTTTCGGTGTCCTGGAACGGTCATGATTTAAGCGGTGAAAATTGTAATTCTCAAATTTGAGATTTTGAAAAATTTGAAAATTGGGTATTTTTAAAAACGCCCAAATTTGTGAATTTAGGTCTTCATAACCTGAAAAAGGGTTCAAATTCATGAATTTATGTCGTTTTTAAAAAGTACCATTTTTGAAAAAATGGTACTTTTTGAATGGACTAAATTCATGTATTTAGGTCTTAAAAACCTGAAAAAAGGGACTAAATTCATGAATTTATGTCGTTTTTAAAGATACTATTTTTTTGAATTTTAGGTGTCCTGGAACGGTCTTCTTCCCATTACTCGTCAAATGGGAGACTTGTGCAAGCTTGAATGAAATCTCCAAAATAAGTGAATTCCCATTTAGGTATAGCCGAATTGAGCAGATTATTCTGTTGTATTTTCAATCAAGGAATATGGACCCAAATAGTTGATATCTTCACATGTTTTAACAACATCACCTCGCACATGTTATTGAAACGCCTCTAGAGAAAATACAGTTATCTGTAGGCCTGTTTTAGCTTCTATGTAGCTAAAATATAGCTAAATATCCTTCATGTAAAAATACTACTCGTGTCTACTACTTTCTTACAGTCGGAGGAGGCGACTTTTGATCAGCCTCTATTTCTGCAATTATAAATAATGACGAATTACGAAACCAAATCTTCCTCTTTCAGACATGAATATTCTTAAGTCCCTGCCATGCATTGCAATCATGCAGTCATATTCTTGCACCGATTATGCTGCCCGAAAGTGACATTCTGATTTTTTTACGTCGTCATCCTACTTGAGTGTCAATTGCAAAACCAAAGTGTGGCACCATTCAAAAGCTCTGGATTTTTCACAAAAGGATTTGATGGATTCGATGACTTAATGTCCAAACGAACAAAGTTAGCACTTCAATAACCTCTGTTATGCTAACGTGGGAATGCAGGTGATTTCACCACGGCAGCGATAAATGCTCAGCTGAGAGGACAAATGATACTGCATCTGCACTAAATTGCATCATTGAATACCAAATATAGTCCACATTAGTGTTGCAATTGTAATTTCAATTGCTTTCAAATACTACCACATTTTTTCAATATTCCGCACCGAGAATTGTACAGAAAAGTAGCTTAATGCCAATCACATTGTTGATTTGGATTTGGATTCTTCAAATTCCGCAAATTCAATACATTTGAAATAGTTGAGATTTTATGAAAAACAAAGTTTCAAAACATCATCCAGATTCGATGCCAGATATGATCTAACTTGTAAAAAATGATTGAACATTGGAAAAAGTCATCGGTAGTGTAAGAAATTGATGCCTGACAGAATAGCTTCAGTTATTCGCATCTTCCGCATCGGACGTCTGTGTTAAACTTCAAATGGCATTCTCAACATACCTTTCCGCGTGTAGAAGCATCCCTCAAGTTTTGGGTCCGTCGCTTTTTCGCTGCTTCGTCAATGACTTGAATGCCGCATTTGTTGCGACAAAAGTCGTAAAATGCGCTGATGACATAAATCTGATTTTACCTCTAAATGATGGTAATTCTAATGATATATCGTTACAATGTAAACGTGAGATCAAAAATGCACAGCATTGGTGAAGTTAAAATGCCATTTGTTTGAATACATCTAAGTTTTTATGCATGTTCATAACTCGTCATAAACTGCAGCGATCCTGAAATTCCTCAGACCTCGTGTCTGTCTATTCTCGGAGTTTAAATCAATAGCCAGTGGACTTGGAGGGATCATGTTGTAAATATGCGTATAAGCGCAAACCGTCGATTCCATGCTATTCGTAAGATCAGGAACTATGTATCCACTGAAGATCAACATGCTATTTACGAGATGTCGATCAGAAGTATATTTGAATATCCCTAGTAGCCCAGCCATGGACACAGAATCCATGATCGATGATTCCAATAAATCCATGGAAAATTCAAAATTGAAAATCATTGTTGTTAAGCATGTTTAATGATTGGAAAGCTTATAAGCATTGTCAAAATACATCGATTATCATTATTGAACCAAAAATACGCAATTACAATATCTTAAAAACTTGCATTGATGATTCATGCATAAACCTCGGTTGAACATTGATGACAAATTCGCATTGATAAAATAAAGATTATTTAAAATTGAAAATCATTGTTGGTAAGCATGTTTAATGATTGGAAAGCTTATATGCATTGTCAAAATACATCGATTATCATTATTGAACCAAAAATACGCAATTATGATATCTTAAAAACTTGCATTGATGATTCATGCATAAATCCCGGTTGAACATTCATGATAAATTCGCATTGATAAAATAAAGATTATTCTTTTCAATTCTTACAGTATTCCCGGGTTGAAAAACCGAGATAATTTATCTAATATATGACTAATGGTGACAAATTTTACAAATATTAGATAATTGTTTTATAAAACAATCAAATACTGCATATTTGATATTTTTTAATAATTTTTGATACATCTTTGACTATTATTTGACAAATATTATCATAATCACCTAAATGTTCATATCTGAAACATTTTACAAATATTTATGAATTAATTTGTCGATGTAACAAAAATATTCCTGCATACTTATGTAATTGTTAGCATTAAACAGTGCAGTAAGCGCACTTCTGAAATCATCTGTTTAGCTACATGATAACAATGTTTACGTCAAATGATTGAAAAGTCACAACTTTTTATCACTAGCCAGCAGCTGGTGTCAAAACGGAACCGAATCTCCAAGACAAACACGTGAACAATGGAATTGAACTTGAACAGTGTAACTTGCACTAGCGAAGTCGATGAACATGCAGTTTGATTTCACAGACAAGCACAATAGCAGCACCCATATTTCCCATACTTCATTAATAATTGCAGGTCTACATTAATATGAGCGTTTGTTTCTTCCTTGCATGCCTTCAGTCGAGGACTTCTGTATAATACGATCGAGTGACGTCAATCGAACAACATCAATCTTGCCTTACACGTAGGATCATTACTTTATAGAGTGACTCACGCATAGTGTGCGCGTGTCCTCGCCCGCCGTCTTTAGCGCGCATTGACTTACTTTGCGTTTCTTTTAACAATGCGTGACCTTATACTGTCTGGCCATACTGCTGCGCTCGTTTCGATATGCGCTCCTCACTCGAACAGAAGGGCTGTGAATTGTAAAGCTTTCACTGGATGTGCCAACGACTTTTCATGCTGATTCTTTACATTGGCAAACTATGATTTCGTGAATCTTCTTCGAACTAAAGGAAGTATGGTAGAAGATGTGTGAATCGAATACCTGTGTGACTCAATTTTTGCCGATTCTCTCAAGTTTACGTGCTGGAGGCCTCGTAAAAGAAGGTAAGACGATCACTCATGCTACAAGCCAAGTTATTATTCCATGAAGTGTGAGTTAAATTGTATTTTAGCTGTAAGCGTACACCTTCATGGTCTCCTTTTTGAAATAATGTGCTTGAGATTGAATAAAAATTTAACATTTTTTCTAGACCTACCGGTGCTAAAGTTTTTGATTTAAAAACAATGAATATTTTTCTGAAATTCAATAGGAAAGTTCAAGCGTCGCATCATTTTCAGTGTGATCATTTTTATACTGTGCTTCAATTGAGGGTTCCATTTCTTTTTCTCACTCTGACCCGGGTTTCATTCGGGAATAGATATTGGAGAATGTAACACGGCTGTTTTAGACTGGGTAGGAATTCAAAAACAGCTTATGTTTTACTCCTTGTTCATCCGGTAGATGTAGTGCGTACTAGGTTTACAGCATCAAGGTTTCAGGTAGTGTCAGGCAAGGAAACTAAGTAGGCCAATTGATAGAGGGTAACATTATAAATTGGAAATTAGTAAGATTTCTGCAATTTTTTAAGTGTCATGCTAAAATCATGAATTAATGAAATTGAAAAACATAATATTATAATATACTATAAAATGAACCAACACATGAGGTCTTGAAATGAAACCTTATTTTCTCAACAACTGAACCGAATTTTAATGCGCACATTCTGCGGTCATGACTCAAAATAATTCAGAAAGCAGCGCCACTGTACTCGGTTTATACAGCATGTTTGAGACGAATAGTAGGTAGATACTTGCTTTTTTAGATGAGGCTGCATGAATCCAAATGGTCCCATCCCCTGATTAAGAAATAGGGCTCAAGCTAGCTACATTAGACGGTTGACCAAATGGACCTCATTTGTGATTTAGCTGGTTATAAAAGTAAGTCGTTTAATTTTCATAACGACTGATATGTCAGAGCTTCCGAATGTTTTGTAATCCTGGATATTTTGTGGCAAATGATATTGATCGGCAGTCGCGGGTATAATACTGAGTCTATTGTGAAGTACTTATGTTGCATTCTTAATATTTTTTTGAATTTTGTTTGCATGCAATACATTATTATAATTATGTCTGCTTCTATTTGTTGAATATCTATTTTATACTTCCTACTTATTGTCAAAGTGAATGTATTTTGAACCAGTCCTCAGTATGTGGATTGTGCCATGTAAGTCATCATGTCATTTGTGTCACAATATATGGATGACAATCATGTACTACCGGTATCTACTTAGTTTGGGGGAGGAGTGTAGTCACAGCCACTGGTTGACTGGATTATCATCACCTCGCTAGAATTCAATAATAATCAATAACTTGATACAGTAATGTGTAATACAATAACTGGAATTCAGTAATATTTTGCTGAAAACACTTTAAACATATTCATCACTCAAAAATTTTTAATTGATAAGATTTCAATACCGCGTTGAACCAGCCCTTGCTCCCAAGACTATGAATTCACTGTCACATATTCAACCAGTATTTAACAGAATTCTGTGGTGACTATTTGGTACCACACATTTTAATTGTCTATTTAATTGCTTTTACTTTGACTACAACCAATTAAGTCTTCTATGAAATCCTCGCACGACGACTTACAGTCGTTGGCAGCTCAGAACTAATTTATAACGAAGTTATCTAAGGATCACTTATCAAAAGTAGCGGGCACTATAACAGATCTTTGGTCTTCATATGCGTCTCTAAATTAGTTTAGACAACTAAGAAGTATCTCAGTCATAGTGAATTTATTGGTCATTCTTATTTGCAAATGATTGTAGAATTTAAATTTTAAAATTAAATACCATGACTACAGCCTTCAAAAATTGATATTGATAGAGAGCATGTAACTTCGCATAACAGGGATGAAAATCTTTAGCGGATACGCGTTTCCGTCAGTGTCCCTTGAAAGGCTATAATGAATTTTTTTATTATGAATTTCTATAATGAATTTCTATTTAGGGCCCACGGAATTCTAGAGGATTCCGTGAGGGCCCTTCAAAAGTTGATTTTTTGTCAGAGCCCCTAACTGCCCGTTCTCATCCCCGCATATATAGGTAATGTACGTTTATGTAGGCCGACCAATTAATTGCAATAATTTTATCCAAAAAATCAAATGGATTGTCAGCTTAATTTCGTCAATTGAGAAATTATTTAATTGCACCTAATTGTAGCAAATCCCTAGCAATTATTTGAAATTAATTTTTCATTGCCCCTGTTTATCAGTGATGTTTGCGCTCGGTGAAGGTTTCTTTCTTGAAGACCATTATTTATCAGGGTGCAGTCAGAAGTCAGGTAACATCTAAATCTGCTTGTCGTCGGTAAAAGGATAAAGGAGCTTAGCGGACGATAACTGATTTATTGTCTTGCATATCTTTCATATCACCTGTTTTTTCAAGTGAAATCAAAAATATGTAAGCCGTCAAGTTTGGCGGTTCGTCCAAGTAAATGCGGATGAAAACGTCTTAGTGAAAATTCGCTGAGCTTGCAGCTGCTGTCCACAGTTGCCCTCCATCCAGTGCTGGTACGGAGCGAGTATTCAGCTTATGCGCACCGACACACACAAAACTGAGAAACCGTCTTTCACACCCCGTGTTGTGAAGATTGTAACAGTTCACTTACCTCTTTAGATGATGACATTGACTTGATTGTGAATGAGTGAAGGATTGTTGTAATGATTGGGGCCGTCTTGTTGGCATCTTGTTCAAAAGCCTACTCATTGCTTTTATAGGCCCATATTAAGTAAGAAGATGATGCAAATTTGTGTAGAGATGTAATTAAGGAGTTGCCATGTTTAGACTTTTTGCACTAGTAGATTTATTTTTTTAATTGTTTTCTGATTTTCGTTAAATACACGCGTATGTTTTACAGTTTTCAACAGAAATCCTGATATTATTTACATGTAGGCCTAGTTCTTCTTTTTATATTTGTGCCTTCTTTCTGTACCAGATGAGAATATCTGTCAATTTCAGACTGATCAAACCAAAATATATTTGCGTAGCGAGTACATGTGCATGTATTCCAAATTCATGGCATTATCAAAACTTGACATGACTAGACTACCGTATGTCATTGACCTTGAACAGTCCGGTTAACTGAGCAATGCTAACTAATTCAAATATGCCATATCAAAAGGTCGGTTGATAATTTCGTTATATATAGAAGTATCTAAATCTGTATATAATTGCACGTAATATTAAATGGCAGATCTATAGCAGTGGTCGGACCATCTGCGAAAATGTTTAAAAAAATGAACTCGCTGGGAAAAAAATTGACTTGGTCCTGCGAAAAATTGAACCTTGTAATTCTTACATTTAAATGAACCTATGTTGTCTTATAGAATAAACACTGGTCTACAGGATGGAAAAGGCAAACTAATAACAACTAATTAGCATGTTATTCATTACGTTATCATTTAGTTAAAGCTTCATTCATATTATTCACAGCGTCTTACATCTTGTAACAGATTCAGTAAAATAAAAGAATTGCAGCAGTAGTTCCGAGCATCTACTGAGTTACTGTGGATGTTGTAACCGCATACGAAGCTGTCAAAGCCATGTTTAAGAAGTTGCCGATAGTTCTATAGAAGAATGATAACCGACTTGATTTCAAATAATTTTTCAATTGATGTATAGACAAAACAAATAAAATTCAAATTAATATGAGTATTGTTGTCGGATATATGCATTGAAATTCATTTTGTACACTCGCTCGATGCCTGAAATTCTGAACGCAACTGGAGTCATTTGAAGCGCTCCACACTTCCTATACGATTTACTCATATTTTTGATATTCAGCTAACGATGCAACGGCTCTGATGGATGCAGAAAACACAATGTCTCTAGCCTTGTGTTATCAGTTGCATTGCCATTAAGTTGTCCAAAATATCCTCGAACAGCTGGTGGTTTTTAAGATCACCCGAAAAGATCAAATCAAGCGATGAGTGATGTTAAATGAATGTACTCTCATCTTACAAACGGTTCTTACCTTCCATTCAGAAAATTTGAAAGCGCATTCTAAAGACGTGGATGCTGCAAAAAATGTACCACATTTTATACCAGATAGGCAGAAAATTTCATAGCTGACCCTGGAAAATAGACTGTTCTGGAATTTTCTCTTAAATGATGCAAAGTCCATAAAAATGAAATGTCCGAATCTCGAGACATCTGTTTTTGATCAACAGTGTGTGAGCGTTGACCTAGCTGCCGACAATCAGTTCTGCCCATAGAAATAAACTGTTTATCTGAAGTTAGCAATTTTATCTTTTTAGTTGTCTGTTTATTGTTGTCAATTTCTATGGTTCTGCCACACGTTGCCAACCACAGACAGTCTTCGTAAAAAGTGTCGTTGGCCAAGCGGCATTCCAAGGCTTGTTTTAAAGAACAAGAGGACAGATCACCATCAAAAAAAAGCGGAAAACAGTTACAGCAAAAAAAGGAAAATAATTTTGTGACAATAAATTCGATGCTTCAGAGCACTAAGAGATAAAAGATAGAGGCATCGGACAAAAAGAAACACGAGGGAATGGAAAACATTAATATGATGTAGAACTATCGAGCCGGAGTTGATAATACTGCAGGAAAGCACGTTCTGCTCGAATTAGATTCATTGGCACACAAGTTTTCGGTCTAAGACCTTCGTCTGTTGCAGAAATAATGTGATCATCAGATTAATGCGACTACCAATTATTCCTGTAATTTCCTGCAAGCAGATGCAAAAATTTTGTTGCTTGTGCAGTCGCCGCCACTGATCGACTTCAGTTCCTCCAGGTGCCTGGAAATTTGGGGTGGACCTATACCCTCAAGCTCGATGCATTCCGAGACAGAGAGAATTGATGGGAAATACCAGTGCAATATTAATGGAAAACCAAGCAAGACAGCAGCGTGAGGAGCAGGAGGAGTCAATGGAAAGAGAACATCATACTTGATCATACTCAGAGACATCATGCTCAATGTTTTCATGTATATGATTGCTGCATCTTTACAAGTCAAGATTTCCACACCGCTGAATTTCTGCATCATCTACTTTTTCTCTTTCGATCCGTAATTATTACTTGTTTTCTTTTGATGAAAACTTCTGCTTTCTGTCAATTGCTGATTGGTTTATCTCCTTTTGTTGTGACCTTCCTGTCACCGCCTGTTATCAACTGGAACGGATCATGTCTTAAATGACATGTAATAACAAGAATTTTTGTTGTAAAATTTTTGTTGGTGGTTTAGTTGTAAGGTTAGTGACTTTTGACTATATTTGCTACATGCACATGTATGTACTAGCTGATAAGATGGATTCGGTAACAAAATGCCAGTTTTATCTTTTAGGAACCGGCGCTATGGCCTTGTGGTAGAGTGTTCGCTCTGCGTCCGGGAGACCTTGGTTCAAATCTTGGTCGGGTCAAACCTAAGACTTTTAAAATAGGTACACTCTGCATTCTTGCTAAACACTCAGCACGGAAAAGAATGAAAGTGGTAAATGACAACTCGGCCACATGGAAGAAAGGCTCCGTGCCTAATGTGCTTCCGAGTATAAACAACGTTCATTTATCTATTTATTTTTTATAATTTAGGTAGTTAAGTATTAACAAAATGGCTCCTAAGAAAGAGTAGATGGCAGTAGTAGCAAGTTTCTGAAATCAGATATTTGCGAAAAATCTTTTGTGAGTCATCACTGACGGAACGTAGTTACTTTCGAAAAATCTGGCTTATTACAAAAAAGCACTTATTTGCGGAGATTGCACAAGACATTTTGAAAAATCAGTTTGTCCCAACAGATATTGGGCGTTGGTCAAGTTTTGATAAGAGCGGTGTTTACTCTTCATAATCATGAAATATGATACTATAATTTGCTGGTATTAGTAGGCCTGCGAAAATTTTGTAGAGCTGCGAAAAAAACGGAAAAATCTCTGGCCCGACCACTGATCTATAGATAAAAGTGAAAAACTTAAGTGCATGTATTTTTTTCATTGGAATTTTTGATTTAATTGTGTAATAGTTGTTCTGTAAATGTAAAACTATTATGTTGATCAGTCTGTACTTAATCCCTTCTTTGTAGATGGTTGTTTTCCCATTACACGGATTCTCTCAATTGCATGGGATGTTTCGGGCTTTTCTGCAGCTCAATTAAAGTGGTCTCGTTATTCCTGGTAAGTTGCAATTATTATGATCATTTAACAGGCATTTTTGTGTGGATTGACGTTGAAGGTGGTCGTTTTCCCGGATACACATGTTCTTCCAATTTCATTGAAAGTCATAATTGGTGCTTCTGAGTTTGGCAGCTCATTCTTTACTTGTATATTAAAGTATGTATTTTAAAAGAGGAATCATTTTCAAAATTTGTGGCTGTTTGAAAATGGGATTAGGTCATTCTCTTTTCTCTGCAGCTCAGAAATTCTAAGTCGTTACATGACTTTCATCATTTAGTGTAGCCTACGATGTAGATGATATAAAAGGAGTTTATCGAATATTGATAGATATAAAACACGTGATTACATAATGAACTAGAAATAAGAATGGAAATAAATGATCACTTTAAGTAATCGAAAATTGCCGATGCTGTTGAAAATATATTCCCAAACTTTCGTCTGTCTCAGACCGCGTCAGGGGACGACGAAAATTTGAGAATATGTTTTCAACACAAACAGCATCGGCTATTTTCGATTTTTTATAGGCTGTTTATGAGGAACAATTAAATGATTATTTGAAAATGATATTCTATTCAACTACAAGTTGGTCATCTTAAATCAATAAAGAATCTGTCTACTGATCCGCGCGTGTCCCGAAATTTGAAAGAGACAAGTGTGAATTTTTGGAAAATCTGGTATACAGTTGCTATCATGTATTCATAAAAGGTGACTTAATCAGTAAAAGTCAAACATCAAATGCCAATTTTGAGTAAGCCCCTCCCCCTCCTATTTGACGTCAATTGCAGACAGCCCCTACAATGGTTTTAAAATAACATACTTGTAATTTTCGTTTCGTTGCAGGTGGTTAATGCTCGTGGTGATCTCCACATTTGATGCTTTACTTCCTTTGTCCTCTATTAACTTTCGGTACTCGCTGCTGATCACTGCGTCAATGTGTGCAATTGGATTGATTATGGTTGATCTTTCAATATTTCGTGCGAATTGTATGGGATGAATACTGCGAAATAATCTTTTGTGTTTTTGGAATCCATTGAGTTTATGCATGTCATACTTGTGTGTCAGAATCTTCGACATCAAACGTGGCTATCGTTTTATCACTATACATATATGGCCCCTTGAAGTGTCAGTGGCTGTTTATGATGGCAAATTATACCGATGACTTACTGATAATCATTACATCTATCGTGTATATGCATTTTTCAAGTCTTGCAATGTCCTAACGTTATGTCACCATGATTATCGTGAATGCTTCGTGAATTTGTCGTCTATGAATGTATTGCATTTCATATATATTAGACCCAGTATAGCATGGATTATACAGTGAGATTATATCAACTTCATAATACACGCATGTGTCTTGGCGTATCTATCATTTCCGTGTGTTATTCCAGTTCATACCCAGTGGAAAAAAATCTAGCATTATGCTTGCATTTTCAGAGCATATGTCACAAAATTAGCATTTTTCTTATTTCCGGTATAAATAGGTTGCTCAAGCTTAAACAAGTTCTATGTCAAGAGCATTTTTGTTTTAGTTACTTATATCCTGCTTGAAGATGATTACCAACTAAAGAATATTCTGAGAATTTTTCAAGCATGTAGATGCCACGACATTCTCATGGCATAATGTTAGCATTTTATCATTTATTGGCATACATTGAGCTTCACGATAACTTTGAGGCCAGAATTGTCCTTGCATTATTCAATTGTCACACAATGAAGGCATATCTGTCAACTTTCTCATCAAATCATGACAATGCCATCTCCAGGTCTTCAGAAATCTTTTGTTTTTGGTTGATTTGGTGATCAGAATATTCTAACATTCAATATATAACAGCGCGTTTCATTAAAAGAAGAATGCTCGTATAGTCACATCTCAAAATACTTCTGAAACAATGCTTCGCAATTCATGAAAAGAAGGCATGTGATTGCTGTGACGGCTTCAGTCAAATTTTAAATCGCAGTGTCTGAAGTTATAGCACACCGCAGTGGAAGTAGGCTAAATAATACTTGCATTCAAACTGCAAGAGAGGGCTGATTTTCACACAAAAATTATACGGCATAGATTTTAGGCAATGCTAAAAGCGCGACTTCTATTTATCTTCAAGCCCTCCTTAAGACACCTATATCAGGATCATTTTGCAAGAAGAACTGAAGACTTGACACCAAACATAGCACAAAATAGAAATAGTAACTTACTGAATAAAATTTCTGACGATGCTCAGTGTCTCTGTTGAAGACATGCATGGATTGATTATTCATATACATAAATGCAATGAAATATGCATGAAACTAGCAGAGACAAGGTATTACACTCTCCAAAAACTGAGGTTTGTTATTAGTGTTTCCAAGGTATCACGTGTTTTTCAATCTGTAAGATTTTAAACAAGCGCGAGCATGATTTGTGATTGTCTATCAGGAAAATATAGACCATGATAGACTTGCATTGTGACAATCTTGCGAGAATCAACTGTAGCACACTCCTATTCTATGGAGTTTATTATTCACTGTGCAGTCATGTTTTGTAGTTACATTTTTGCTAATGTGTTTGTGTGTCAGCAATTAGACATATGTTTAAAATTGCATATAAAAATCAATATTCAATTTTCTTCTGACTAAATTCGTTACTCTTCTGAACAATGTGACGACCACGTGCTCTCAATGATCTAGAGGCGGAGAACTGGAAAAATGTGTGTCAGTCAACAGAGAAATTATGTTGTCCTACACAATGATATTTGATTAAATATTTAACATTTAGAGTGATTAACTTGACGTATTTGTTGAGCTCTGTCACACAATTGCTGCTTAAGCTGGTGAAACGAAAAAAATAGTTACATTGCACTATAATGCTGATTGTCTGGTGTCCATGAGGTCATCAATCTCGTTGTGCACACATGAAATGCGCAATTGTTTGCTGTAAACATCCTCAAAATAATTGTGTGGTCCGTTAAAAATTGAAGCAGTGTACATACATGTTGCTTCTAGCAAAAATGTACTTCTGGTCGCTCAAATAAAACTGTCCAAAATCATATTTTCACATTATTCAGTGTGATGCGATGAAGTTGTACTTTGTTGAGAAACAAAAACATGACACCAACCAACTTATTGCAAATCAATGCAACATCAAAACTGCATCACATATTTAGCAATGATGATCTGATGGTACATATATTAATTTCCATAATCAGCTGCTGCACTGAATCCTGGGACGGATGGACAGTTGTTTGAATCATTACAAAAAATAAATTGTCTGCCAAATTTGCCATGATACTTGCGTCCTTGGAATGATGCTTGCCAATACATCGAACTTTTCTATAAAATCTACTTATTTCTATTGGATGATGTAATTTATACTATATCGAAATTTTGAAAGCGTTCGGGCAGTATGAAAAAGCCTGTGACAGATTCCTAAGATAGAAAATTGCTGTGAGAAAATTCTAATTGCGTTTAAGCATTTTTTTTGAAAACATTCTGGTTCATGTTAGCAGTTTATGATGTTGATTGAAAAATACTGGATGATAATTGGATGATATTTAACCAATCGAGAGGAAATATTGTTTCACTTTGAATGTTCGGCGCGTTGAGAATTGTGCGTTGAGAAGTTTGTTAACGATACGTGTTATTTTTTTCACAATGTGGTCTCACACATGAATAGGAAGACCACTAAGTTAAATGTCGAATAAGATAGAATACAGAATGACATATCTGTCATCAAACCATCAAGCGGCTATTTGGAATTTTAATGTGTATTTTTTCACAAAGTTCCAAGGAAATGTTGGCAGTTCAAATACAGTAATTTAGTAAATTAGGAAAATCTGGAAGTACGTGCATTGAACATGTATTGAATCAATTGTAGAATGTCTTAGAGCATGAATTGGCTGTGATACTAGATAATATCTTTGTTCCATTGGTGTATATGGTTGGTACATCAATGTATAATATGTATATTTCTGATTTCGATAAATTTAGTTTTTGAAACAGTAAACATAAGTGAAGAAAATTGAAATGTGAGGTCAGCGTGTATAGATGTTATAATGGACTGAACGGTCTCATTCATGAGACTGACCATGAGAAATTAATGTAAACAGTCCGATGGTATGCTATTCATTACATCATTTTATTTTTGACCGTATTTTTTTCTTATAAAAATTCATTATTCGGTCAATGTCATCAGTGGATATCAATAAGTTGGCACCATGCATTCATTGTTGTATTTCATTTTGGACTCTGAATTTTTGCGTGGTCCCGTTGCTAAATGACCATCCTTTTCTCACGTATAGGAAAGTTACTTGCATATCGATTTATTTGCACATGTAGGTACGCATTTCTTAGCATTCCAATCATTAGATCTTGTACATTTTTCTGAAACATCAGTTGTTGGAGATGAC
Organism: Prostheceraeus crozeri; assembly: GCA_907163375.1. Lineage (NCBI taxonomy): Eukaryota > Metazoa > Platyhelminthes > Polycladida > Euryleptidae > Prostheceraeus > Prostheceraeus crozeri. The sequence goes on along the minus strand of CAJQUW010009713.1, from coordinate 21,954 downwards.
CATTCTTGTGTTTCATAATATCAACTATCATGTATTTGCAAGTACCAACTTTCGGCATCTACGACTATTACTTGTCGAGGTGGAGAACGTATGAAAAGTTCCCATGTTCGAAGTGGTTGTGCCCACGACTCGGGCCGTGAAAATTCTCACATCCAGAATCGTTAGAATAATAATTCTATTGCCTAACTGTTATTTCAACGAATCTAACCGTGGACATAACCCGGCCACATGTTGGTTCGCCATTTGTCAAAATAGCCGATCCATTTGTTGGATATGTGATTTTTCCTAATTAATCAGGAAATCCTGATTTTTTAATTTTTGTGACAAGACGGAATCTGCAAATAGATTACAGAGGGTTGGGACTTCATTTGCCGTTATTATCCGCTTTTCTATTTCTCAAAAGTGAACCTATTCTTTTGACACTTCATTTTCAATAATACTAGCCTCTGTTTTCAGTCAGAGCATGGATTCAATTCCAACAGAAATTCTATTCTTAGATATATCCTATGGTTTTAATCACATATGTTATCACTAGATGGGCTGCATACATCAGCGCGTTGCTTTCTTTTTTGTCACTTACGTCTTTTGCTTATAATCGAACTATAACAGGCAGTATGTGAAAATTACAATCTTATGGTTCTACTGTTATTGAAATAATGGCTGTTTATACCAGGCTTATGGCTGTTTATGCCAGGTTTATACCAGAAATAACTAACTAAATCATATGGTTCAAGTAAAATATCTAAATTTATCGAAATAATTGATAAAGCATTTCGTAAGAAAATTACCTCAAATATATGGCATAGGAACATACTACTAACAACACGAAAATCGAGTCATTTCGGGAAAATATACTCATAAACAATAGCGATTTACTCTATGCTACCCAACTCCAACCTCTGCTACCCAAGCAATCATGAAAGTGTTCCCCACGTGTTGCGCACGTCTCCTATCAACGTGTCCAATACGTAGAAAGTGTCGCGTCGGAACACGTTCCTAACACGTGGTGGGGAAGTGTGCACCACGTTCACTTTCCACGTTCAAAATGTCGTCCGCACGTGCTGAGCACGTCAACATACCACTTAAATCAAATTTTGTTTTCCCTTCCTACTACTAATTTCTTATCCATTTATAGTTCCAGACCGGCTAATTCAATTAACTGCTTGCTTCGTTGCTCTTGCTGACACAACTAGAGCCTCGCTACTCCAATGATGATAAAAAATCAAAATTAGTTGCTTGAATCTTTTTGTATTCAAATTTGCAAAAAAATACAAATTGACCAGAACTTTATACAAAACAGTTCCGACAATACATAAAATTGCTGAGCATGCTGTTCATGTCCATGATGAAACATGAAATAAAAATGACAACTTAAGAAGGCATAAGTACGAGAAGTCAACCCAATGAAGATTGTTTTAATGATGATCATTCACAAATTTAAATAGGATACTTTGCAAAGAATGTTTTAGAATTACTAATACAATTGAAATCACAATTACATGTAAATAGATATGTGAACAATTCGACGTCCCACTGAAAATGAATTTAAGGAAATAACAAATTGTATAGGAGAAACAGAAGCAAAATGATGTTTCGCCGATCTGACCTCGTCAGCTGTCATATAACAGCGTTCAAAATGATGTTTCTGCATGCTTGATACAATTTTGAATTCTTCTGTCTATTTTGCGGGAAAATGCCAGTTTCCCTGAGAATTCTCTGTAACTAATAGACAGGCAAAAAATTCCCTTGTTTTTCAACTGCAAACTTTCTATGACTTCCCTAAAGATTCCAAAAGTCCAAACATAATTGTACAAAGTTGTAGGATAATCAACGTCACATGCTATAGAAAACAATGTTCAAATATAATTGAAATTCACTATCCACCTCACTACGAAATAGCCTTTTTGTTACTTCCACTATACAAAATCGCATAGACAGTGTCTGAAAGGTAAACTAATTGATTTTATTGACTAATCAGCCGATTTTCATGCATAGCAGCAGCGGCAGACTTAAATAGCTTATAACACAACTGTATAAGAAATTCTGAAGCAAACATAAATGACGAAAGAAATGCCTCTTGGACATCACTTAATGCTTTGTTGGAATTTGTCTACATGGACAGAAAGATTTTAGCAGCTTAGGCCTAACGAACATTTCTCATTAGGAAATGTGAGGATAAAAGGAACATCAGCATACCCTTCCTCTTTTCTGTAAGGTGTTTCGGACTTGGCTAGGAGATCCAGTCACCCTTGCCAGACCACTTGACCATCTCTATAATCCCTATACCTCAAGTAAATGCGCTCCGGGTCTATGCCACAAACTACAGGTATGATAATGATGTTTTGGCACCCGGGCGGAATACATTAGTCTTAAGGCAGGGCTCTGGCAGAAATCCGCTTTATAGCGAAAGATTCCCACCCCTGCAATACACAGTCAGCTAGCAAAAATGTAGCACTACCTCGATTTAACGCTATATTATGAAAATGCTTGCTTCAGGGTTGCAGCTGACATTTCTCAAAATACATCGACGAAATGGTGCTCACTTGTATCAGTTGTACAGTAAGAAGACTTCAATGAATCTTCGGGAGTCCTGTGCTGATTTGTCAAGGCAAGACTGTGCAGTGATTGAAGACATTAATTAGGAAGAATATAACAGGGGATCACAAGAATCATCAATCAGCTGTTTCGACTTTTAAAACATTGACGAGAATAAACATTTATGATGCCGCTATCCTAGCAGGCAACTCATTCATAACTTTCCTCCGTTTACCTCCGTTAACAGTGTATCCGCAATGCTCGGAAACCGAAACTGGCACTGAAGTAGAATCCGGAAGTGAGTCATCCATTATGGAATCTCAGACCGCCTCTTGTAGTGGACTTTCGCGATTTCAGCTGATGTCACCGACAAGGAGTGTGCAGCCCCTTTTGCCACTTCCGACTTTGACGTCATCTCCAGTTTCTGACTCTCGTACATTGACAATGCCCAACTACTCAGAAAGTCACTCTGTGTGTGAAGAAAACATGGCCAAGGAGATTCAAAGTGATACATGTATTATCGATGACATGCATTCGAGACGACTGGCTGGATTGAAGACCTCAAACAATACAAGTTTGGATAAGCTGATAATAAGGCGAGGAATGCAACCTAATACAATGGAAAGCATGTATTTCCTTCTTTCATTGATATTGAAGAAGCAATTTTACATTGAGGAGGAGCTAAAAAGCTTACGAGATTTTGGCGCCGTCGTTGGAGCAGATGACATTGACATAGACATATGTAATGACGAGCCGATCATAAGAGATATGGATGATTTTTCGAAGCAGCTAAGTGACCCAGAATTCAGGCGCTCTATAAAGTCGAAATTGAGAAGGTTGTCGAAAGCTAAAACAATGCGGAAATCGGTGAAGGCAGTCATGAAAAAGCTTTTCAGTGTCTCAGATCTAGCCGGTATGAATAGAACAGGCACGGATGGAAAGAAAAAGCTTAAAGGTCCGTTGGAGAACTTGGTTAAGGAAGTTGTTCTCAGTGTCCATAAAAATTGCAGCGAGGGTGACATAGAGACGGCAATTGCGTCCGTCTTGAAAGTAGCCTCAAATAAGGAAAGACAACGCAAGAGTGACCAGTCGTCTTCAGCTGCCACACAAAGTCGACAGAAGCGAAAGAAACGATCCAAAATAGAAGTGATATCCAGTACCAGTGAAAATGAGGATATTTCATAAGTTGACAGCCAATTTTCCTCACAGGCGTGACTCCAATTTTCCGCTTTTTCGTCAGATAGACATGCAACACTATTATTTTCTGCTTGTCAATAATAATCTGTTTTGCAAAACTTGTTCTTCATCTTATATAGCGTCATGTACCAGGTTGATTCCATGTAGCACATAGTCACTATATATTTGCAATTTCGGATTCAGTTTCGCCGAAGCGGAGTGTTATGAAATGCAGCACTGCAGGCCATCTAAAATATCCGCAAGATAGCCGTCTGTGGGAATTAATAAACCATGCCTGACACTCATTCGAGCTTGTGTCTCTGCTAGCAGGCTACTGTTCTTCGGACTAAATGGAATCAACAAATGCTTCTTATGAATTCTTGATGGTGGCATTAATGGTTGATGCATGTAACTGATAAATTGTTGCCATAATGCTGATGAACTTCCATTAAGTAGTGACATGTACAAAACATATATATTGGAAAATTCATGTACATGGAATCATTATTTTTCAGTCTCGAAGAACACTAAAGCGACGGGCTGAGCATGAACTAAGTGTCATGCTAGATGGTTCTGAAACCGATGAGGGAATCAGCTATGCTACCTACGATTTTCAAGAATTTTCAGAAGTGGGAGAGTCCAGCTTCAACATTTCACATGACAAGGAGTTCCAAGGTGAGCACACAAAGAATTGTGGTGATATACATGTAGTAGCTCACCGGGTAACTGTTGATTAGCTGTTTGATGCCTCTAGCTGTTTTAATATTCTAAGAGACGTTGAAGCTTTACAGTGAAAGAAATGAAAAATCGGTGGATCAAATTCCATGAGACATACTTCTGCCTCAGCATTATTCTGTCCAGTCCTTTCAATTGATCTGTCAGTCATCGATCTCAATCTCATAGGGACATTTTCAAAGCTCTATTTCATCAATCCTGACTTTCACTCTGCCATGGAAATTCTTATCTTCCTAGATATAACAGTGTTTGTAAACATGGAGATAGGAGTTCGAATCATTTTAAAAGCCATACGATTCTGTTATTTCTTCAGACAGCCGAAGTTAATGCCAAGGACAGAGCGAGGTGGAGATGTAGAATCTGCACCAGCGACTCTAGAAGATTTGGAGATGCCTGTAGATCAGTGTTTCTCAACGTTAGTGGAAAATTGGGGCCCATTTTTTAAAAATCAAGCTTGTTTTTACAGGTCTTATTGTGAATATCAAATTTTGAAATGATTGTCCTCAATATGCTCATAGATCAAATACTTGTAAAACGCTATTTGATGGAAATATTATATTTGTACAATAAACGTCTTTCATTACCTTTATATGTAAGTTTTCTTTTGCCTTCTCATTTTCAATGACAGACCCTAAAAATGATATACTTACACTCGTCGGTCTATCTATCGTGAAATCTATTTGTACTTCTTGATCCTTTACATACAAGCTACCCTAAAGTCTACCACTTGCGTAACCTAAAACTTGAAAAAATAGAACTTAGAAAAGATAAGTGTGTATTCCTGATTAGCAATTTCACTAAATCACAAACATGAAACTTGAACTGTCCAAGACGAAAACAACGTGTATTGTCTTATCAATGACTCCCTAGATTTGGATGATTTTTTACGAGTTCATCGATGTCCACAATCAATGATTGGTTCAAATTTTGCTGAAGCAAACCACGGTGCTCAATATCCAGCCGATTCCGCTTTTTTGATAAAATATGAACAACATGGGAAAATCCTATCTCTGCCAGCCATGTAGTGGGAAACGAAAGGAAGTAGGGTAAGGCGACTTTGAAAAGGTTTGGTGCTAGCGTTGTTGTATGCAGCCAAGCATAGATACCTTCCGATGCCAATTTATTTTTGAAGGTGTTTTCTTTCATTTCAATAATTTCCTCTGCCATGACAGGATCTAATTCAGGGTCAATCAATGGGTCGAAAGTATGAAGGGCAATCAGCCATTGTGGTGGATTGAATTTCAACATGTCATCAAAACGAGACAGCAAATTTGCTTTCAAACCAGTCAAATGCGTTATGCACGAATGAATTATTTCCTTGGATGGTGAAGTTTTCTCAATGTGTGGAAAGAACTTCAAATTATTTCTTCTAGGCGATGTTATTCAAAGATCGAGTTTTTCAACGAACGCTTTGATATTATCTGAGCATTCAATCAAATTTGTTCGCCGGCCTTGCAGCTGCAGATTTACTGTATTCAAATGATAAAATACATCAGCTAAATAATGAAGTATGGACTTGACTACGCTCTCAGTTGCCTCGTTTCTAAGACTTTTTTCTAAGGCGGTCTGTTTTTGCTTACCGGTACTCCTGCCTGCGGATGAAATTTCGTGAAGGAATCCCATCAGAGTTTTCCACAGCTCAACTAACCTTTGAAATGACTTTCCCTTGGATAACCAGCATACTTCCGTATGCAGAACCAAGTTTCGATGCGAGTCATCGTCACAGAAGTTTTGAAAGAGTCTTTCACAAAGAGCGTTGCCTTTCACAAAATTTATAAGTCTCACAGCAATATCAACAACATCTTGCATTTCTCCGCCAAAAGATTTGGCAGCCAGATGTTCACGATGAATGATACAATGAATCCATTTAATATGTGGTGCCACTTTCTTCAATCTCGCAACGAATCCTTGATGTATACCAGTCAATGTACGAGCGCCACCGGTCGCGACATGTATTAGATTTATCAATGGAATATCTTTTTCCTCGAAAAATTCCATCACGGTGTTGTAGATAGATAAACCAGTCGTGTCGGTAGTCAAATTTTTGATGAACAACATTTCCTCGCGCAAGTCCGTTCCATCAAAATATCGGACATAGGCGAGTAATAGAGCTGACGAAAACACTGTTGATTCATCTATCTGCAGAGAAAACAAAGAGTTTCGTAAAATGTCAACCAAACGCGCTTCCAACTGAGAACCCATTTCGTCTTGGCGCCTTCGTATAGTGTCATTTGAAAGTGGAATTTGTTTGATCGAGTCGGCCGCCGAATCACCCAACACCTCGCGAATACAAACGTCCATGGCTGGTTTTATCAATCGCTCACCAACAGTATCGGGATAACCGGCTTTTGCAATCATCAGTGAGACGCAATAGCTGGGTTTTAATGTCTTGATGGACAAGAACAAGAAAAAGTATCGTCGTTCTTTTCAAATACTGACTTTCATTTTTCTGTCACTCACCCAGTACACTTCCAAAACCCTGGGGCCCACTTTCAAAAGTCTGGGGCCCACTTTTGGGCCACAGGCCCACCTTGAGAAACACTGCTGTAGATCATTTGCAAGTGTTAAGAACATTAATTTGCCTAGTAGTGGATGTTAATGCGTGTTTGAGCGGAGAACACTTGCATGCAGCTTGAGCTAGCTGTGTATGTGCCATAGTATTTCGTGAAATAGAAAGAGCAACAATGTACTTTGCTGAATGTTTTTGCATGATAAATGTAGCTCTGAAAATCTTACCTGACACGGCATAGTTCATTCTGCGAGCATGTCCTGTCGTTGAAAGTAGAAGTAGATGAATAGTTACATCGAATTTACCTCGATTATCAAAGCGAATTTTGAGCATCGAATGCATCTTTTTTGATTTTTCGTCACTTCATTTGCGCTTGACAGCCCGTGGCATGTTCTTCATCGTAGTCACTGTTAGAACAGTCTACAAGCTCAATGCGTTTTAGCAACAGAATCTTGTGCTGGAGCAATGCCCATTGACTTTTCAATGCAATCTGCAGCCAAACTGGCAAATTTTCTTTTGAACTGAGCCATCGGCATGCGAACTTAGTTGAGCCCAACGATTTTGCGACAAACAAAATGATATAGAAGGGACCAGTCTGGGAAACTATTTCTGCGGAAATTTCTTGACATCATTCCAGTGACATCACTGAAAGCAGCAAGTAGCCATGAGCTAATTTCTATGAACAAAAGATTGACTAATATTCTCCATAAATGTTTTGGTTGGCCTATCTAAAAGTTTTCACATTGTGTTGGAAAAAGACATTTTTAATGGACTGCAGTTGAACATCAGTAGAGTGAACTTTTATAAAGTGAATCTCTCTCTTTGTAGTGAATTAGTTCTCCGGTCCCATCAAAAAAATCATTGACTTCTGTATAGGTCGACGATTTATCTCTACATGTACTTTGTGAATCTCATAGTGAAAAACTCGTGACAGTGAAAGTATTATGAGGCCTCTTCTCGATCAACCTCTTCATAATGAATTTTTCATTGTATTTGCTGGAATAATGATCTCAACAAGAGACATGACTTTTTGACATGCTTTTCTTTTAGCACTACCATATGATATTTCCTTCAGAGAAAATGTTAAGACTGACTGACAAGCCTTGGGTCGTGCTTGTGACATGATCTCCATTGATGAGAGAATTGACCGCATTGACAGTTGCCTCATTCGCTGTCGATGATTATTATTATGTAGGTTTATAAAAGGGTCATGGGATCAGGGGAATCTGAAGAACACTTCGATTGATAATTGTGTGAGAAAGGAGAAATCTATTCTCGAGACATTTTGATGATCATTCTCCAGGAGTTGATTTCGGTATATAGGCCTATATGATGTCTTATTGTGATATTCTGATTTCGCTCCATCATTATTTGTTTTTTTTGTTTACTTTTTTGCGGCACCGCTTGTTTGAAAGAGAAGCAAGGCCTCATTGATTGCAATTACAGGTAGGATTGCTTTCGAAATAATGAATTGCTTCTGCAAAATTTAGCGCGTTGCAAGCTTGAATCTGGCAGGGATCATATAGTGCATCGCAATTAAGGAGGCCTCTATAAAGTGAATCTCTCCTCACAGTGAGTCTTTTTCCTTGGTCCCTTGAAGTTCACAATATAGAGGCGTAACTGGGGAAAAATGATGTGAATCCAGGAAAGGCTGCATGGCACATGAAATCTTGCAACCAACTTTGAAATGATGCAAAGCGAGAAATAGTTTGAAGTTGCCACTTATAACGTTGCTTATGTGCTGGAACAGTGAATGTGCCGTGTGATTGACATTTTAATCAATTCTACAGTTTTAGGTTTGAACTGCTCAGAATTTTTTGCTTAATATATCTGCTTTTTTCTATTGAAAGCTATGTGGAGGAAATAATCACCTCAAGACGCTGTGCATCGTGGATACTTCATTGCGCAGAATTTTTATATTGAAGCTATGCAACACCAGTGACTTGGACGCCTGGCTTAACCCTGGGAGTCCATCAGTGGTGAATTTTGATCATGGCTATAGCACATGATTCACACCTCCGAGTCGTTGATGTGGTTGACAGGGTTTCCACAAGGTGCTTGAACGGCCCTGTGTGAATCAGATGCCACCCTTCTAACAAAGGTTAACGTTGCAACACGCAGCTAGTGAAAGTGGAAAATGAATAAAAGGGAGTTCAAAAATAGGCAGATGTGCAGTCTCTAATAATTGGAAGCGGATGTGAATAAAAATCAATCGCTTCCACAGTCCTGGCTTGTGTGTACTGATGTCATGCCTTTATGATGCACGTGCATGCAGCGTGCGGTATACACTGAATATGCATGTTATTGAACCGTTCTTTTTGTTTCAGGGGCTGGTGATGGAAGTGAAGGTGTTGTCGATCAGCGGAATTCATCATCTTCAGAGTATGATATAAGTGATATCGACTACTTCTCGCCTGAAGCCAGTGAGATGAGCACTGACGACGATTGCAAATCTTCTCTGGCGTCTGATCTATACGAGTTTTACGTGACATTCAATATATCAGTTGCTGCGATGAAGTTCCTCCTCGATCTCCTAAGGAAGCACCAAGTAAATGATGTTCCTAAATCTCTTTATTTGTTGAAAAAAGGACAATTTTCTTCACAATATTCATGCAGTGTCCAATCATTAAATTCGGGATCCTTTGCTTACATCGGGCTAGAGGAAAATTTGAAAATTTTTCTTCGGCAATGTTGTGCAACTGCTGCAGACTTGAAAATAGATGCAAAAATCAATATTGATGGATTCCGTCTTTATCGGAGCTCTCCACTGACACTTTGGCCTATTCTTGCAACTTTCAATGATGACACCCAACCATATCCAGTTGGGATTCATATGGGACACAACAAACCAAATCTTGACGAGTTTGTCAAGCCTCTTATTGAAGAGATAGTGAAACTCCGGAACAGTGGATTTTCGACATCCTCTACATCTGTGAAGCTGGGGAATGTCGTTTTTGTGTGCGATGCTCCTGCGAGAGCCCACTTGCAGTGTGTTCTGGGACATGCTTCAAAGAAAGGTTGTAGCTATTGCAGAAGTGAAGGCATGTTTGTCAATGATAGGGTTGTGTATCCAACAGTTATCGGTGAACCCAGGGAGGATAATAGCTATCAACGAATGGAAGAGAATAATCAACTCAGACTTTCTCCGATTACCACAATCGCTGGACTAAATACTCACTTCCCTGTTGATGAACTTCATTGTATTTGTCTCGGTGTTTTCCGTCGCATGTGTTTTTTTCTCTTTTCTAAGGTGAAAAGCTTCAAAATTTGCTGTCGCCTGCGAAATCGAGAAGTAGATTCATTATCTGACGAACTGGACATACTCCGCAAATATACACCCTCTGAATTTCAAAGAAAACCTCGATCTCTGAACAAGAATTTAGTTCACTACAAGGGCACTGAGTTCAGATCATTGCTTTTGTATTTTGGGCCTTATCTTTTCAAAAAATACTTCTCTGAACGTTGCTATAAGCACTTCATGTTATTGCATTTTGCGTATTACGTTTTCTCGTCCGAAAGGTTTTCTGTCTATTATGCTCACGCTCATGCATGTATTGAACTTTTTGTCAGACAATACGGGGAATTCTTTGAATCACATTCCATTTCCTATAATATAATGGAGTGCATTTGCTCCTCCATCTGCATGAATTTGTCATTCGCTATGGACCTTTGTGCAAATTCTCAGCGTATCGCTTCGAAAGCTATTTAGGGAAGCTAAAGCGTCGGGTGAAATGCACTCGTTTTATTTTTCCACATGTGCTAGAACAAGTAAAACAGCTCCGACAACTGCCGCAAAAGTCAACTCATGAGCTGAGCTTTTCAACATGTCCTCCTAATAATATTGCAATGATAAATCAAAGTCCTGTGCTTGTTGATGAACTTTTTCCAAATGGATTTGTCAGTGGTAGATGCCTAATTTTCAGAAAAGATGTTTTTGAATATCCTTATCGGTCGCGCGTGCTTGGCATTGGGCACTATGCTGTTTCTAGGAAGATAATCAGAGGTAGGCCTACAAACAAGGCAATCGGCTTTCCTCATCATGGTGAGATTTTGGTTTTTCCCTACGCATAGATTGCAGCATTATGGATCATGATGAGTCAACACACTTCTGAGATTCTTTTTCACGATGTAATGTCGGTAATCGTGTGTTAGCCTATATTTGAATGCTGTGTATGGCTAAAAAATTGATCATGTGGACGTATATTCTCAAATGAACTTGTCGGCTGGAGCATCACCTACACACGTTTTCGAAAATTGTGGATATGTATGGTGTGTGGAGTTTGAATCACTTCATGCTTGTAATTGTAGCTGAAAAATTTTAGATCATTTCGTTCTTGTAGAAGTGCATTTGTCGATTGGAAACTGCCAAAACACGTTTTCGGAAAATGTAGATATGAATGGGTGTGTTGAGTTTGAAACACGTCATGATTGTAAATTGCTAATGTGATATGAATATATATGCATGTTTCAACTTATGCGTTTTCACATGTGTGGATAATTGAAGAATTATAGAAATACCTAGCATTATGTTAGCATCGCAATAGTGCATTGTGCTAGCAAAATTCTCATAAAAGATGCTAGCACTATGATAGCATAGGAATGCTAGCATTGACCTGGGCAAAGTTCTAGTAATTTCCTGGCATGTAATGCTTGCATTATGCTAGCATGCAGCATTATTTTTTCCACCGGGTAGAATCCTAGAGGCCAGCTAACAGGTCTCTTAAAGGCGAATTAGATGTAATTTTTCTGTTGGCTACTGAATTTAATTCTGTTTTTAATTAAGTTATAAATTTTGTTAGAGTAAACCCCAGAACTTTGAATTGGCTGCTGCAGCTGTGCCTGGGATAAAAGTATGTAAAACAATTCAATTTTAATTTTTTGAATTGACTCTTTTGAAGGTTTGTTCTGTTTTTCTTTTATGCAACTTAATTTAGCTTTTATTATCCAACTTCAGAAGAATCTCAATGTTTGTAAAGAGAAAGACTAGCGAACAAGTTTGTTATATGAAGTGAACTTTTTTCGTTATGTTTTGTAGCCTCCATGTTTACACTGATTAATTGTTTTTTGTTATAGATAAAATCTATTCATACCATAATGAGCTATGTATTATTTCCTTAATATGTGAATTTCAGGTAGTTCTAGCATGCAAATCAGATATGATTTACCATGCAATTGATGAAAACGTAGTGGCGCGTCAGGTTGGTGAAATTCATTTTTTGAACCGCATGATCGATCCAGAAATGAATTGAATAGAAATATATGTGAAGAACCCATTTGTGATTACGAGCACCCCAGTCGGCAAGTGCAATGAATCATTGCATATTTCTAACACGAACTGGTCTATTCCACACTCAGTTGGAGAATTCAATTCTGTATCGATCGTGCTGTTTAAAAGCGCACTCCACCTTCCTGGGGACCATGGTCAACTTCATCAAGTGCATCGTAAAATCATGCATGATTTTTTGAGCAACATCAAATGTCAGATTGATAAATCATTGATACTTAATGGATCATGGATAATATTCATGCATGGGAATGCATGAATCATGCATTCTCATGCATGAATCATGCATTCTCATGCATGAATCATGCATTCCCATGCATGAATCATGCATTCCCATGCATGAATCATGCATTCCCATGCATGATTGATTTCTGATACATGCATGAAATCATCCATAAATATCCATGGACGGGCGACTAGGGTATGCCTGCCCCGTGTTCGTAAAGCTGCTAAAAAATGAAGGCCGTCTAAAACGTATACAACGTCGCGCACACAGGATAATTTCGTCCTCAAAGTCTTATTCTTGCGCTGTGAACAGATGTGATGACTTTTCTTTTCCGAATAGATGGCAAAATATTAGCTGTAAGGTTTTCCGTGTCGCTGAAGGTTCACAGTCACATATGCTTAACCCACTTTTACCAAAGAGGCAGCAGCATACTCGCCAAATCTGTCTACCTGGGTGTAGGACCAAGAAACGCCAAAACTCCTTCATTCTGTATATTGCATCTCTAATTAACGCAAGCATGGTGTTTACGTGATTTTATATATATTCCAATTAGTGTTGTGATTTTTTTTCTTCACTGCCTACTGTCTAAATTGTGCCTCGCATTTGTATTGATGATTCTTATTCTTAAAATTATATACCTAATTACATTCGTAGTAGGAGAATATCATTTCGAGAACTGAACCACTGTTAGAACAGAAACTGTAAATTATAGGCTATTTTTTAATAAGTATGCTTGTCTGTAATGTATGTCTGTGCATTTTATGTGGTGGTAAAAATAGATCCCTGAAGTGCAACATGCAAGTTTTCATACACTTTTCTTGAGTGCTTTAATCCAATGACCAGCGCTGTGTAAGCAGGCCTACTAAATCGCATTGATGAATGTAAAATACATTATAGATTTGTGTTGCATCTGGAAATTCAGCTACAAATAGGACTACTTAATTAGTTGCGAATACACCGTCACATGCGCACTACTTGGTAATTGCACTTTGTGAGCTATGACGCCAATCTGATGTCTATTTGTAATTTTGATTTCAAGGTCGTGAGATATCGGTATTAGGGTTCAAAAAGGATTGCTTGTTTAATGACAATGTTTTAAAACATGTTTTTGTTTTTCAGAACTTTTATTAATGTGTTTTCTGAAGACTCTTGATCTAAATTTTGATTTTCAAAAACTAATGATGGAAGTTAGGATGTCATAGCAATCTCAGTATCCACTGTTGTGTGTTTTTATTGGTATCTGGCATCATTTCATGGGGAGTTACTTATTGTGAGTTGTGGCGCACTTTCGTTGCATGAAACCGAAATAAAGTTCTGGTTCTGCTTTTGTATTAGTATTCATCAGTCCCAACTCTTAAATTCAAGGGACTCCAAATCATTGTGACTTATACGACACAGTATCATTCATAACACACTTGTCACCTTTTGATTTTACAACAAATTAATATTCTGCTATGATCAATTCAAATTTATTCCGCCAACGAACTATAAAGAAATGAAGATAATGATGAAATCACAATATTGCATTACGCTATAATATTACAAAAATATTATGATAGTATTATATTAAATATGCGATTATAATAGCAAAATAACACAGCAAACATAATATAATGAATATAGAAATCTATTTAAGTGATTTTTCGACTCATTGAAATTTATTCCGAATTCGTCTAACGTCAAGCACGTACAGTTGCATGACGCATTACAACTCTCCGAATTTTTCAGAAAACTGTCTCATAGAAAGATCAGCATAACAATAAACAACAGTTGTTTGTGGAAGAGCTAATCGGGTCATATTTGAGTAGGTAGACTGAAGAAGTCTTTTATTCCATCCTTTCAATCAATTATCGGTCGTTTAGATGAAGCAGTGGTTAAATCTACAATAAACTGATGCTAAGATTATCGATTTGAATTGTCCAATAGTTATGGCCGCCCAGCTTCCCAATTTTTTGGTGTCAGGGACAGATGACATCTACGGAGATGGAAATGGACATCTGACGTCAGTGCAAGCACACCCGATGTAACTGTGAGAGACGTTTTAGGCAACAAGAGTTGACTGTGGTTTTTGTTTGTTTAGGAGGAGATCAGAGCGTGGGTAGTATCTTAGCGCTCCTCAAATTTTTAGTAAAACTTTCTAAAAGAACCGTCAGCATGGCAACGAAAGGGGAAGCAGACGGAATGAAGTTCGAAAGATGTAGACCAACAGAAGAGGTGGTGAATCCTGTAGCACATTGAAATGGCATGTTTGGTTTCCGTGCATCAGATTGCAGTTCAGGGCTATCTTGTCATGTCTTTTAAACGGTGACAGCTGATTCAGTAGGTTGGACATTATAAAAATGGTCACAAAATGAAAAAACACAAAATAAACAAAATTATCATGTGTTTTGTTTTAAAACATTTCAAAAACATGGTTTTTAAGATCACTTAGTTTTTGGAAAATTTTGAGAAAGAGATTGAATTCACTACTTGCAACGTCTCCATAAAAATGAAAGTATAAGAACAGCAAATGTGCTAATAATGTTTCATTTATCAAAACATGCATTCAAAAATTTAAGATTCGAGATAAGTAAGAATACAAAGAGCAGTTCATGAAAAATCTCAAATTTCATCACAAAAATTAACAAGATCATATTGTGGAAGCTATAATCAAATGATGAAATGCATTTAAGAAATTAAAGCGATTGGGATTGTATAGTGATTGATGAAAAGTATATTTAACAGACAATTCTTGCGGAATTTTTCTTGATCATTTCAGAACTTATCTCGGTCTCAGTTGTCAAGATTATCATTCATCAGAAGACACGAATCGCCTGAAAAGAAGACGATAAGCAGCGGTTAACTTGATCATTGTTCAATTTAGACATTTCATGCGTGTAATTTCACTTCATTTATGAAATACATTGATGCACGTTGAAATAACATTTTGACCACACTTTTTGGGACAACATTGCGCATCAATGTTGATCCATGAGCGGCAAAAATTGGTAGCCAGAAGAGAGAGGAGACCTGTGCAATTCTAATGGCATCACTCCCAACCTCGTGCGATGCTCGACAGTCATTTATGTTGGAAATCTCAGTCATCACCTCCGGCCTTTGTTATCAAAACAACTAAACGAAAAACACAAGAAAAATGAGATTTCTATTCTACTACCTATCTACCTGTTAATCGACGAGTTTACTTTCAGATTTTCATTTGTTTTATCGACAGCGATAAACTGACAACAATTTGAGGCATAGAAGCAATTCATCTTATACAATGTTTGTAATGACGCGTTTGTTTTCTAGAATATTATTTTCGTTGTTGATAGAAACTTGAAAAAATGTTTTTGAAATGAATGTGAATAAGTGAGCTCCGAATGTATTTGTCACTCAACAACTTAGATTCGAGTTTAATTTATTTCGCCATGTTTTCCCAAGTTCTTGTGTGAATCAATGAAAATTCAATTTCTTACAAGGAATAGGCTCTCAATATACAGTCTACTTGAAATAACTATACTGTGGAATAGCTCGGTCGACCTCAAACAAGCACTCACAAGGTTGAAGCACTAAAGGATTGGAAAAACGATTCAAACCTTGATGATTGTCTCGAATACAGGTATTTCGTAGTGACTTCAGTTGACAAAGCCAGCAATAATTATACATTCATTTGTAAGAAATTTTAACTCATTACTCTGATGGCCGAGTTGGGATTCAACTTGAATACCATGACACCAACTGGTAATGGTACATATGCAACTTACTGACAAAAACGCAGTGGAAGTTATAAGTAATCATAAATCCTTCATAAGTAAAAATTTTAACACAAATTGCAAAGAGATTGACATGAAACTACCAAAAATTTATTGGCTTCCTAAACTGCACAAATCTCCTTATAAATTTCGCTTCATTGCAGGTGACAAGCATTGTAGCACTAAACAGTTATCAGTAAAAATAAATAAAGGTTTGGCAGTAACCAGAGACCATTTCAAGAGATACTGTTTGGCAATTCAAAACAATGCGGGTTTACATCGTCACTGGAGGATTATTCTCCCAACTGAAGAATACTCATCCAGAACTCAATCTTTCGCATTTCGTGACATCCAGATCTTTGACTTCTCCACATTATATAACAATTTTGATCAAACGGAAGTCATTATATGCACCAGTTACTGGAAATAATTTTCAACGATGCAAATAGGAAATTTCTTTGTATTAAGTTTGATAAAGCCTTCTTGTCAAACAAGCGATATAAAGGCTTTATCAATTTTCCAAATAAAGTTTCAAAGCTGCAATCAGCATCATCAACAACGAAGCATACATTACATTCAGTAACTTCATATTCAAACAAAAATGTGGGATTCCAATGGGAGGTAACTGCAGTCCACTACTCGCCGATCTCTTCCTTCTTCAGTTTGAATTTAGCTAAATGCAAAATCTGATGAAAGAGAAAAAGATTGGATTAGCACGATTACTGTCCAAGACCACCAGATATATCGATGACTTATGCATCTTCAATTACAAGCACTTTGACAAAATTGTACCAAGCATCTATCCAGATAGCTTAGAAGCTAACAGAAGCGGACATGATAATAAAGAAGTAGACTATCTTGATGTTAAGCTGAAAGTTGGCAACACTGACCTTAAGACTTCTGTATATCACAAAGTGGACGACTTCAACTTTCCCGTAGCACTTTTGACAATTCCTGAGAATACTCGTAATATGCACCACAAAATAGGTGTTAATGTTTTCAGCAGTCAGCTCATTAGATATGGTCTCATCTGCTCCTCATTTGAAGATTTCCTCATGAAAGCAAAGAAAAGCTTCAAATTGCCAAGATCAAGAGGATAAAGCAGAAAGGAATTAATAATACCTGCAGAAAGAGCACTGTAAAAGAATGACAAGATTTTGAGAAAAATCGGACTTTATGCCTGCACACAAATTACAGTACGTCTTTGATAATGATCGAAACCTTTTAAGCTGCGAACATAATTAATAGGAACTACGAGGCCAAGCTGAAACTTTAGTATCAGGCTTTCTGAAACTTTGGTATTAGAGCCCAAAGCGCCCTTAAGACCAATCTTTTTCCACAGAATTTTCAAGCCTAGCTCATATCAGGCTAATCATGTTTCATTTTACGCCTCTGTAATTGCCGTCGTTTCTTAATCTTGACAATGACAATTGAAATAGAAACTGCGTGAATGGATGTATCATATTTACACAGTCTTGAAATCACGGAATTAGTGATGATGAGCTTGTGCAGATGTTAGAAGTGAAATTGAAAAATATTGACAAGTTGATAATGACGAAGACAAATTGTCACGCAAATCCAGTCTTCCTTCCTGTTGTGTGGAACATGTGCGTTGTTTCTCAACTTATCGCATCAATGACTTATTGATATTGCAATGATAATAACTGCGTCTGATTACTACCATTAGCTGAATGGCAATAAAACGTACCAAACTCCTTCCAATTTGACATTTCGATAGGTGTGAGAAACGGTCAGGCTTGCGAATGAATTTCGTGTTCGGCTTGACAGCAAAATATTGGGACACTATTTCCGGGTTATAAATTTATGATACTTGGAAGTTAATACATTGAATTATTATGTAGATATGCCTATGTCTTGTTATTTTCTTTCTAGATACACATGCATGTATTTCAAAATGTACATGTATTCAAATTATTATAGAATGTTCAATAAATGCTCTCAATTACATATCTATTACCAGCAGCATACATTTCTTACTATATCAAAATACCGTCCAGCTTTTTCATGCGCATGTTGGCCTAATATTTGATAAAATTATGATGAAACATGATGCAACTCCTTATTCACGTGATGTTGCATCATAACGTACGGGCAGCTTCGTTTTCAATATCATTCAGTCATGCATGAAGTGTTTTTGAGATGCCGTTTTTATTAATCAACATAATCCTAACAATTTGTAATATCCAGACTTCACTGACTCAGGGATGCAATCAGACAATATTACTGTAGAAATCAATGCAAATACTACATTACAACTCAAATATTGGGAAATGCATTCTCCACGGTCTCGGTAATTTGCTTTTTCAATGAGGTTTTTTCAGTCATTAAATTTTGTGAATTTAGTGAATATTATGAATTTTTAATTTATTATTGTGAATCAATTTTATCAACACAATGAGACCAAATTAAGCAATCGCGAAGAGCTGAATGAATTTCCTTTCTTTCATCTTCTTATAATTATCATTTATCAAGAAACATGTAGATATCATAGCGTCATTCATCCTCATGTCTAGGTCGACTGTACTAATTTTATGTTGAAATTATATTTCAAAAACAATGAGTAGCTAAGTGTTGGACTTTTTTCAACAGCGGATGAGAATGAACGCCGACTGGTCATCATGACAGCAATTGAAATAAAACTGAATTCGAGAAAACATTATTTGAGAGTTTTCATAGATATCCCAAGCAATATTAGCATTTATCAGATGTGTTGGAAGCGAAAACTTCTACCGACCTAAAAATATTTCAATTATCAAGATTTCTCTGAAATGTACAAAATCATTCCTTTCGAAATAAGCTAAATCAGAGCTCATTGATATGAATGAGAATTAAAATGCAGGTACACAAAAGTGCACCTTTATACAAGAGCGTCAGAGTCAATTTTTCCATGACATCCATTTTACTTGCAGTATTCTGCTAATTCATAATCGATAAACAGTCATCGTCCTATATTTGATGAAGTCAATGCTCTTGAATAGGAAAGTAGTTGAACCAGCGGTTCACTTTTCAAATTTGACCGACCATAATCAGATATAAGCAAGTAGGCCTAATTCGGACATCTTCAATTTTACGTCATTCAACACAATGAATTGCTGCTATGAAATGCCTCTGCACAGCTTCTAGTTTTAGTTACATGTCAAGATTATTGCATGATGAAATAATTCTATTGACAAACATGTTTCAATACTTGAAAGTTCACCATCATCAGTGAACAGCAAAAGTGGTACATGCGCAGAGACTTAAATACATCCGAAAGTTCATTCAAAAGGAGCGCGAGCAATAATAACAATAGGAAAGAAAAGCAGCTAAAATAACAACAATTGATCAGTCTGCGTCTGAGTATTCATGAGCTTCATATTTTTGGTTCATATAAGATTTTATCAGTAAAGTTTCTCCAATACGAGTATAATTGGTATGTAATAGAATGGAGAACGACTTCTCACTTGGGAAATGGATATGTGGTGAGATTTCAGAGGCTTTCAGAGGCTTTCAGAGGCCGTTGACATGCTCTTTGATCCTAATGTGTAAGTGGCGATGAGTTTCCGCGATACAGCACTCTTGACAGTGCTCACAACTGTATTTGTATATTAAGGAGGAATGCTCGTTAAACGGAATAATGATTTATAATGATGAATAATCTTTATAGTGACATAAGTGTTGGGATTTGTACGTATTATAAGCTATCTTCAATTGACATGAAACTCATGAATACTCAGACGCAGACTGATCAATCGTTGCTATTTTAGTTGTTTTTCTGTGCTATTTCTATTATTGCTCGCGCTCCTTTTGAATGAACTTTCGGATGTATTTAAGTCTTTGCGTATGCATCACTTTTGCTGTTCACTGATAATGGTACGCTTTAAGTATTGAAACATGTTTGTCAATAGATTTATTTCGTCATGCAACCTCTACGGCAATTTTCTTTATTCAAGATTATTGCTTATATTGAATTGAATTTCCCTCCGTAGTTAATACGCTGCTTAGTTGAAATGTTTCACTTACTGATTCATAAGAAGCTGACCAGGTGCTGATGAGAACACGCTGTATTCTGTTAGTCACATTTGGAGCGACGTAAGCACAAGGTATTCAATGATCGCAGCATCCCTCGAAGCATTGAAGTATTCCAACGTATAGCTGAAGGCTCTGAAATGTGAAATTCAACACTTCTTCAAGGTTACTAAAGTGAATAAAACCATGCAGCGTGCCATGTGGAAGGCTCACGACAAAATAACATAGTACTAAGGTGTAATTGAGACATGATCGAAAATAATTCTTTATTCGTTTATCGGAAAGCGTGCCTTCCATCTTAAATCCAATGATTACAGCAAGTTTGCATTTGTCCATACGGATTTGAGAGCGCCATCAATTCACTTCAATTGATTATTCAAAGTGGTAGGCATTATATTCTATTATAAATGACTGCTGGATGATTTTCATCATCGTATGAGAAAATCTTGTAAATAATAAAAGAGAAGTTATTTAGTTATTTATTTGTGAATCATGTGATGAAGAAATGTTACCAGAAAACATGCTGTATTTCTAGGGTAATGGCATTGCGGAAACATGCCTCCTGATTTTTCGGAAGAACACCTTCAAGGAAACTTTAGACTTAATTTTGCAGTCAGCTAGTTTATCACTGCTGGTTGTTTTTAATCAAGTATTTTCAATGAAGGTACCAATTTATAATTCTAATGTGTAAATGTAGGCTATTTACTTCAATTTCATGGTAGCCTGTGGAGTTGGTGATAGTTCATGTCATGAAAGTTTGATTTATAGATTTGCATTTATAGATCTACATAATTTCATGCAGAATTGATATCTGAATTTAGAATATTATTTCCACAAAACCGGAAGCAACTTTGCTGAGAAAACAAGTCAAATATGTCCGAAATTAGTTTACACAAAAGCATGAATGCTGGAAATTTATGAAGGACTGCAGCAAAATGAAAACCGTGAAATAGTTAACTTTCCTGCAGATAGTGCATTAGAGAATTTGGAAATAAATCGGTGATTTCCATAAAAAGTTTGATGCACATATCACAACAGAACTGAAGCGAGGATTTTTTCTATATCGTCGAGGAATGGTAGCTCAGCCGATTCCTCATTGAAGGTTTGATGAAGTCTTTGATGCATCGAAGAGGTTGACATCCGCTACACTCCTCGGAAGTCGCAGAACATTTTCTTTCGTGTTGATACCTTTTTCCTTGCAACATCAAACTATAAAGTATCAGCGGCCATCTCATGCTGCTTTCCCATGACGTTGAACTCTTCCATCTTCCATCAGTATCTCCCTTGCTTTTTGAAGTTGTAATTGGCCTGCAGAATTGATATTTTGTATAAGATGTGTGAGACGAACTGAGTAGGAGTTAACGCATTCATTGCTCGTTCAAACAAGAAATGAATCTGGCATTTTTCGTGTCATGATTTTCAACACTTCTTTTCTTCTTAACTTGTCTCGATAAAGGTGACCATCGAAATGTCAACATCTTTATTTTTCTTTTGTACTTTTCTCATTGTAACTTGGAATTCAACGGTCGTGAACTATGCTTTCTTCTTCTTTTTGATGTCAAACAGTTGTTAATTGCACCTGTCGTAACTTAGTGCGCTTAAATATCTAATCCGATAGCAGGTATTGTTGCCAAAGAAAATCAAAGTCAACTCTTCTTCAATCCCCTTCTGTGACTGCAACACTGATATTCAGACACCCATGTAGGCCTACTTACAACACTTTCAACCA